>JAFBJQ010000470.1:5731-102442 GCA_016785345.1 Trinectes maculatus | reverse complement strand
TCTACATATATATATATATCTGTAGATGCATAAAATCTCCTTCCAGAAAACTGTGTTATGTAAATCAAAGGAAATCATCCACAGTGGAGTACACTCACATAATTAGCTCCATTTGCACTGAATGCAAATGAAATTGTGAAGGGAGCCAGAGAGAGGGTAACGAAACAGACTGGGTTTGGGGGTAAAAATGCTTTCATCCTGCAGGGCAGGGTGGGTGGTACATCTGAAATAGTTTTGTGTATGCACGTTAATGCTGTTGTTGTGTGCAGGCAGGTCTTACAGGTCCTTTTTAGAGCGCATTGCAGAAGCCCGGCTAACACAGTCATACATATGTTACTGAACAACTCCACAGAATGTCGGATTTATTCTTGTTTATGGAGGAAAACGGCCAGGATTATTATCCTTGTTTAGAGCCATTTGCGACCATTATCTTAAACTATGCAGCATGTTGATGTCTAAAATGTCTCAAATGTTTTGATAAATAGAATTGTTACTATGAAATACAGAATTACATATGCACCAGGGGAGAACAATATCCACTGTGTGTGTGTGTGTGTGTGTGTGTGTGTGTGTGTGTGTGTGTTGGTGGTTACTGTGCTAACCTCTATAAAGCATGCATTTCATGTTGTCCGTTAAAACAAAGGTCAAACTTTGGACTTACAATGGATCTTGCATAATAATGTGTTGAAACATTGAATTAATCTCCTGTGACTTTGGTCAGGGTTCATTTAATCAATATATACATATGCTAAAACATGCATACATCACATCACCCACTATGAACACTCACAACCAAACAGTCAACATATGTTTTTTATCGCCATGGTAAATATGTGTTAACCTTATGTTCAACATAAGTTTAACACAGGCTAATAAAACCAAAGTAAGGGTAATATTACTATCAGCATCATTATCCAGAGATGCACCAAATTTGACCTTATTAGATGTTAGCGCTTGATATATTTTTAAGGAACCGCTGTAAAACTGTTGTCCCAACTTTTTATTATCATGAAGTCTCAGCTGGATGACCTGGAATTCTTTCCCTCCACCTTGACTCAGTGTCGTGACCAGGAGTCATGGATGAGTTTGCCTGAGCTCATGTGTTTTTGTGGATAGCCCTGTAATCACATGCACATGCACGCTATTATGCATGTCCAAACAAGGACACACACACGCGCACACACGCGCACACGCACACACACACACACACACACACACACACACACACACACACACACACACACACACACACACACACACACACACACACACACACGCCTCAAGAGAGTAAATGATCCATCAGATTACTGAAAGAGATCCTGGATTTGTTTATTATAATGTGTTTATTTATTCTCAGGATCTTAACCAGATATAAATGGCCACTTTACCACAGCTGTTTCTAACTGTGTGTGTGTGTGTGTGCGTGTGTGTGTGTGTGTGTTTTCTGCTGGGTGTAGTCTCACCCAATTAATCCAAATACTGTACTTTCCAGTCACCTCCTCAAACCTGCAGCAGCATTATACTGTTTAAAGTACTCATCCCTGATGCGCCCATCACATCTGGACAGTAGATACTCAGTCACTCAGTCAGTGTGGTAACATCATGTATATCAGCCATATTTATCTGAACACTTGATTGTTGGTCTGTTTGTTATTACCAGTCCAGTGTCTAATTCAGACCAGAACTAAACCAAAACCAGTTTGCACTCTTACAAAGCGTTCACCAATAATACTTTAGAGTTTTGTCCGACATAGAACTTGTGTCCAGGCAATTTAGAAAACCAAACAATAACACACATCCATTCACTGTTTATCCAGACTATCTCACTACACAAAATCATACAAAAGTCAAATCTGTAGTCGGAAGGATTATTAGAGCTTTGTGTTTAATTTTGCCACAGCACTCATCCCCAAACAACCTTTCACCCTAATGAGCAATGTCAGTGGTTGAGTTGATTGATACAATGCATGAATCAGTGCTTGTGTATTATCTATCAAGACCTCTTGGCTGATGAAATTAATTCCAGCCAGTTTTTTTTTTTTTATCAGTCGTGTCCTTTAGTTCAGCTTTCATCACACATGGTTCATTGTCAGGCTTTTGCCTCAGACCAAGTCAAATTCCCACATTACTTCAGTGCCCTTTTTTAACAGCGCGCTTTTGGCTGGGAGCCAGATAATACTAGTGAATTGTTAACTCCGGGCTGTTGTCATTGGCCTCTCAGGTCCACCAGGCCTTTAGCACTTTACTCTGTAAATTAAAAACTAGACTGTAAGAGGGGTGCCCTGGTTTTGAAGCTGTTCTCTCTTTAGTATTATGCAGCTTATTCTGCTGACTTTGTGTAAGCTGCTGATAACGTTCGTTTTTCCTGACAGATGCATTGTTTCGACTTCTTCTTCATAGATTACACATTAGCATCATAACACCAAAGTCAAAACCACCATTTGCCGTTTTAACGCCCTGCTATTCTTTGTATTATTCATTCAGCATAAAAATAAAGAGTTACATTTTCAAGCACATGACCTGTTGGGTTAATAAGTGAAATGTAACAAAAATAGTCCAATGTTTGCGTGTTGCGTCGTGTGCACCATTTCCCCCAACATTTTGTATCTAGATGAAAAGTAATGGAATTATTATTGACAACTGAAGAGCTCTTTAGTTTTGGGCTCTGGTGGCTGTCGACTGGCTTAAGTGTTTTTCTTTTCCAGCAGTGTGTGAAGTGCTGTTCTATCATCCACTGTCTGTCAGCTGCTCTGCCAGGAGAGAGCTCTACATTCAAACAGACCACAGGTTAGATCACGTTCTTGATCTTTAAAAGTCGAGTGGCTCCGTCTGTTTCTCTCCCCCTCACTTCGTCACCACAGGAGCGAAGAGTCTTCACGCATGAACAGACGTAAGACAAAGGTAAGGTGGACTGATTTAAGGCACAATTGACTTTTTGCTGTTTTTTTCTGTGTAAACAATTACGCAAGTAACTGAGGAAATCCAATTTGTGACTCTGCCTCCATATTAATAGAAATGAAACTTTGTGTCTGTCGTTTTCATGCAGGTATGCAAACAGAGTAAGGAAGAGGTGTGAGTCTTCTTCAGTCCAAACACTTAGTGGCAATGTTGCATTGAGACGCTCCCTCCCTCCCTCCCTCTCTCTCTCTCTCTCTCTCTCTCTCTCTCTCTGGTGTTGACAGTTTGTTGGCCAGGAATTGGGAATTTTTCCAAAAAAGAGAGAGCCATATGTCACCGAAGAAAGTTTCCCACTTGGACCTTGTTTTGCATTTTGCTAAATTGAATCACATTGTCTGTTGATGGAAAATAGATTTCATACTAAAATATCTGAGTTAGAGTCAAAAACATTTTCTGACAAAACTTAAATATGTCATTTATGAGCATTCGGAGAACATCAAGAGATTCATAACAAGCAGCGGGTGATAAAAGTCCCATGTCCGTGCATCACTGTATGTATACAGTAGTTTGTGGGTTTGTATTGGTGCAAATTGTACACTAATATACAAAAAAAAACATGTTTCAAACATAATACAAGTCTTATATATAACATTATTTGGTATGATGCGCATTAGTGACTATAATGGAGAAACATGACTGTGAATTGAACACAAACACAAACTGTTGGTGCCTCGATCAATCCACTCCACTCTGAGGGGAGCATGAGCAGCAGGACGCTAAAGCCAAATGTGTGTGTGTGTGTGTGTGTGGGTGTGTGTGTGTGTGTGTTTTTTCTATTTTAAGACCATCTCATCCCGCAGTGCAGCTCAGTGCTTTCCCTCTGTCTCACGCTGAGGACAGAAAGCAGAAATTGCATCATTTGTGTTCAGCTCATGCTTTTTTAAGTATGTGTTTCCTCTCAGCGGGGAACAGCTTGATCAGAGAACAGCTATGTGCCTTATAGTGCCGAGACCCTGGGTGGTGTCCTCCTCCTGTGCATGGTCTGTATTAACTATCACTGGGTCCAAGAATGAGCTACAGCCTTTTTAAAATCCTATTTGGATCCATTCGCCTGCATTGCAATGCAGGATGGAACCAGTAAGAAACAGCTGTTTAAATATTAAATGTTCATCAGGTTACAGTTAATCAAATGTCCATGGCAGAATTTCCATAAAGTGAACACAGGGACACTGAGGCTGTGTGATAACCCAGTTTTGTGTGTTGGTGTTACAGAGGAGACGCACAATAACGAGACTGTTCTTCTCGAACAAGTTCTCATCAGTTGTTCCAAAACAACACCTTGGACCCAAAAGATAAACCAATGGGTCAACAGAGGAGACTGTTGGCAGGAATTTCCTGTTCCTTACAAACAGTCAACACTTCCACAAACCCTAACACTAAACCATCATCCGTTTATAGCCATCATTTATTATTGATCCAGTCCAAACCGTATCATTTTTAAACCTGTCCAAGGTGTTCCTGTGCCTGAAGCTACCTAACCACATCATAACAAACATGTATTTTTCATCAGTGACCTGCGCGACACAGTTGCTGTGATTGAAAGGAATGTCCTGGCCGCTTGGTGCTCATGATACATTAGGGAGAGAAAGGTGGTAGTGAAATGGCAGGCGTGGGTCAGAGGTCGCCATGACGAACCTAATGGGAGTTATTTCCAGCTTGCGTTCAGCGTCGAACAGTCACTATGAATATAACAAACACTGACTAAGAGCAGCCTCACTGGTACATGTGGGCTTGTGTCTTTGCGAATAGCTACTAATCATTTTCACACGTACTCGTGATGACCTACAACGAAGACACTCTGCACTCTTCTCTTCTCCTCCTGAGCTGCGACTGTCACTCTCCTCTGCTAAATCCCCCGCTCCTCTGGTCTGGTTTAAAGCAGGTGCACAATGGGTGGAATTAATCCATTTTAATTGACAGGGTTCTGTAGCAGTGTTGCGCTGTGGCCTGGCTATGTGCTATGTGTAATGCATGAGAGAACGACCTGGTTTGCTTTACAATGAGTAATGTAGCTGCCTGTGTTGGCCTGTGTGTATCATATGTGTGTGTGTGTGTGTGTGTGTGTGTGTGCTCACATGCACATGCATATGCTAACCCGGCTTGAAATGAGCATGGGCAGAGCCACATGGTCCAGCGGATGTGGGTTTGCGTGTCTGTTTATGGGCTCATTTGGCTTGGATTGTGTTCCTCAGTGATTGGGAGTCATGAACGACAGCATATGGAAAACATGCCAGCGTGTGTGAAGAAACTGTCACTTACTGAATCATGGCTAATCAGTGGGAAACAGAGCACACTTAATAATTAAGTGAGACGAGTCCAGTTGGCGAGTTACTCACATAAAAGCCGTTTTTGTGTATTTAACTGATATGATGTAAATAAAGGATTTATTAAAAAAAGATTTTAAGAGGGGGAGTAAAATGAGGCTGACGCTATTCAAAGGATTAAATGTGATTAGATAACAGGAAGTGGCTTGAGTACTATTTGCCTTTGTGATTTAAGATATCGCCGGAGTAACGGAAGAGATAAGGAGGATGATTTGCATAAAGCCAACAGGGAAAAGATTCTTTTGATAAAGCAGAAGAATCAGACAGAAGAATCAGAGATAAGCAGACGTCAGGTTTCTTAAGTCACGGTGATGATCGCTCACACCTCCTCAGCTGCCTGTATTCTCACTGATGACACTCATCACCAGAGTGATTGGAGCCTGCGGAAGGGTCATTGGGTTGTGGAGTTTGCGCTCACAGTCGGCTTCTGATAGACAGGCGATGTCCGAGGTGCACCGCTGGGAGGGAGACAAGAGAAAGGAGGTCAGACAGATTTTAATGATATGCACAATACCCTCATCATGCTTTCACCCAAAACGAGTTTTCTTTCAGAGGGGAAGCCAGATCTCACCGGGGAATATTTTTCTTGTGTGTGTTTTCACTGAATACACCAACAGATTCAGTCTATTCATCTTGTTAGAAAAAATTACAAATAAACAGAAATTCTCTGAAAGGGAAGGAAATTAGTTATTCATATTTATCTGTGGGTGATTGTTAGTAGTGGATTTTATCTCTATGTGGAACCATTATGTGTCTACGGCCCCAATAGTGACATTAATTTGACATGGGAGATGGGAAGATTTGAGTGTGTATAAGGCAAAATGTGAATTCTGCTTCTAACTGAATCCATCCAGTTCATAAAAGCTGATTTATTCATAAGCAGAAGGAACAGAGGAATCTCAAAGCATTCTGGTCTGATCTGCTGCGAATGGCAAATGGTGCAAATGGCAAAAGATATGGCCGGGTGGAACATCAAGTGATGAAAACAGTTTTCTTTTAGAAAAAAATAATTTCTATATTCAAGTATTTTTGATTTTTTTTGGTGGCATGCTGTCAGAACATAGGCAGTTATCCTGGAATGTATGAATCCTCAAAATGAATGTTCTGATCTGCAGATCATATTATCATCTATAAATGCTGTGTGACTTTCACTTGTGTCATTACAGGCCAAAAGGCCAAAAGAGATGTGAGCACATCCTTAGGACACTTCTACATTCAGCCATGGAAACAAAACAAGTTTTCAGCTGATTTAAAATTCTCTTTTTCACAAAGCATCATCAATACCTCATAGGAGTTCTCCATTATGAAAGATGAAAAAAAAAAGATCACCTATTTGATCTTTGTTATTATGGCTGCATTTTAAATGTAAAATCAGTGGGGTCAATTAAATTAAATACTGAGACACTGAAAATGCAGAGATAATGAAAAAATGATTTTTTTTTCAGTGTCATATGGGACTGAAGTGCAGTGCTGATGTCACAACTGCCTACTGCTCTCTGAATACGACACAGGTTATCTCCACACAGACACACCAACACCTTCTGAAATGTATGACCCACACACACACACACACACACACACTGGGGGAACATCCCAAGGTTGAAGCAGTGTTACCGTGTCCATGTGGGAGGTTGCCATGATGAGGTTGAAGAGATGACCTATGCCCCGATCTGTGCTCCGCTCTCCTCCCTGTGCTCTGCTCCACCTCCTGCTTTGTTTCTCCACTCACTTCCACCGTGTCCACTTCCCACTGAGACTGTGATGCAGAAGGAATGAGTTGTACCTGAGTTGATGCTATATAGAATATTATGTATTTTAGTGTAATACTGGCAGCACCCTGAATGCTTGTTACGCTACTGGTTTGTGTTTTAGCATAGAGATGACCGTCTCAGTACAAAACAGTCACATAGCAGGCTGTTATATGCAACCACTGTAGGGGAACTGCCTCTTTAAAAGTGGCCGTGATCTGCGTCTGAAGAAACATTCTATCTAATGACTGTGGTGAAGTCGTGAACTGTTAGATCCAGTCAAGCTTATAGATCCCGCAATCAAAAATTAATTAAGTTTTGATGCCACCGAACGTGGTTTCTTGCAATGAGCATCAGCTGTTGTTGTGTTTACGAGACATGAGGTAATAATACGCCCTCTGAACAGCACTGCTTAATCAAACTGGACTGGATGCCAAGCGACAAGCAAGCTGGATATGACCTCATTACAGGCAAATGAGTGAAAGGACAGAGAGCAAAACAATCCATCCATCCATCCATCCATCCATCCATCCATCCATCCATCCATCCATCCAAATGGCTCATGGAGGACATCACTGTTTTGGTCAATCACCGTCTCTGGTTTTCTCACCTAGTCTAATTCTAAGCGACAGTTTTCCACGAACCCTCTGAGTCTTGTTGATCTGACTTCATGCTCCTCTCTTTGTCTATTTGTCTGACTAACCCCCCCCCCCCCCCCCCCCCCCCCCCCCCCCCCCCCCCTGTGTTTTTTTTCGCCACCCCCCCCCCCCCCCCCCCCTCTCTCTCTCTCTCTCTCTCTCTCTCTCTCTCTCTCTGTATGCATCACAACCCTGCATACGAAAGCCCACAACAGAGCTGTGGGTCTTTTGAGCCTGTCAGTGGAGAAATGCTTTTTGATGGGTCTGTGTCAGACAATGAGATGGCCCATCGTAACCGCTTCCAGCCGTTTTCATCATCTGCAGGAAAACCAAATTCACTCAGCGTCAGCTGCTCAACAACAACCCAGTCGGAGGATTTTGAACTGAATCCAGGCAACAGGGATAAAATGCTATGAATTTCTGCACCGCTGTCATTGTCACAAATTGTAGTCTAAGCCACCTGAGTACTGCATAATTCATAGGTAGAGCACAGGGACCCATCACTGTAATAAGCCAGCGCGACACGAATCTTCACCTCGGTGCTGGCAGAAGAATAGGATGATACGCATCTCAAAGAAAATCAACAGACTGTAGAGTACAGTGGGCTATATATACCCCTGTGAGTATACAGAAATATATCCTTAAAAACATATTCCATACAAGTTTAATTCACTCACTAAATGTGTATGGGTATCGTTTTTATAGACGCCAATGTCCATAATGTTTATCTGTCCACTTCACTTGGAAGGAAATATCTTGTATACATGTTGCCAGAAACAAATGAACAAATACTCCACAAACAGCGACTCCACAGACCTTAGTCTGCACACTGAGCTTCATTTTTCAAATACTGTAGATGAGACAACTAATTCACAATCACATTTTTGAACTCAGCAAAATTATACAACATTAAGATGAAAATGGAGTTGGTCCTCTTGAAAAAGTGGAATTAGAGAAAGACACTTAAAAGTTCACTTAGCGATTGTGCAAAAAAAAAAGAAGCAAAAAACTGGTTGGACAAATGTGTTCAATGGACAAACTGTCGTTTTCTTTCATGATTGTAGTGGTGAGTTTTTATACGTTTACATTTATTTTATAGTCAGTGCCTGTCATGTGACGCAGGTGAAAATGCAGATTTATCTGCACAAATGAGGGAATATGGAAAAATCATAAACACCATATGGCCAGGCTAAATTACCTTAGTATAACTTATGTCACTGAGGGCACTGCAGTTTCTCTCTCCTGTTTATCCATCACCCGACAGTTAGCTATCCATATTTTTGCATCACACATCCTCCTCCTCCTTTCTCTATGTTTGTCTGTGTCTTAGAGGTTTGACAGATTTACCTCAGTCTCTCTATATTTCTCTTCCTCCTCTCTCTGCTCTGGGCTGAGCTCTATTCCACCATCTGCTTATTAATCACAGCCTGTCTTCTCCCCACCCCATGATATACCCCCACCCCCCCGCCACAGAGCTTGGTTCCCAGTAGTAGCAGAGACACACTCCTGCCAACATATTTATATAAAGACAGCAGAGCAACATTCACTATGACATTAACAAGGTTATTGTTACCTGCATGTACACCCCACGCAGGAAGGACTCTTACATGAAAATGGCTATATTTTCGCATTTTATTCCCCCAGCTGTGTCTCCTGAGGCTTTACCAGCTGAATACTACTCAGCATGTGATCAGAGAGTGAGAGAGAGAGAGAGAGAGATATTATCTCCTCCTCTCTATACTGGGATTTCACCATATTGTCCAGTGTTGCTGGAGGCTACCTTAGACTTTTGTATCTTAATTAACTGGGAAGAGGCGCATATGTTCCCAATGGGAGACAATATACAAAAACCAACCCACATAAACTATAGGTGAATAACGCACAAACCTTAATCTATGTGCAACTACTGTAAGCATAAACACACGTGTTTGTATATCATACACACACACGGTGCTCATGACGCTGACACCTGTTATTGTGCTTTCAGTTTGTCATATTTAGCAATGTTTCTGTGATAGAGCAAAGCATGCTGGGACATAGCATGGTAGGGGTTTAATATATAGTAGGATTGATACAATATATAATAATAAACTATAGATGCATACTGGTAGAAGAAGACATTATGTCCCTCTATGCAAAAAATCATGTTTTCACCTTCAGTTTGCAAGATAGAAGCTAAACTCGGGTCTCAAAAGTCGAGTCGGGCAGTTGAATGAACAATTTCAAGTTCATAATGGCATTCATGTTGTGAAATTGGTAAAAGGCTGCTGATACTTAGGTGGGCTAGAAAATCGCATATACACTTGGTTTTACTGGGATTTAAAACAAGATTATGATAAACGAGGTCTGGAGTGAATGAAAAGCAGAGTGTAGGTATGTAGTGTAGGCCAGATAAGAGAGGAGCTAGGGATGAATAAAACAGTGCATTGCCTTATTGGGTATGCACGATAAACAAGCCTTCAAAAGTTCTTTTTCCCCTCTAGATAATTTGTCTCTGAGAAAAAGAAACATGCTGATTGAACACTCTCTGGTTTTAATTTGCAAGATGTTCCTATAACTGTCTGAAAACCATTTTGCATTACCATTTATTTATCCAGGGTAGGTTCGCCGCGCAAAAATTCATTTCTAACAAGCTACTTCAGGTGCTTTGTGTATTTCTTTGTGGGATGGTAATTGTGCCCGAAAGGCCTGTCCCATTTCCAGACTGTCCTCGTGCAATAAACAACCCTATATCTCACGGTGGAGCAGCTTAGCCCTCTTGTTTTACGGCTGGATATTGTACATATGCCTTCACTGAACTGTCCATGCTGAAATACTCATGACTCCCAACTGTCCATGCCATTGTCACTGATCTTATTAGAAAAAACAGCAGTATTCAAAGGTTAAGATTAATTATTAAAATAAATCCAAGCAAGAAAACATGTTTGATGATGGAGAAATGTACAAAATGCTCCTTTAATCACCTGCTATCTGTGAAACAGACAAAAAAATGTGCTGCCTGAGTTGGAGCAGTGGCAGGCGCAGTATCATCGCTCAGAGAGCTCGCCAAGCGCCAGGTGATACCTCTTATAATCTAAACCCTGATGAATGTGCCGTCTGGGTCAGAGGTCAGATTCCACTAACAGCTATCATTCAGTGGAGGAGAGAATTCATCCTCAAGCGTGACTTCTGTATTGTTTTAACTTGGTATGCACTGGACCTTTCCACTGAATGATGATTAACAACAGAGTTTCTCTTTTGATGATAAAAGCTGGATAAGAGCACGTTCTCAGAGTATTGATGTTGTGAACAGGACACAAGGAGCCATATTTTCCCACTTTTTTTTAGCATTTTGTTTTAAAGTATAAATGTCCATAAAAGGATATAATTTTGATCTTCAGTACCAAACAACAATGGAGTTTTGCGTCTCCACTCTCACGCTTCTCTCTACAGTTCTTGAGTATTTCGCTCAATTTTCTGATTGATGCATAGCAAAGCCATCAGCATTCAACAGATTATCGCCAACCACTATAGCTGGGTAAACTCATCAGTAAATGCAAATGGCGGAGGGACCTTTGGGAATTCTTTTGTGAAACAGACGGGAATATGATTGAATTTTTCCTCTCTCAAACTTTTAAGCCGATGATTTCTCACAGTCACTGTAGTCCTGGAATGTAAATCTGGCAAAAAAATCAGACACTAAGTTTATTTATTCAAAATAACGGTTGAATAAAGGGACATGCAAGGAGGAATGGAGGCAAATGGATGCAATAGAAAGTGGTCGAGGGTCATTGAAATAAACATAAACACAGTCCAAGGACTGTTGGAAGTAGTTTATGTTTTTCTCTCTGCGGGGCATCAGTTTTTTCCCTTAGGATCTTGTCAGCTAATGTTTCATTACTTCTGTATTATGTTTCTTGATTTGTTTTTATGCCACAGTGGAATCTGTTACATGTGAGGGGACACTATCTAGCACAGCTGTTCTCGCCACAGCCGTCGCCTTCAATCAACCCCCCCCTCTCCCCCCACTTTGATTTATCACTTCCTTTTGTCCTTGGAATTACTGAATTTCGCGACACACTTTCCACGCATCTCAAGTCTGAAGCGCTACAAACTCTGCGCTACACTGGGGCTTGGGAGCGCTGACCGCAAGGCCTGGCTGTGGGGTCGAAAATAGTCCGGAGTCAGGGGAAGAGATAAATAGATGATGGGATGGAAAAGAAAATGACTCTTCCTAGGCTTGGCTGGTTGTGGCCAGGTTACGGGCCTGTGAGAATGCACCATGTCACGATGTAGGTTGTGTATGGGTGATGTCTGGTGTTTCAGGGAGTCGTCGGCAACATTTGAGAAGCTGTCCCAAAATCTTGTTTCAAGATCAGCTCTTACAATAACACACAACCTCCTCATTGGCTCTCCTGTCCACAGATGAGGATAAATAAATGCATGACACAGTTAAATTAAGGACAAATCTTGTGTGCTTGTTTGGTGTAGTGAGGCTCAGGCCTCATTAGTGTTCGTTCCACTCGGGGTCACTCGGGCAGAGGTCAGATCGAGGAAACCTTCCTCCCGCCTTCCCACATCTCCCTCCACTTCCTGTCCCACAGCTGGCTCACCCTCCTCCTCAGCACAAGTGATAATATCACAGTCCTTTAAAGTTTGTAGGGAAGGAAACATTTATTTAGAGAAGTCGGTGGCTCACTGAAAAATTGCTTATGTGTCAAAAACAGGAAAAATGTAAATACAGCGCGTCTGCCTTATCACACTCCAGCTTTTTGGATGTTGGCAGAGAACCAAATTGGTCCCAGGCATCCAGAAATTCTCAGGGTGGTGTGAATTTGATCGTGCTTTTAGAGACAGGAGAAGAAACACGTTAGCCTCATCTTGCTATAGCTTTAAAAATATATACTGTGTATGTCTTTTCCACTGATTAGGGCTGTTGTATTTGTATGCTGTAACAGTTTCTAGCTGATGGCAGCAAGGTATTCACATACACACACTTTTGTTTGGGAAGGGATTTGTACGTTTAAAAAAAACACACTTCTGACATTCCCACACATTTGTTCATCCATTCGCTGGAGAACAGGTCCATTCTCTGACTGGACATAAAAAAGAGTAGCCATCAGACCCCGGAATTGTTACTATTATATTCAACTATGAGACTTTTACTTTTGTTTCTAAACCACACTGATTTACTTACAAACTATACATCTGCATGAAATACAGGCTGAGGCCTATATCCAGCTCACTGCAGGTCCCATTCACTGTGAATTCTTGTACTCAGTCCAAGATTGATGAATACAACTCATATAATACAAGGCTACATGATTAAAACACCTCCTACTGTGATGTGTTGCAGTCTCTGCCTTTGTCCCGCTCATGGATGCATGCACTTACTCAGAGGCCTGAGGCGGAGACAAGCATGGGGAAACTCTAATTACACCCTCTGCATGCACGCCCATCCTCCCCACTCACTGATACTGAGGTGGAGCAGAGCCGGCATCAGAGGGGCACTGTTGGGTTTTTTTGAAGAGCGCTATAGAGCGAGTCTCTCTGCACCGGGGAGAGGAGACACACTTTATGCAGGTGAAACTCATTACAGTTATCCTCATTATCAGTGTTTCTCCCCCGGCTCTGAGTACTTGTTGGCATCATATTACTGCTGCTGCAGGTGGCAGCACTAGAGCTGCTCTATTACTTTAATTGTCAAGAACATCATGGGAACATGGGGGGATAAAGTGTAATCGACAAAAAACTGTAAAGTGTGTGTGCGTGTGTTTGTGTGTGTGTGTGTGTGTGTGTGTGTGTGTGTGTGTGTGTGTGTAAATTTACTTTTGTGAGGTGTGTGAGCTATAGGTTCTCTGTATTGTCCGCATGTGCTAAAACACTCTAAGTGTGTAATGATATATACTCTAATGTTATTTCATAATGCTGCCCTAGCTTTGGTGTAGCAGTGACCTTTGCATAAGTCCAGTCCATTTCCTGTTCCCACAGGTCACAGGTTATGGTAGTGCAGCTCTCATGGTGCAGTGTAGGAAATGGACAAACCAGGGGCAGGTGTGTGTGTGTGTGTGTGTGTGTGTGTGTAGTTTTGTTTTTACTGATGATGGTAGGAAAGAAAAAGCAAAAGGGGAAGGGAGATGCATGACGGTCCTGCAGAGCATATCGGAATAATCTGCCTGAGAACAGGAACGAGGGAAGCACTGGAGTATACCAGGAATAGCACCTTTCAGGAGTGACAGCGAGAGGTACACGGTACACAGAATTTCCCCAAAAGATAAATGGTTTTTTTTTTTTGTATTTTAATATTGCCTGTGAACATCTAGAAACAAAAGACGGTTTAATCTCACACGGGGAGATGCCGAGGAGGCATTTTCACTTTGTGAAAAAAGAGGATGGGGATGAATACATAAACTTCACTTTCCACCATATTTAACTATTTCCAGATAGCATAGAACATTATCAGTATAACACAAACATTGTGGTGTTGGCGGTATAATTAACTGTCATAAAAATGACCTGTATGTAGTGGGTGATATATATGCACTATGTAAATTTTCTCTTTTGGAGAAAAAAAACAAAACACAAAAAACCTTTTGGCTCGGTCACCCTGTCGGATTGTCTTCATTTGTTGGAATGAAGGGTAAGACTGGTGTTGTCTTAATAACTTGGACTATTTTCAGCAGTGGATTAGTTGGATGAGTTATTGAGTGTTTACGGCAGCCAGGACACGACAGAACAGAAGAATTCACTCAATAAATAAACTACATGGCCTAGTTTATGTTTACAGTCATAAAGGAACATATTACTCAGAGCCATAACAGTGGGGCTCACTGATGTGTTTTTAATAGTTTAGACAACAGTGCAGGTCTTTGACAAAGAACAATAAGCTCTAACAAATATCTGTTTGAATACACGGATAATACTGACTGACAGATTGATTGAAAAATTATTTCCTATATCCTTATCTTACATTGAATTACAGCTCACATACGTTCAGTGGATTTGCACCATGTAAACTTGCAATTTTGTTAGTGAGTAACATCTCCACCTACTTGGTCTAACGAGAAGCCTTGAGAATACACACCTGCATATACTTAGAGACGAGAAACAAAAAAAGACAGAGGCCAGTAATCGGACTGTCAGCTTTAAGTTACTGATGCGGCCATATGATTACCTCTGACACTGCATGTCATACACCGCGGGACAATATATCAGAATGGCCCAGAGGTGGTGATATCAGTGCCTGCGTCGCTTCAACAGGACATCAGCTGATTTACACTCATGACAAACTAGCACCTCTTCTCCAGATGTGCGGCTTCCGGGGATTGAGGCGGCTGTTGGCCTTGCTCGCCTCTAACCCTTATCTGGTTAGTGACAATTGAAAAAGGCAATTACCTGCAGATGCTGCACGGTGTCTGACAAACAAGGTAAAGTGGCAGAGGACAACAAGCAACTGCTCGCTTCACCCCCACCCCCTCTCTCTCTTTTACATCCCAAGAGGCTCCTGTTTTTTTCCCCCATGCTGCATCTTGACACCATCTTGAAACATTTATAAGCGCATCTCCTCTGACTACTGTGACTGCAAATAGCCCTCTCCACACTGTTGACCCAAAACAGCCCTGGCAGCCCACTCTGGCTGTTCACGTTTGTTTCCCTGTAATAGGGACTCAACTGCAGCTTTTCCTTCCCACACCAGGAAATGGTTTGGCTCTGTCCGGTTGGTCTGTTTCTCTCATTAGGCCCTTCGGAGGGGATTTGTGAGGTTGAGGGTCACCACAGCTCTGCCTCTCTTCATAAACAAGTCTCCAACTTTGTTGACGATTTAGGCTGAATTAAAAAAAATAGTTTGGCAGAGGGCAGCGCAGAAATTCAACAGAGTGTAAACAATGCCAATATTGTCTCGCGATTATGTGCGTTTATCTAATGAGCGGCGGTGTGAGGGCCTGTGTGAGGGCGGTGATGAGGATGCGGTCTCTCAGTTTGACATCTGAGATGAGAAGATGTGACACAGGTGGAGTGTGTGAGGAGACACGGCGGAGAGTAAGGGAAAACACCACAGCTAATTAAAAGCGCCGTGCTCCCGTCCTGCTGCAACAGAGCAGTTGATGAGAAAGATAATTGAATTGCAGAGCGAGATTTAACAGGGGAGCTGTGTGTCTTGAGAGACAGCAATCAGTGTACTATCAGGAGAGACAGACATGTGAACGCTCATGTCAACGTGGCTGTTGCAGTAAATACTGCGAGTGACACATAACATAAGTTATGTGTAAAATAAAACCCTATTAATTTGCTCACATCCCAATAAACAACAGTATAGATGAAGACACAAAGCTAATTTTGCTGCCTCTTGCGAGGGCGACTTGGCCCAGACGTTTCATTTGTTGCGAGTTTGTGAATCCCTTTGAGGTAAAGTTTCCATCCTCGCACCAGCTCCACTTCTCACAGACTGTCTAATTCTCTTCATGAATAAACTGGTGGAGCACATCAGGAGAAGAAGAATGGTGCAACCACCTTCTCTCTTTTCCCTATTTCGGCAACAGCCTCATGAATATGAGCTCACTTCACAAAAAAGACCTCATTAAACTTTTTTTTTTTTTTTTTGGGAAATTCCTTTCAGGCCTGACGACCCAGCAAACAGGGTGATTATCTTTGGCGAGGCACCAGGGATCTGTAGGAGAGCTTTGAAGACATTCCTAAGAGGATATAAATAGTGTACTTATCCCGAGCAACCCCATGCAGACAGTACACTGACATGGAGATGGTCAGCTTTCTTCTCACTAGCCAGGCGAACGGACCCTTTTCATGCAAGGTTCATCTCAAAGTCAACAGTTCACGTTTATGCCCCATGAACTGACCCACAATCTGAGGGCTGAATGGAAAACAATGATGTGCAGCTCAAATACAGCCGCGACTTTCACCATGTCTTTGTTTATACTTACATAACTTATCGTGGTTAGTCAACGCTGTGAATTCTGTTGTGTATTTTTTTTTTTCCTATTGTGGTTAGACAACTTGTTCATGCTGGCAAACATTTCCAAGTAGAAAGTTTCAGAATGGCTGATGTAGGAATTTTTTAATGCAGCTTTATAAAGGATTACAGCCTGAGGCATGGCTTGTGGATATTAAGCTCTTTTACTGATCCAAGGAGATTTGATGCTGAATAGACGTCCAGGTCGATCTGTAATAACCTGAGATGCTATTTTAAACACAGAGGGAGCAGGACTTGTTTTTTTTTAATGTATACAGCCTTCTAATTATTATTTTGAGCACTGTCACAGTCAGTCAAATGTTTTTCTTTATTTTTTTCTATCATCATGCGAGACAGTTTTCATTTATCGTTGAGTAAAAAATAAATTAGGTGGGACAACATGACCCAGATTTAAACTCCAGTCGCTTGAAGCTGAGATCTGGCTGTGCAGCAGAATTGTGCTCTCACTTAGTTTGAACGTTTACTGACAAAATATGGAGTTAAGGCTGGAACGAAATATGCAGATTTATCCGCCGCGGTTCCACACACACAGGCCTCAGCTTGGCAATTGTTCTGTTGTGAGGTGGTGTAACGCATGGTGGGGGTGGGAGATTAGACTCTGACGTACGTTTGGGGGTTCGCTGATAAGGAAATGGCTGAGAGCCTTTGCTGGAGTTTCAGGGTATAGCTGATCGATGGGAAGGCCTCGTCTTAATGCCAGATATTTCAAGCATGCACAAACCAATAAGAGCAGAACTACTTATCTCTGCTCTTATTGTGTAGATGGTGGAGTCTGATATTCATTTTTATTTCAACATAAAACACCCACTGTGAGCCAGGAACCAGTTACAGACATGACCTCTCTCTCTCTCTCTCTCTCTCTCTCACACACACACACACACACACACACACTCTGAAGCAGCTTCAATGACTGATCCATTTCTTTTTGCACAAGTTGTTTCACAGTGACATATATTAAAATTCTGCATTAACCCAAGTGGGATATTTATTTATTTTTTTTTTACTTTACGTTTTATTCATGGACATTTACTTGTGTAACACGAAACTCCCGGTGTGACAACACTGGCATATAGGGGTGGACAAGGATCTGCACATGACACTACAGTATATCTCCCCAGCACTGATGGGTGAGAGAGAGGCAACGTGAACGTGGCCCTCTCAGTGCTGTGTGCGTCTGGAAGTCCTGCACACGATTTTCTTGAAGGCCCTCCTGAAGTCCCTGTTGAAGATGGTGTAGATGATGGGGTTGACGGAGCTGTTGCAGTAGCCGATCCAGAAGAAGAGGTTGAAGAGTGCGCCGGGGATGTAGCAGCGGTCTCTGCAGATGGCGTGCAGGCTGTAGGTGAAGAAGAAGGGGAACCAGCAGAGCACAAACACGCCCATCACCACCGCCAGCACGAAGGTGAAACGCTTCTCCCGCATCTGGGCCACTTTGGTCTTGTTGGCCGCGGCCGGCTGCGGCCGCTCCGCCGGGTTCCTCTGCTCCGGGTACAGCTGTGACGCACGGGCCGATGCCCAGGAGATGCGGCAGCTCTGAGGCGGGCAA
Organism: Trinectes maculatus; assembly: GCA_016785345.1. Lineage (NCBI taxonomy): Eukaryota > Metazoa > Chordata > Actinopteri > Pleuronectiformes > Achiridae > Trinectes > Trinectes maculatus. The sequence continues at coordinate 84,260 of JAFBJQ010000470.1, read as the reverse complement.
CAGTCCGAGCCTTCCACCTTCCTCCGCTTGGTGAAGCGGTTATTGCGGGGTTTGGTATCCAACGTGCAGCAGCTCTCCTCCAGGTCGATGTCATCCAGCTCCCCCTGCCTTTGCTGGTGGCTGTCCGAGCACTGGCTGCTGGGGCTCTCCGTCTCGATCCGGTCCTTCCTGACAAAGCAGGTCTCGGACTGGGAGGGCTGCCTCTCCAGGCCGTTCTTGGCCACGAACACGGTGGAGGAGCGCTGCTTGGCCACTTTATAGATCTTACAGTAAACCAGGATCATGATGAGACCCGGGGCGAAGAAGGACACCAGGCAGGACGAGAGGATGTACCAGGTCTCGTCGTTGAGCAGGCACTCCCGCTCGTCATGCTTGGTCATGAGGAGAGGAGGGAAGGAGATGATGGCAGAGATGACCCACACCACGGCGATCATGGACTTGATGCGCTTAGGTGTCCGCTTCAGGTTGTAGCTGACCGCCTTCGTGACCGACCAGTAGCGGTCCAGGCTGATGGCGCACAGGTGCACGATGGATGAAGTACAGAATAAGACGTCCAGCGCCAGATAGAAGGCGCACCAAGTAGTTCCAAAGTACCAGTATCCCATCACCTCGTTGGCGAGAGAGAAGGGGATGACCAGGGTGGCCACCAGGATGTCCGCTGATGCCAGAGAGACCAGGAACAGGTTCTGTGGCGCACGGAGAGCCCGGCTGGTCAGCACCGCCACAATGACCAGCACATTACCCACAATGGTCACTGAGATGATGACAGTGACCACCAGGATGATGAGTGCCGTGGCAGCCTGTGTGTGTGGCAGGGCGAGCGGCGCGTCCGTGGCGTTCTCATCGTTGGACACGTTTTCCACCAACAGATTTAACTGCGTTAAATCCATGCTGGCTCCAAATTGTCCTCTGCGATCATGTTTGTTGTTGTGCAAACCTTGTCTGTCCAGAAACAGCTGAGACCGGGCGCGCCGAGCTGCCCTCCACTGAAGTATGGAGATCCGCCGCGCGTAACGCTGCTGGTCTCACGGTGCCCACACACATGGGTCCCCTCTGTTTACAAACGCTCCATCACAGGTGCGCACATTCCCGACCCCCACTGCCAGTCCCCAAAAGATCACACACGTGAGAACAACAGAGCTGATCCAAAGATCCGCGAAGAACCGCGTCTGCCGCGTCACGTCGCCGTGCGTAACGCTGCTTCTGTGCGGTGGTGAGCAGCATCGCGCTGGAGCTGCACGGGAGATGCACACTGCTGATGGAATGAATGCCCATGCAGGACTGAAGTGACATCACACATGAGGACCAGCCCAGCCCTCAGTTTAAAAGAGAGTGAGAGAGAGGGGCTGGGTTGGTGGTGGGGGTTGTTTAGACAGTTGGTTTTTTAACGGAGCTGTTTCTCTTTAAGAATAAAAAGCCCCTGTGACTGTGTTTGATTTTGTACACTCACACATTGTTGTTTTCATTATGCTCACATCAACAGCATATACAGTATATATACCATGCCAGCATCATACAACAGAACCCATATCAGAACCTTTTCATGCCACTGGCAGTGGTATGTCAGGTATATGTCAGGTATATGTCAGGCATATGTCAGGTATATGTCAGGTATATAACATGGCAATTGAGAATCTCTGATGAATGTGGAGGTGAAGCAGCACAGCTGGAGGTCCTGTTGAACTTTATCAGCACTGCAGGCTGACTAATTAGACGGCCAACATATTCAGTGGAAAGACCCTTTAACGCTCACTGTTAGTAGCTGTAGCTGAGCTTAGTAGCTGATCAGCACGTGAATATTGACTCTGATGTTTTCATTTCCCACCTCTGGCAGAGCGATATGGACTGATTTGTATGCACCCACTCACCTTTACACACACTGTTATCAGGATGTGCTCCGCGCTGGCACAGATGGAGCAGGCTGTGACACCTGTTGCAAATAGCTGTGTTTACTCTGGAGGTTCGGTTATATAACATGTATGGAACGGGGCTGGGAGGTCTTCCTGTGGCCAGGGGCTATTTACCAGTTAGGGAAGAAGCAGACATGGCAAAGTAATTGTGAAATCAAAGTGTGGATTGAAACAGCTGATGCACAGACGTCTCTGCCTATCAGACGTTTGTCAATTATTTTTGATTTTTCTTTCGGAGTATTTATTAATAGCATCTGCTGGGAGCCTGTCAGAGTGAGATTTACAGCCCAGTAAAAGCTGTCTGATGGATGCCAACATTAGTGTTGGTGTATGTGTGTGTGTCTGTGCTTATCCTTGAAAGTGGGTTGTCTGGAGGCTCGGTTAGAGCACCCTTTAGTGGCCGCAGTGAGGTGAGGGAGAAGCAGTTGCTCGTTTGGAGGCGAAAGTGGAGGAAGATTAGGACGATGTTTCAAATGTTGCAAACCGCAGGAATCTAAAAGGTGCAAGATGACTAACAGAATATAAGACTCAAAGGACGGGGTGGTTCTGTGAGTCTCTGGTTCTAATGGGGCAGAGTTTCTGAGAATTTAAATCTAACAGTGGGAGTGTAGGGACTGAGAAGTGCACATGGGGTCTGATTTGTGAGTGTGGTGATGGTGGCTGACTCAGTGGTTAAATTCAGTGAGGTCACAAAACCGCTTAAACCAGCAGATTTGAGGTGAATGACGGTCTGTCACAGTCTTGACAGGCTGATCCACATCTACAGCAAACGTGCCCAGCAACAAACCTGTGCAGGAACCAACCTATGTGTCCATATTCCGTGCACACTGTCACACATCTCTTCCTCCACCCCCCCCTCCCCCCCCCCCCCCCCCCCCCAACCCCTCCTCTAATCTCACTCTGCAGGATGAAAATAAAAAACAGTGAAGATCATCTAAAGGGGGACTGTCACCATATATCAGTGGTCTGTCGACATTCCCTTAAGGGTGTACCTGCTCTATAAAAAAAACCCACAACTGACCTTGGTAACCAGCGTCCTCCAACACAAACATGCAGTTGTGTTGTGTCTGAATGTTGTGTTGTGTCTGAATGTATATCCTGGGGGATGTGAGAAATTACGTACAAATGTAATTACTTCAAATGAGCCAACAAATGAGTCATGTTATATAATCCCTTAAGTAAAAATGCAATTAAACACACATTCACCTGAGAGCTTCTCTTAACATTTAGTTCTCAGCAGCTGGTTCAGTTGTAGAAAAGTGTGTTTAAAAACGTACTGATGTAATCACACAAAATGTTGTTGTTTTGTTGTTATCGTATAAATCTATGAAAAAAATTATACGTACGAGTTCCTTCCAGCATTTATACCTTCTATTCTGAGCAATACAACAATGGCCAGAATCCTGTTGTCTTGAATCCAGCTTCCTGTTATGATGCAGTCGCCACGGTGACTTAGGAATGCATATACAAACCCTTCCCACAAATTAGGAAGTCAGATGTGGCTGCAGCTCAAATGTCTCAACAACCAGTTATTACGACAGTTTAATAAAACTGTTTTCATAACGTGCTGATGCACATTACCCCTCCGTGATGCAGATGCCAGATGACAGTTTGTAAATTAGCAGCAGTCTGAGGCCAATGAAGTGTTGTGAGTTCCACAAACTTTGACTGCGTTATCCGCACAGCTTGATCAGTCTAATGACTCGTTAGTCATTAGAAATACATTGTGATTTGTCCCACTGCCGACAGGTAATATTATGACTGATGAGGTTTTAGTGATAATTGCTTCTCCCAGAAATTCTTCATTAGCAGTGATTAAATATAACGTTGGTGAACAACATTTCCCTGCCAATAACGGCACTTATTCTAAGCCACACACACACACACACACATACACACACACACACTATTTCTCACTTTCTTAGGTGATGGTTGATGTACTTAGCTTTAACAGAAACAGAGTGGAGGCTGTAGGGGTAGGGCTGTGTTGAAAATATGGTATGCTGACATACAGCATGATGACGCTGATAACACTGTTTACTGACCATACAACACCGTGCAGATAAACAGAGGGCAGACATCCGCAGAGGCGAGTGATGGCTGTCTTCTCCTCAATGTCTCAATCCTCTTACCTTTCTGTTTTTGTCTGAGGAGGACTGTTTAGGCTGGATGTGAGCAGAACCCAGTGCTGTGTTATGTAACACTCCAGGAATACATGGCTGGAGGTGCTGGGTGAAAGCCTCATCTCAGGTTGCAGGTGATTTCTAATAGTAAACATGGTCTTCATGGAGTTTAGCCTCCAGAAAGTCAGCCATGCCCATGGATGATTACTGAAATGCTGCATATAGCCAAAAGTATGTGTGTGCCACAGTGTGCGCGTGTGTGTGTTTGTGGGTTCTTGGCTCTTGATGTTGTGTGTACTTGCGTGAGTGTGCGTGCAAGAGAGTGGGAGGGGACAGTGTTTGTGTGTGTGTGTGTGTCACAGCCACTCCGTGAGTCACATGTTCTTTTTTCAGAAAGCGCACATCCTTCCACATGCCCAGCCTTCCTCCGCTGCTGCTGCTGCTGCTGCTGCTGTCAGTGGGCCTGGCAGGTCCAGATAAATGCATTACTGCTGCTGACCTTTGTTGTCTACCAAACAAATAATATTCCCTCCCCCGATATTTCAACAGCTCTGGACAAAACCACAGCAGAAACTGAGAGTGCACCTGTCTGGGTTAATGAAACCCTGAAGGTCAGACGTGTCAGCATATCTAGAAGAAGTTTGAGATGTTTTTCTTTTTTTTTACCTGGGGAAGTTTTTTCCTCGTCAGAGCTCATTAACTATTTTGGAAATGTTTTCAGATTCGGTCATTGTAGATACACTCCCTAACTATTGTCGTGAATAAGTGAGTGCATTTAGTCGGGGAACAGATAAGCTTGTTTCAGCAGCAGCTCCTTGAATTTTAATGCAGTTTAAAGGGCATCATCTTTGATAAAGAGCCGTAATGGTTGTTTACACATCCAGCAGAGGAAGACACTTGAAACATTCACTTACAAGACCCGAGAGAACAGGCTTCCTGCAACAACACTTCAGTCAATTACTTCCTTCAAGTCAGTTTACAGGGGACGAGCAAATTTGTAGTGAATGGTGCAGGGTGTCTGGTGTGATATGATTAAATGCATGGTAAAATAAGTCAGGCTCCACCGAATGTACTGCGTCTTCGTATCCTTCCATCCATCAACTTTTGCCCATAAAACTCTAAAATCCGCTTGTCTTCATTTTTACACCATAGAACAACGCAAAGCAATGACTCAGAACTCAGTGATGACTCAGATCACGCTGTCGTAAACTCTTATCATGTTCTAACATGCATGCTGCCAATGCTCCACTGGTGTAATTTAATTTGCCTAATATTTCAATAGAGTATAATCACACAGAGAATGAGATCAAAAGAAGGCGTCATCATATCCACCCATGAGAAGTTACAGTGGTTTCATGAATGACAAATAGATGAGTACCTTTGAAGACTCATCTCCTCCAAGAGCAGTTCCTCTCCTACCTCTTCCAACACCATTATAATGAGGCTGGAAAAGGGGCATGTTGCCACCAACCTGGCAGCTGTTCCTCCGACTACATTAAAATAATCTCCTTAGATAGAGTCTTTGTGGAGCTGTAGATGTTTGTGGTTGCACCAACCCATGACCACAACCATCTACAGCCTGAACAGATGGTTGAATTGTAGATGGTGATGAGGAGAACGAGCCGTGGTAAACCCGTTATGATGATTTTCACTGTGGGCATATCAGCATGCTGATGTGCACATTTAACTTAAAGCTCTTATATATGCTCACATAGCACGACTGTCGACTTGGTCCCATTATACACTGCCTGAGTTTGCACTCGGATAAAGTTTGTTATTTCTCCAGAGTATTTGACTTTAAATTCAGTTATGGTCCTTATGCTACCTGTCCTTAAGCATCAGCTGTGAAAATTAAGTACCTCCAACAATCCTTGTTAGCACTTAATATACTCAAGCTGCTGTGCGTCTCTGACTCTGCCGTATACAGACAGCTCTGTGTTAGTATTCAGGCTGTCTCTTTGCATCCAGCCACCAAGCCAAGTACTTGTTACAGCATTTATTTCGAGTCTGACTTTGACCTTGTTCTCTGCTAGTTCTGTGAGCCTCTGCTGCAGCTGTGCCTTTACTATCACAGAAAACATCTCTGTTTATCAACAGTGAGCATTCCTTCTGGCATTTAATGCTACTTTCTCAGATACTCGACATTATTTATAGTATTTTTTTATATATTTATTTCTTATCGTGATTGATTCACTGATTGATTCCTATTCTAGTTTCTATATAAACTGTTATGAAGATCATAGATAAAACCCTCAAGACAAACTTGCGTACACAACACACGCGAGAACATTGTGGATATGACTATTTTTTAAAATTATTTTTTTCAAAATAATGCAGAACACAGTGCCTCAATTCATGTAATTTGCTGTGTTTTGGCATCTGCCAGGTTTGCTTTTTGACCAAATGTCCAATTGTTTCTGACTGTTTCACAGTCCAGCAGAGGATTCAGTCCTGACACCCATCATCCACTGGGGTCACAGATTGCAGAGCGAGTCACTGGGCTCTGGTCCACCATCACATTCCTCTGTCTCTGCATCTGGCACGCTCTGCCACTCAAATGAAGCCTGGTCGGAATTTTATGCTTTTTCTCCCCCACACCCACATGAGGGAACAGGTGACTGAAACAGTCACAAATGTGATGTAGAAGTGAAGTAGAACATGTGGCAGCCATGCCCTAAACAGCTTAGAAGCATGACATGATGTGGACAGCAAAATGGAAAAGCGAGTAGGTGGCTGTTGGACACTTTTCAGGCAGCATCCTTCTCTCACCGGTCGCTGGCTAACTTTGTCAGAATTCTTTCTCTTGCTGTCTCTTTCATGTTCCTGTGGTGACAGGTGACACAGTTGGTTCTGTAAGCTGCTACTCCACTTCACCCCTCTTCCTTCCTCTGCTGCTGTCGCTCTCTCCCTCCTGTTGTCATGGTGCATTTCAATGAGACGGGCCCCTCTCTCTGCCCTGACCATCTGCTACAGCTGTTTGAGATGTTCAGCCTCCTCATATCCCATGCTGGTCCGTGTCAAGATACCTGTTGGTGTTGGGATTAGGTCCCTTTTCATGTGACCACACAAGACCAGACTCTTGCATCCTGGAAAAACAAAAATAAATCCATTAGTTTGTATGTACCTCACATTCCCAGGAAAAGCTTTACACTCATGTACTGCAGCATATCTCTTTATATATTCTCCTGTAAAATAAAGTTTCCTCTCCATGCTCCTCTGTGGGCTGAGTGACTTTTATGCCTTCAGGCACAAACTCACTTCATTTACTGATCCTGTTCTATAAAACGCCTGGAACTTCAAGATAAGACTTCTGATGAAAAGTCTTTAAAAAAATATGTGCGGTGCAACAATCATGATGTAAATAAATAAATAAATAAATAAATAAATAAATAAATAAATAAATGTTATATATATGGCTTATGTCCAATTTGGCATTAACCACTGGTGTCATTAACCCAAAAATAATAACTTGCAACAGTTATTAACAATTCCTGTTTCCTATCTAACACCAAAATGAATAGCATTGTGTGACCCATTGTGAAAAGATGAGGAGGGTATCCAAAGCTCAGATGGAAAGGTTGGCACACACACATTGATTTATTTCTCTTGATAACCATCTTAATAAGGTTTTCACATTGCTGAATAGGTGTTGGGAAGCTGTGAATATCTGTATACAATGACCCATCCTGTGTAGTATCCATCTCTACAGGGTGCAATGGCTGGAGCCAGCTGAGAATACTACCTCATTTCATCCAATTTACATTTCTTTGAAAAACAAGCGCGAGTTACACAATAATATTTCATCTTTTCCTGGAATATATCCTACCCACAATATATCCATTCGAGAAAACACACACAAGCAAACACACTCTTTGCACAATATTACACTTAACAAAACTATATGACATTAGAAATAAGGCTTTTTTTTGCAGTGTCTTATCAACTCAACACACCAGTATGTGTGCATCACATGTCACAGCTCCATATCAAGAGGAAGCAGCTTCTAGTGATCACGTTCACCACCGAAACCCGCAAAGCTTTTGTCTGGTCTCATAACAGAGGAGTGAGGTTTAAAATACCACATAGTGCTGGGATCAATACGTCTCCTGTGGATGGCTTACAAATACAGAAATGTATGCCATCCTTTTCCTGCAGCCTGTGTGGGTTTATGCTGTATGTCACTATAACACAGGGATTCCTATGCCACTGTTTGTGTTCCATGTCCATTGGGCTCACAGTGCATCAAAGATGCATCCCCAGGGATGAGAAAAGTCATAGGAAGACAAAGTAATGGGATGCAGTGTTTTGTTTTGTTTTTTGAATGATGGCTCCCTCTGAGCTCTGAGTAGTTCTGTTCACAGTACACATTTAGGGATTACTGTGAAAAACACATATGTGTGATCGCCACAAGCCACACTGGGTACATGGCCATATTTGTCAAATTTCTCAAATTTCCCTTCTGCACAACATGAGTGCACTCCAGTGGCGATGAGTGAGATTACACATTGTCAGAGAATCGTATTGACGCTCACAGCTGCAAATGCAAACAAGAATGCCTGTATATTTGTCAAAACAAAGTCCAAATGTCTGTTTTTTGGTGACAGTATCTATTTTTGAAGTCTCCAGAATAACTGCTGGAAAAACATACATTCATTTCCCCAGTAGTTTTCACTGTTGCACCATTGTTTTGATGGATCATATTCAGTATATTATGCATTATGCATGAATTCATAGTAAGATTGAGTGCATTTGTTCTTTTTTTCATGGTGTATCCCAGGTATCATGAAGGATAGGTTTTATTGAACTACAGGAGTTTGCAATCAGTTCAGAGGCAGAGTAAAGTACAACATACCCTTGAGTGATGCAGAACAGTTACACAGGAAGAACGAGTAATGACGGTCTAGAAAAGTTGGACTGACAGAGGACAATGCTGTGAGAAGTGCACATGGGAGGACTGGATATGAGCGGGGGGAAGCCTGAGGGTGGCAGTAATGCGACACTGTGGTTGGCAGCCCCCGCAAAATAGAAGAGAAGAAGAAGGAGATTGAAAAGAAAGAAGAAGAAAAAGCAGGAGTAGAAGAATTAAGAATTAAGAATCTAATCATACAGTGGATATCATGGTCACAACAACAGATATGGCCTTCATGTAACTGGATTTCAATTCAGTTTTATGGGATTTTAAATAAGTGCAGTCACGAAACTCAAACCGAACCGAACACTACACATCAACAGGGTAATGCAGCAGCAGACAGTAACAGGAAAACACCTGCGGTCCAGACGTTTTGGGTCACACCTGGTGTAAAAGTTGAATTTAGGCGGCCGCCAGGTGCGATCACTTCGCCAATGTCTGCTGTCACTTAACATCAGCTGCAGACAGCTCTGTGTCGTCTGAGGTCTAACGAGTGAGGAGAAATGGACGATGTCATCACCCTCAGCTCGGACGAGTCCGATGCGGAACTCATCGGCTACCTGTCGACACAGGATGGTCCGCTGTCCCCCAAGTCTGCGCGGGCTGACGCCAGTGTCGTCAACCACAGTGTTCCACAGGTAAGCTAACATCATGCTAACGTATGCTAACTAGTGCCCCGCGGTTACCATAGGGGCGCTAGCAGCGGGTCCTCTACACCCATAAACATGCATAAACAGGTAAACCGAATACCAGCTCAAAAGACAGAGACCGACCTGTCTCTAGCTCTATTCTCATTCAGTTGAACTTAAAATAAGACTCAGAATATTATAATCTTAATTACTTAAACATTTCCATCCTTTTGGGCGTTGTATCTGTGTTTATAAACATTAGTCTGACGTGCTGTAACTTCAGTTTATGTTCGGAATGCTAGCAAAGTTTATTTCTGTTGCATACGCTGTGTTTTTCCTAATAATAGCCTAATAATAGTCTGTTCTTTATTTATTAAGTTAAGTTAAACTACAAATGGTTAAGTCACGGTTAGATACATTCCGCTGTCTTTACGCATTGGTAAGTGATATGCCGTTTATATCACAATGTTTATACAGTAATCTGTGATTATGATAGAGAGGAAAAACTGTAACATTGTAAATTACTTTAATTAGAAATATACAAATCCATCATTTAATATGTTTTATTAAATTCTTGTGCAAAGTTGATCACATGGAGATATTACAAATAACCTGGAGAAACACAACCAGTTTAACTCTAACCTAGTAGAACTGAACTTGAATTAATTGGCGTAATTATGTATAACAGAAGGCACAAGGTGCTTATATTTTTCAGTAGGTGAGGAGAATTGTGTGAATACTAATATATTTTACCACTTTCTTTCTTTTGAATCGTAAAATCTGATATTATTATTTTTTCATTTGTTATTTATTCAGTTATGTAAACAACCACAACATTTACTAAACTATTTTTCTGCTTATTTTTTTCTCTTTCTCTAGTGTTTTCTTGACCTCACAGATACAACACGTACCTTTCCAGAAATAAAAATCCCTAAAAGACAAAATTCCACTGCCTTGCCACTGATGAATTTGACTGAAAGTGACTTAACTAATGGGCCAACGCAGGAGCCAGAGGATTTGCTACCAGATGATTGTCAAACAAAAAAAGTTTTTGGCTTACAGGAAAACCCTTCAAGTGAGACCACTGCTCTGACTCCAGAAGAGGATCATGGTAACCAACAGCTAAACCTGAGATGTTTGATTTCTCAAACACAAGAACGAAAGCGCAACTGTGAATTACATCCGGTGGTAAAATTAAGACGACTACCTTTTCTCGAAATGCATGTCACAGCGCTGGAGTCATCAGAGTGTTCTGTACATTTAACCAAAGACTGCACCAAGATGGAACTGTATTTTAAACAAATGGAGAGTGTTGGCTACACAACAGAATGCATTTTTAATTTAAGGACGATGACAGGATCTAATGATCCTTGCAAGAAACCTTCAGAGGGCGAATCTTCTCCTAAGGTGGAAGAATCTTTTATTGGACAGAAACAACAGGAAGACAGTGATGAATATAAAAGACCACAGGTACATATACTGTCTGATCACTCACCCCACTACTCTCCCAGGACCAGACTGAACTGTTCTGATCTTGACAAACTTGATTTTCCGTCCCACAGCAGTTCTTTGTCTCATGACCAAAAGAGCCAGGTTGGTCAGCCACCCACGTCTGATCATAAACCAACGAAAAGCACAGCTGAATGTTTTTTGGATGAGGTTAAGCCTGAAAGGGTTGCAAATTGGCCTAAGTCTTTGTGCGATAGTATCTCTGGCGAACTTCCGCTATCAGTGTGTAAATCTGAGGACATGGATGAAGGATGTGGAGACATGTCATATGTAGGCGATCTTGGAATTGACAGTCCGCCATCTTTCATTTGGGAAGACCGAAGAGACGAGGTTAATGAACAGAGCCGATTTGATCTGGACTTCAGGGAGGCCAGTCAAGAGGACCAGCATTTTGTGTGTCCAGTTGCACTCAGGAAAATAATGCCTGAATCCTTTCACACTCTCGTAAGAGACTGTTTTTCTATATCATTATATTTGTAATTTTCTGAAGCTCACATTGCACATGAGACGTGAAATCTCTTTTTTTCCCCTTTTTCTTTTTTTCATAGAATGAAATGGAAGCTGAGGATTCTGAAACTTCACAGGTGCTGTGTCGTCAGAGCCTGAGCTTAGTTTACAGTACCATTGATGAGAACTACACAGAGGGCACGTTGCAGCTTTTGTCTGATCTACTACAGCCTGGTTTCTACCCTCCCAAAGATATCACTAGCCATCTACTCCGCAACATTCTGCTCAATCCACAGTGTCCTTTTCACCTGTGTGTGCAGGCGTTTAATCTAATGATGAGGACACAGACGTGAGACAACCGTAGCAATCTGACTTAACAGTTGTGCATTGTAGCCTTTTTTATGTAGATCTTAATTTGTCCCTCTTCTTTTTCATCTTTACATCACATCTTTAGACACCACATGGCTGATACAACCACAGTTCCATGGGACTGGGAGTTGTTGTCATCTGTTGTGGACAGTCAGGTACTACTCCACTCCAAAATATACAGTACAAAATACCTGTAATTCTATCACAGTCTCAAAGGCCATGTGCTTCTTTTTTATTTATTATTTATTTATATATCTTTTTCAAAGCCTTTACGTGCGTAACTAATGTTTATTTAAATGTGACCCTCCCACATTGTTAGGAACAAACAAAAAGACATCACAATCAGGCTGTGTGCATGTTCCTGGAGTATGTTGTGAAGACATTGGAGGATGACTTCCAGGCCAGGCGCCCCTTTTCATCCCCCCATCACTCAATCGCCAAAGCCATGTTGTCATGTACTGAGCAGTTTCCGCAAGTCAGGTCAGTTTGGTAACCAGGGATGTTTTTGGACTTAATCAAACCTTCATTTCATTTAACTGTAAATTAACATGGTAAAATGCATTCATTTTATTAGGTGTACTGGGCTAAAACAAATATCACGTTGCAATAAAGTGAATTGTGTCTTCAAAGATTTTTTTTGCCCGCAGATCTATTCAGGTTTGTTGAGATACTGAATTGAACTGTGTCGACTTTATTTCAGAATATTACCCTAAACTGTGAAATGTTTTCTCTTTTCATACTAAATGTATTTTTTTGTTGTGTATTTGTTCTCAGGGAAATCATCAAGTGGCTTTTTTCTGCCATAATGAAGGCGATAGGGTTTGGAGCAAATAAAGAAACAGCAAGAGAAAAAGATGAATATCTCAGGTAAATGACTGATGAATGTAAAGCCTGGCATCACCAATCCACTATCTGCATGACTGGACAAACAGGATTTTTAAATGATGTGGTTTTCCATGCAAATATATGTTTTTAGCCTCATTTAGAATTATGTGCACGATAAACGTGGTTGTTTCTTGTCTGTTTCTTTAACATACAACTGGACAAACCTTTTTTGTGTTCTTTCTCGCTGCAGAATGGTGTCTGCCTTTCAGAAGATGCTCTCTCTGGCTCTGGAGGTTGACCGCTCTCCAGCTCTTAACTCTGTTAAGATATCTCAGGAGCTCTTCTATAGGCTAATCAAAGATTTGCCTTTGCGAGCACACAGGTGAGGAAAAGATGAGTAAGTTGAGCTGGATTTGTATTCATCATGAAGAAAAAGATGAGCACTTTCTTTTAATGTCTGAAAGCAGTACTCAATATACTTTATACAATGTTCGATTTAATGACGTTAAATTTAATGCTGGTTGTTAATTAATGCACTTCAGAGAAGCAAGTTAGTGAACACTACATTGTCTCTGTGTTTCTCAATTTTCAAATGTTTTACTAATTTTCAAAAGTAGGGGTGACAATCGTGTCAAAATACATGACCCAATACATTGCTTTTATATATCAGGAGTAAATTGTAAATTCATTCATTAAATCTAGTTCATGAAGAAGTAGTGTTTTTTTTATAATGGGTTTTAGATTTTTACTTTTATTACTGCCTCACTGATGCAAACGTCACCTCGATATAGCCCAGAGAGCAGTTATAGGAGTTCGTGTTGGTCAGCTAAGGAGGAAGGCCCTTACTGTGTCTCAATACAATGAAAAGTAATTGGTTGTTAGTGAGAACTCATGTAACTGTCTTGTGTTCATGCTGCCAAACAATTTAAGCCTATAAAAGTGTCAGTGCTTTTAAAGGTAATGGAGGATTTGTTGATCAAACTATGGATAAAACAAATTGTAAATAAATTGTGAGGTGGTGCATTATGGCAGAACACATTAACAGATGGAGTAATATTATAATTATGGTAATATGAACTGTGATACACTGCACCAGTCATGTTTAATTACTTTGTTAAAATGCAGATTGTCAAAATATTTTTTAGTGTCTGAATGACAGGCAGACAGAGGCAACGGAGACAACGTCTGAAATTTAGAGTATACTTTATTCTTGTACAAGAAGGAGCGTTCACAAAGCAACTACACAGTGGAAGTTACAAAGATAGCTGACACACACACATACATCTCTCCAATTGGGACGGGAACTCTTGTCCCTGGTACAAGACTAGCCACGGCATTCAAGACATGATAAGAATTCTTGTCCCTGGTACAAGACTAGCCACGGCATTCAAGACATAATAAGAAGGCACATCTCCCGGCACTTGTCGGGTCTTATCTTTGAAGTATTACTTCATACAACAAACAGGTCAGACTGAACAGATCATTGGCACCAAACACGTCAGAGTAGACAAAGAGCAGGTCAGAGTGATCACACCAACAAAATTCCTTTAACACAGATGTGTTTAATAAACTTTTTAAAAATTATTTTGCAAGTCATAAACCACTGAAAAATTATGTTCAATCCAATGGTACAATATGCCTGTCTCCCCTGTTTTTCTTGCTATCATTCACTGATCCAACTACACAGTGGAAGTTACAAAGATAGCTGACACACACACATACATCTCTCCAATTGGGACGGGAACTCTTGTCCCTGGTACAAGACTAGCCACGGCATTCAAGACATAATAAGAAGGCACATCTCCCGGCACTTGTCGGGTCTTATCTTTGAAGTATTACTTCATACAACAAACAGGTCAGACTGAACAGATCATTGGCACCAAACACGTCAGAGTAGACAAAGAGCAGGTCAGAGTGATCACACTAACAAAATTCCTTTAACACAGATGTGTTTAATAAACTTTTTTAAAATTATTTTGCAAGTCATAAACCACTGAAAAATTATGTTCAATCCAATGGTACAATATGCCTGTCTCCCCTGTTTTTCTTGCTATCATTCACTGATCTCTTTCTGACTCCCAGGATGTTGTTGCTGGAGAGTCTACAGAGCAAGCTGCTGAGATGTAAACTGCTGGAACATCTGTTGGACTTTGCGTGCCCACTGAAAATCTCTCTGCCCATGTCGCTAAGTCTGCTGCTTCACTTTCTGAAGAACTGCACCCTGCCAACAGACCCTACGGTGAATATTAGACTTGGAGTCAAGAATGTTCCATTTAATTTACACATACATCTTTTACATCTTCTAATTCAGGATTTGGGACGCTTCTGTGATTAATAGGTGATTGTGAACTAACAATTGGAAGTTTGTGACAATAAGCAACTGTTATGTGCAACACATCCTTATCTGTGTTCTCCAGGATGGTACTGAAAGGTGGCAGAAGTGGGAAGAGTTGGTCCAGCTTCTCTGGATGTTGCTGCTTAGCTACAAGAATGCAATGAAAGGTGAGATATTTTAAAACTGTGATGACAAGATGTGCTTCCTCATTTCTACAAATACTATTATATAGCTCAGCAGCGTTTTCCGCTGTCAGCATCAAATGCGTCCTTTGTAAATCATAAACTCAAAAATGACATTTCAGACAATGAGATAATGGAGGACTTGTTTAAAATGATGAAATAAAGATTATTGTATACAGCATAATCGACTCCTGCTGCCATGAAGCAAGACAACAGAATGGACACTATGGGAAACCTCGGAGAATGTACAATGTGTGTTGTGATACGATATGGGATTAGGTTAAGCTTTTTTAATTGAAGCTAATATGTACATCAGAGAAAGTGAAGAAGTTCAACATTTTTCTGGGGTTTCAAATTTCTTTTCCTCTTTTTAACTTCAAGCACTTTTGCTTTATTTTCCTATGTGATGCTATGCAAATTTTGAATTATGCAAACTATGTCAGCGGTCAACGTGGACCTTTGTAGGCCTGGCCTATTTATTTTTATGTATGAATTTCTTTTCTACTGAATATGACATTTTATGACCATATACAGGTTATATTAACTTTCCGATACCAAATGCAGTGTAACCCTGAATGTTCTGTAAAAAAATAATCATATATTCAAAATTCCCAAGTCCACCCTGGTTTACTTCTCGTATCTGTGCTCCCCAGGCTATTTGTGCAGCTCTGTTGGAGAACAAAGCGACAGAAATGGCAAGATGGTCTACAAGCCAGAAGATGAGGTATCCAAGTCAGCCATTTGTGAAGCTGTGGACACCTTTCTTTCCAGATCCCAGGCCGACCTAGGCCAAGCATTACCTCTCCATGTGGAAGAGTCCCTCACATATCTGCAGGACTACCTGCTAGATGTCTCTCAGTGTTGAGTTAAAAGATGTTTCATGGTCCCTGTTTTTTGGACCTGTCAAATTCCAGATTCATTTAATATTTATATTTTTTTAGGATTCTGTGGTTCACTTTTGTATTGTATTTTAAATAAATGCTGCGCCTGGTTTGGGTTTGTGTAACAAAAACATATTTTTTTATCATTCCTGTTTTTAATTATAATGTCAATCTGCCATTAGGCAGAATCTTTCTGTGATGCATGTACAGATTACACATTACATCACCACATCCATGGCCTATACAGCTACTGATGAACCGCTCACTCTGCTATTTATGAAGCAGGGTAAAGTGAACAATGTGGTCCCGGTCATCCATCTCATGATCCATCAGTCATCTCACAAGGATTTTATTTACTCTGGTTCAACAGCTGGTTGGACCGTCTACACGCTGACCAATAGGATCAGGCGCTGTTATCGGCAGAGGAAAAAAAAACCTTACAGTCGCCATGATACAGCAGCGGAAACGAGTGAGAAGTAGCTAGAAAACAAAAGAGAACACGCAGTCGTCCTCGCGATTTGGTATGCTCTTGCAGGTAAAAGTCTCCTCCGTCCTATCGAATGTAAACCAGCTTCGCTCATTTCAGCACAATCTGGTTAAGACGTTAAATGCGCTGTTGCTATTTTCGGAGGGAGAGCTTATTTGACTAGGAAGTCGGTCAGTTTCCAATATGTGTTAGATTTAGCCAGCACGTTATCTCAAGCTAAGCTAAATAGCTCGATGTTGCTTGCAGACCGAGCATTGTGAAGCTTTGTGAGTTCGTTTCTCTGTTTATCTCAACGGTAGTGATTGTTTCTGCTAGCTAGCGGCAGCCAGCTTATGCGCCGTGTCGGGGCCTAATGTTAATGCGCAAGTCAGTGCTTTGCTATTATGTAAACAACAATTGCACAGTATCTTTTAATATTAACGTGAATGTTTGTTTGCTAATTGAATAGGAAAGGGCGTCTACATCAGCTAATTGGTTAATTTCATTTACTTCTCTTGCCTCTTTCTACCTCGCTAATTAGCAAAGGAGCTAGCGTTAGCCACACAGCGTTTGTTTTGTATAGTTTGATAGCTATCTATTTATGTTCAGCTACGCTAGGCTAATCGGTTAGCGACAACGAGGAAAATAGGCTAACCTTAGCTAGCTATCTTCGCCAAATTAAAAAAGCAATGGCGTTTCACTTAAGTAATAAACGTTGAATGTAGTCGTTAGCATCCAAATATGCTAAGTTTAACATTCATATACTGTGCAACGCTTCAGATGTTGATTTTGAACATTATATAACTCAGTTGAATCGGGTCTTAACGGAGAGCTATTTCGGCGTAAGCGAATTAACATGGAAAGGAAACTATAGATAACTGTTTACTCCAATAATATCTTGATCCATTGGTAAACCTCCAGTTGGTTTGTATATTGTGTCAGTATGTCCATAGATTGCTGTATAATTACACGACGTTTAATGCCAAATTACTTAACTCGTGTTCAGTTCATGAGATTTTAGGACAGCATTTAAAATCAAAATTATCTTTGTAGTGTTATAGGAATGCCCAAGGAAAAATATGACCCGCCAGATCCCAGGCGGATGTACACAATTATGTCCAGCGAGGAAGCAGCCAACGGGAAGAAGTCATACTGGGCTGAGCTGGAAATCAGTGGTAAGTATTCAAGGAGTTAGGCACTCATGTAGGTAATGTAGTTGTTTTGAGCTCGTACTGTTCACGCACATATTTTTGACACTGACATATATGTACACACACACACACACAGTATAATTCAGATTAGACAGCTATATTTTTGCATATCTATTCACCTTATTGGGCTTGAGTGTCACAGTGCATGTTTGTCACTGGTTTGCTGCATTCATCAGACTCATACAAAGCTGCAGCAGAGATTATCTTTGACTATTAACTACGCTGGTATTTATCATAATGAGTAACTGATTTGACTTTAAGAATGACAGAAAATTGTGTTAAATGTCAATCAGTATAGAAAAGTTCAGGTTGATGTCCTCTCCTCAGAGTTTTTCTTTGAAATATTGTCAAAGACACACAAGTGTAATTAATTAACATAGAGGAGCAGGACATTGTATACACACAGCTGAATCTGAATAAAGAATATAACTTGTGAATTTCAGCTTTTTTCTTAAAAAGGTTTTTATTTATATGAAACTTGTTAAGACTTTTCATCTGTCAATTGATTAATTGATTAATCCCCTAATCAGTTCAGTTCTTGTCCTTCACTGGGTGTTGCGGGATTCAAAATGGGTCACTAAAAATATTTTATAAAGAAGCAACAGAATGGTGGGCTGCATCAACTCCCTGTAACTTAAAAACTTTTTTTTCTTTTTGTTGAAAAATTTTCTTAGACAATTGCGATTGAGCTCAATCCTTATTATTGTCCTTTTCCAACTGTCATGCTAGGCCGAGTAAGGAGTCTCAGCACAGCCCTGTGGTCCCTCACCCACCTCACTGCCCTGCACCTAAGTGACAACTCGTTGTCGCGCATCCCGCCAGACATTGCCAAATTACACAACCTGGTGTACCTGGATCTCTCATCCAATAAGATCAGGAGCCTCCCGGCAGAGCTGGGCAACATGGTCTCTCTCAGGTGAGGAATTTTAGGCAATACATTTATCCCTTAATTTGGAACAATGTAAAAGACCAGATCTATTGGGGTTGATGTTCAGTTTGTGTTTGGCACCCACCAATAGTACAGAGTGGAGTTAAATTTGAAGTTTAGATGTCCAAAACTAGTTAGCTAGAGACTGGATATTTTTGCTACTAAAAAGCGTAGTAGTGTTTTGCATCCTTGTATTATTGTGGAACTGCACTCAGCTCCTTTTGGCCCATTGTCACTCTCGTTCTCTCAGTTCATCTGTCGTATTCGGGAAGTCTGTGAGTATTTCAGACGGGAACTCTGCTGCAAGTGGGGCTTAATGAACCATCAGTTCACAAAAAGTTTACCATGCCATAACACTAGTAGGCTAAGCTGGGTGTTCCTGAAATAAGCAGAGGTCTACATGACTGCTGAGACCTGTATGCCTGTACACCTGCACTCACGTGTATCTGTCATGCCATGTCAGCCAACACATTCACAGTATAGCGTATAGATCTGCTTAATTTTTAATTTCACTTTATATGATATGGGATTTTCAAATTTAATATGAAAATTGTACAATAACTATCAACTTAATGTTGGCAACCATGACAATGATGTGATAAGTAATGTTTTGACAGGTGACAATAAGGATATTTTCTCAGAACTGGTTTCTAATGATCAAATTCACCTATGTCCTCCACAGGGAACTGCTTTTAAATAACAACCAGTTGCGGGTTCTGCCATTTGAATTGGGGAAACTGTTTCAGTTACAAACACTGGGGTTGAAAGGTGGGTGGCCTTTGTTTAGTGGCTATCTTGAAATCCCATTGTCCTCTTGGCAGTGACTCAGTCTTGTTTGCATCTCCTTCACCAGGAAACCCACTTGCACAAGATATTATGAGCCTCTACCAGGAACCTGATGGCACGCGAAGACTGCTCAACTACTTGTTAGACAATCTGGCAGGGGCTATCAAGCGCAGTGAGTCCCTGAACTGTTTTGCATTTCTTAAGTTTGAACAAGAAGTGTTTATATTTTTTAAAGGTACTTCTCTAATGATAGGGTCCTCATGCAACAGCTGTTGATCTTGTCACCAATTAAACCATCTTTTTTCTCTGCTCAGTACCAACAGAGCAGCCCCCAGCTCGGTCATGGATTTCACTACAGGAACCAGAACGATCTCGGGCCTCAGGTAAGGGCAGCGTTCACTTTAAACATGCCTGCATGCAGAACTCTCTTTTTAATGCATAGTTGGTTTAGAAATATTATATGTATCTGTTGTTGGGGGGAAATGATAAAGCAGAGGAGATAATATACACTACTCACTGTCAAATGGTATGACATTTACTTGTTTACAAAGACATTGCACATAATGAAAAAAAGTATACAGCAAGTGATAGATTGTTTTTACTGTAGGGTCATCTAATTTAGTAAGTGAGGAACTGTCTCTAACCTATCTTAAAATATCTTAAGGAGAGTCGCCAGCTTCATTCACATGTTTAAAATGTAGCAATGTGCCCATTTCTTTCCTCAGCACTGTTTTCTGTGATGTGCTACAACGTGCTGTGTGATAAGTACGCGACACGACAGCTATATGGTTACTGTCCCTCTTGGGCTCTGAACTGGGAATACAGGAAGAAATCAATCATGCAGGAGATCATGGGCTGCAACGCAGATATCATCAGTTTACAGGTGAGAGATGGACATGAAAGTATGTGCGACTTTTACATAAATTAAACTAAACATTTATTTTGTGTCATGACAGATCAAACAAGATTAAAACAAATTTGGCAACTGGTAGCTTGACAGTTTTGGCCATATATTAAGACATCATTATGAAAGAAATCTCTTTAAATTATGTAATCCTATAACCCTGCAATAAATGATCCCTTTGTGAAACACTATATTCAGTCCTGACATTGTATTAATGCTCAACACTTGACAAAAACATGGACATTTTCTCATGTTGGAGTTGGACAGCCAGCAGTAGGGAGGCAGATGTTGACATGAAAGAATGAACACTCTCTCATAATATAAAATAAATTGCTACTGTGGTTTAACATAAGTTCATCCATAAAATTCTACATGGTAGTTGTTCATTTGAATCTCACGTATCCAGTTTATTGTCACAGTAAAGGTCTTAACATTTTAATCTGGCAGAGGTACATGTCTTACATGTCATTTTGTTTTACCCATTTTACTTTTTTTAATTACAGGAAGTTGAAACAGAGCAGTACTACAATTTCTTCTTGCCGGAACTGAAAGAGCAGGGATATGATGGGTTCTTCAGTCCTAAGTCACGAGCAAGGACTATGTCAGAGTCAGACCGTAAACACGTAGATGGATGTGCAATTTTCTACAAAACAGAAAAGTATGTATTTACAGATTATTTTGTTGTGGTCAGTGTTGCCTTTTGGGCTATGTTAACTATTTTTTAACTATTACCGTTAAACCTACATATTAAATTTTTTGTGTGTGAATCACTGGCTTGTAGCATGAGTGATAAATGTCGCTTTAATGTTGTGCAGTTATAGTTGATCATTAAGATTGCAAGCTTTTACCTCCACTAAACAAATGCTGTAACTGGAACCAGGAATGTGTGTATATATGACAGAGGTGGAAGGGGCCCTTCAGGTGAAGACTGCAAATTGTTTAAAGGGAATATAAGTTAAAAAAGTGCTGCATTCATTATTACATTAGTATGTACAGGAACGTTTCATTGTATTGTTGTATGGTAGTTTTGTCTTGTTTTGTTGATGGGTGTAACACTCCTGACCTGCCAAACCAGTTTGATTGTCCTGCATGTGATAAGTAAGGCTTTTGTTGTCGCCTTCAGTGAGTGGTTAAGATTAATTATATAATTTGGTGAAGTATTTGTGTCAGTCCTCCCATAAGGCTTATGTTTACTGTGATTTCATGATGGAATACACTGTATTGTACACATGTATATACACCCTGAGCTTTAGACTGGATACTGTTAATATTGACAAGTCATCATGTTTACCACAGTTTTACCATGCCCCACTCAAGTTCAGTTGATGTTTTTTGATGTGTCATGTTGAGGACTGAGGTTTTAATATTTGTTTGAAGTAGAACCCAGAACCGCTTATCTAGTTGCTGCACAATCAAAATTATGTGCTACTTATGTGAGTTGGGTCCTCTCTTCTTGTCTCTTTCTGTTGATCTTCAGGTTCAGTGCTGTTCAGAAACACACAGTGGAGTTCAACCAGCTGGCAATGGCTAACTCCGAGGGCTCAGAGGCTATGCTGAACAGGGTGATGACAAAGGACAACATCGGCGTAGCTGTACTGCTTGAAGTCCGCAAAGAGATGATGGAGGTTTCCTGTAAGTAGACAACCTTTAAGGATCTCTATGTCTGCATTTGTTTTTACATTAATTTTGGTTAGTGCTGCTCATGCTGAATAGATTTCTGTCTGAGACTCCTTGAAGTTGAAAGAAAGAGTAGAAATAACAGTTTTTGTTTTTTCCTTAATTCAGTTTGTATCAACTTTTTCCTCCTTTCAGCTGGAAAGTCACTTCACGGCATGGAGAAGCAGCTGCTCCTGGTAGCCAATGCACACATGCACTGGGACCCAGAGTACTCTGACGTGAAACTGGTACAGACCATGATGTTCCTGTCAGAAGTGAAGAACATAGTGGACAAGGCCACACGCAGCCTTAAGTTGTCCTCTGTCTCTGGTGAAACTAATGCCATTCCACTGGTGCTGTGCGCTGACCTCAACTCCTTGCCTGACTCTGGTAAGTGAGCAAGAAGAATAGAGCCGTACTGTATCAGATCATAATATTTTTGATATATTCAAGTTATGTTGTTTAAAGTAATATTTGTTTTTTGTTAGCTGAACATGCACCTTGTTGATATTGTGCTTATATTCATTCATACTTGTACTCATGCGTGCCCCTGCATGTGCCAAATGGGTAAAGTGGATTAAAAAAATTATATAAACGGTGTCATGACTTGCAGTGTAGGGGTGATTGATATCCACCTTTCATATAATAGTTAATACTGCTTTTTAGCAGTGCCTGTGGTAACAATAGGAACAGACTTAGATTGGTGTGTTGAGAACCTGAGGTGCTACTTGACTTTCCTCAATTCAGATGAAGATTGTTTCTCCTCTCCCCTCTCTGTGCAGGCGTAGTGGAGTACCTGAGTACTGGCGGAGTGGACTGCACCCACAAGGACTTCAAGGAGCTTCGTTATAGCGACAGCCTGACCAAATTTAACTGCAACGGCAAAAACAGCACGTCCAACGGCAGGATCACCCATGGCTTCAAGCTGAAGAGTGCATATGAGAACGGCCTGATGCCTTACACCAACTACACCTTTGACTTCAAGGTGAATTTTGCTGATGCCGCATACATTTGTTATCGCGATTTTAGTTCACATCAATAGGCAAACTGTATCAGTCCAAATAATAATCCAAATTGAGATCAATATTTCCCTCAAAGATGTTACTTACTGGAGACATGGTCTGTTTTCTTCTTCTCTCCACAGGGTGTCATTGACTATATTTTCTACTCCAAGCCTCACCTGAACGTGCTGGGTATCTTGGGCCCCCTGGACCCCCATTGGCTTGTAGAGAACAATGTCAGCGGCTGCCCACATCCCCACATCCCTTCTGACCACTTCTCCCTCTTCGCCCAGCTGGAGCTGCTCCTGCCCAACGTGCCCCAGGTCAATGGGCTCCATCTGCCTGCACGCAGGTAGTGAGTCCCTGCCACATTGCCAGGGGGAACTGTGACCACAGCCTCTCCCTTTCAGCCTCCACCCTCCCACTACCAGCTCTTCCCTCCACCACACCGGAGGAGGAAGACAAAAAAATACACAACCTGTAAAATAATCGTACAGTGAGGTCTGGCCGACAGGGATTTCGTATAATGTTATAGATATTCTATATTTTTCTTTTTTCTTCTCTATTTTCCTTTTTTGTTATTTTTTTAACTGCTCAATTCAGTCGGGTTTGTCCATCATATTTTGTGTTATGGACTTGTTTTTCTTCAAAAAGTCCACCATCCACCCATTTGCTTCTGTCGTCCAAACTAGAGGGTATGGTAGCTTGTTCAGATTCGTCACACGTTTGGTTTTAGAGTCTGGGGAATCGTAAAAGTGGCTGAGGGGATAACACCCACCTGAAAATCTCCATAGCTGAAAGTCTGCTTGTCTGCCTGTCCTGTATAAATCTAAAACCAGCAATGACGGCAGACTCGTCAGTCTCAGACCTCCATCATTGGCTTGTGTTTGATTCCCCAGTGTCCTGGGCAGCCAGTGTACTTTCTCAGTCTTTTTAGGATGCACACAACTGTTGATTCAGATGTGGCTTGGTTGGAGCCGCTTTAGGTTGGTAGAAGTGCATCCCTGGATGTTGCACAGCTCATATGAGGTGATATTTCCTGCTGTCACTCTGTGGTGCTGAGGCCTTTAGTGTGGCCATGGCCTCCTGTGGTGCTACAAGATACTAGATGCTAAGTCTACACATAGCATTAGCAACCCAACCCACAGATGCCTCAAGAACCATATGTCTGAAAACTGCATTCACCCGCTTCGATGTGGGCAGTATGTAGTGTGAATTTGTCTTGGGAGGATGTTGAGAGAAACTGAGAGCAGCTACCACCCTGTTTGCAGACTGTTTCACCCCAGGTTGTGTAGTTGTTGGGCTAGTCTTGTGCTTAGGAGCCTGTGTGGCCCGGGTATCACCTGTTTTGGGGCAAGGGGATTTTGGCTGATGGAAAAAGTGATGGAGGGGCTATTGCAAATCTTTTCTTTGTCTTGATTGCTTTTAAACAGAGAGAGTGAGTAATGGCTGATAAAGGAGTAAAACCAGCATTCCTCTCACTGCAAGCTCTCTCTCACACACACACACACACACACACACACACACACACACACACACGCACACACACGCACACACACAGGTAATTTGAAGGCAGATCTGTAGCACTATCTCTGAGGCCAGTAGTGACTCTCCCCAGCCATAAATTACACTCACACAAAAGCAGTGGTTTTTTTCACAAGTGTTTGTACAGAATAGAAATCTAGACTCAGTCTTTACATGATTGTATATGAACCACAAAAGACCTGTTTTCTGGCGTTTTTTGTACCAAGAGTAAATTATGATCAGATTTGAAAAAAGATTGTATTGTAAACTAAGGCTAAATTTTTATCCAGTTAATGTAAAATGAATTGATATTACCAGCTTGTACAAAAGACGAAAGAAGAGGTTGTTCAAGGCGTTCACTGTCACTATTTTGCACTCCCTTGAGATTAGCTGTAATAAATGTGTCAGTATTGTTTTATCCATTTCCTCCCGCTCTCTTACTCTGCTGCTGATTTGATTTGCCAGCACATTGCTGCGATTGTAAATAGACACTGATTAAACTCTGCCTGTTGTTTCTTGCCCATTAACAAAGCCATTGTTCCACACTGCTGCCACCAGTTTAGACGTAAAGATACGCAAGAAAGAGTCACAGCCCACCAGCGACTCGACATCTGTCATTTATGTATCACGCACCCACTCTCACCAGTGATATGTGGCTGATACAACGTAAATAAACCCCAGACATAACAGAAAACATCGTGCCTCACTGTAGCAGTTGTCGTCTTGCACTATTTACATTTTCCGAACGCCTGAACAACCTTTTCTGCTTTTATTTTTAAATACTGTTGAGACATTTGTGAAGATTTTATGTGAGTTTTGGTTTTTGTTAATGTTGATTTCCTTTTTTATGAGCTGTGACAATGTTATGATGATATGTATAATAGCCTTCCTATTCATTGAGCTCTATAGTAATCAGGTATGCTTTTCCACTGACCATTTCTCCGCTACTTAAGAAAATGAGTAGGCTGTCTTGCTCTATATAAATCCACTCTCTCAGATTGTTTTGCTCCCTCGTTTTACCTGATCACAGCTCTGCCCAGACTGCTAAAATACCAAGCCCTTCACTCCTTCCTGGGCCATCAATTTTAAATCTCCATATGCTTGTCCATCACTCTTAAAACCCTTTACCCCAAACTGCCCAAATACAGACTTTACTTACTTACTATATTACTCAAGCTGTGTCTTCTTGCAACCACTTTGTATAGTTCTCCTACCCTTGTCACTGCAGCTATAGTGCCATCTGTGGACCCCTACCTCTGTAACAGGAAAAGGTGGAAAGCTGCTTGTGGAAGGGATGAGCGTGCGCTCAGCTGTTTTTCTCTAAAGGCCAGGCACACACATTGCCATGAATCGAATCTGTTGCATCCGGGATCGACAAGAGATCGTTAAAGGGTGAGACGTTTACTTCAATTACAACAGCCATGCTTTAACAGATACAACTGATGACGAGCACTTAGTAGATTCACACGCAGCTCCCCTCACTCCCTGTCCCATCATGTTCACGAGTAAAGATCTTATTACTTCAGTGTATATGTTTAAATGACATTTTTAATGCAAGAGGGAAGCAAGTAAATAGAAGTATAAATTTAGTCCTCAGATCAAGTTTTCTTGTCCCATTTATTTGCCCCCGACATGTTTGTTTTTAACTTTTTGTTTTCCAATGGAAACAATGTGTCCAGTTTGCATTTTCTTTTCCTGAATGGCATTAGTATTGTAGTAGATTTAAAGGCTAGCTTTTTTGTAAAGTGTGAATAAAAGATGTATCTCGTTTCCTTTCTAAAAAGATATTGAATTGTGTTGTTGATGTGTAAATCATGAATTCTATGATGGTGTTACGTTTTCCTCATTGTTTTTAATTTTACTCCCAATCCCCTTTTACTTTAATCCCATCACAAACCAAATCCTCTGTAGAAATCATGATGAGACATTGTCTTGGAGAAGTTGAATGTTCCTGACTTTGCCTCGTACAATGAAGGATTGACTGCTTATTGGAGGTACGCTGTGTACCTGTGTCAGTAAGACCTTCTCAGCACAGGGATGTTCAGTTTTTCTTTTTTTCCCCCCTCTTTTCAGCTTTATTTTGGATATTGCATGGCACTAGCTGGAGAGTGCTGGTGCCTGTAGGTTAGGGCAGCAGAGCTGTCTTACTAGTGGCTGCAGTTCAGTACTAGAGAACATTGTTCTGACTGGTGTAAAACGTGTTTGTAAGACTAAGCTATTGTTGTGACTCTGGTCGCTAGACTGGTCCAGTGATGTTTTTGAGTACTACTAGTCCATCTCACTCTGTTTTTGTGCATCACAGTGGTTTTATATGTTACACTAGTTAGCTACTATGGATAGTCACTGATTTGACTCTTGAATCTCTTCAGTTGTTGACTCCCCTCCCTTCCCTCTCCTTTTCATCAGCCTCTTTTTTTATATACAACACAGATTGGCTTCTGATTGAAAATCTGGTAAATCACAGAGCTGGGTTATGTCACCCTGTAGGCTTCAGTGAGTGATCATTGTTGGCTTTGTACTTTTCAGTGATGCTTTTGTGTTTCATAGTTGTTTTGTTAGGCATAAGAGTGATTTGCCTAGGCTGCTGTGGTGCACATGAAAGCTGCTTATCGTTCATTTTTCTGTTTTAGAGCAAGTTCTTTCTGCATCAAGTGACATTTCTTTTGTTTTTTGTTTTAATCCATATCATAGTCTTCATTAAATGTAGGGCTGTAAGGAAAGCAAGGTATTTTTGTCCTTTTCCTTAAACCACACCAACATCCATGTTCATACTTGTCATTGTGGGCAGAGTTCAGTCTCTCAACCTGTTGACTCGATTTAGATGCATCTTTTTTCCGAAAACTTGGCAATAATATCCAGACACCTTCAGAATGGGTTTTTAAATATTTTATCTGGAAAATGTAGCTATGCCATCTTTCAAACTGGTCTCTTCTTTTGCGTTTTAACTCTCCATTTACGACCTCTCAGACCATTTACTTACCTGAAAACTGTTATAAGCTGTCCTTTTATCATCCATCTTGTATATTTGCTCGTATCCTTCTCCCTGCTGATCTAGTGGTAGTTGTTCAATGATCAGGATTGTCTATCTGTAGTCAGCTGAGTACATATATTGATCTGTGTCACTGTGTTTATGCACTGGACCAACTATTGTTTACCATTCATGAAATACCAGCAAAAAAAGACAAAACACTTGCACAATGTTGTAGAATGTCCATTAACGCAGATGAGAAATCAAGGCAGCTGTTTTCAAATCAACACATACTGTTTTAAAAAAGAAACTGAATGGTAAACAATGCTTTCCGTTGTACCCCTTTGCCGTCCTCTTGATTCCCTTTGGAGTAGTTTTGTTCTTTTATGTTTTTTTTTCCATATGACTACAGGTTCTGCTTGTTTCCTTTACACCTACCTATGTATTTTCCTACTTCTGGTTGAAAATAAATTCTATATTATCTGTTTCAAGCTGTGTCACCTTTTATTCTTTGCAATGGATATTGAAAATAAATTCTATATCTATTCTCCTCCATCTTGGCTCCCTTTGCTTCCTTTTTCTTAATTTTGAATCTTCTCCGTTACAGTTACATCTCCTTTTTAAACAACACTGTGGACTTTTCCAAATGTTTTGTTTGCTGCATTTGGAAGCTGCATGTGCTGCTGAAAGCCTGAATGGGTTTGCAGATCATCCTCACAAGCAAACCTTGCAGCAGCTTATAAAAACCGAATGGGTGTTTGGAATTAAAGCCTGCACACCAACATCGCTGTGTGACAACTGCTTTAAAACCAGTGAGTTAGGAGAGACCATCTTGGCTAAAACCTCTGTCAGTAAATGCACTCATCCCCTGAAGTGTCCTTTAGTAGGACACTGAACCATTAGCAGCACCACGGATGCTCTTTTGTAGCCCGAGCTTGACCTTAGATTTTTCCCCCAGCATGGCAAATGAAAAGAGAATTTCCCATTGGGGATCAATAAAGTTTAACATTAACATTTAATACCCTAAATAGCCTGGGGATGACTGTTTGTGTATTATCACGTGTGGTCACATGGTGGAGCCAAAAGATCAACTCCTGCACAGACACTGGAAATTGATCCATAGTTGTGAGGGAGTTATGATGGCAGATCTGAACAAGTCAACCCCAGAGCTCATAACATCAGCTGGAGTGTGAGACACTCAAATGTCAGTCGTGCATATGGAACAAAACACTGTGCAACATTTCTTCTGACCTGTGTACATAAAGGCATTTCTATTGTTGATATAGTCGTCATGTATGCTGATTATTATAAGGAAGTTTCAGTCAGCTCTACACTGTGATCTATTAGGTGTCACATGTTTTTATGATTTATCAGGTTGGGGTTTTAGATGATACAAACAATTTGGAAAAAATGTTGTGCTCTGTGAAATTGTGAGTCTGAATGTAAATAAATAAAGTTTCCACACTTCACGGTGTATTTGTCTATTTCTTACAGTAAATAAAAATATATAGGTTTTTCAGAAAACAAGTTATGTTATTATTATTGAGTGCTCTTTTCGATGCTTCATACTTGCTATGAACTCCATACCAACACTAATGAATTCATTTGTAAATGTTTTATGCGAATGTTTGGTAAAAGAAAAAAAAAGTCATGCTGTAAAAATGTTATTTCAGAGTTTTCTCACCTGTTGAACCCATGAACGTGTCGTAAATCAAGACAATAAAAAAGATCATAACAGGCAGCCTCAGATCTGTGTTGAAACACAAAGTTTGTCTTACAGTTCAACAGTTTAACTTGTCTCTCTTCATCATGCTCAGCCTGCCATGAAACCACACAAGAAGCTGCTGGAGATGCATCGAGCAATTAATCAGCGTGGTGTTCACTGAATTCCATTTGTGCAAACTGAATATTTTCTTCAAACTGGGATAAAAGGAAACTTTCACAGCAACACAGCAGCTGTGTCCGTGAACTTCGTCCCAGTGAACAGACCTGCAGGGTGGTCAGCCGCCATTTCTCCTACATGATGACGTCGCCGAGGAGAAACCTGAGAAAGTCACAACACGGGTGGAAGCAAAACTTAGATAATAAAATAATCGACACAAAAAATTATGGAAAAAAAGTTGCAATGATATACATTATATTATTACGCTGGAATGAGCTGTGACAGTTAATGTAATTCTCACCTGATGGTTCTCATGTGGAAGCCACATGCTTTAAACAACACGCTGCCTCAGTTCCAGTAAATGGGTTTAAAGTCGGAGCAGAGGATGGAGGGGAATATCATGAGACTATTCCATGTGGCACTTTTCCCTGCTGAGGTCATGAACTATCTCCTGCTTTATTGGGAATACTGGAGCAGGAAGAGTGGATCCCAACCTGCGCCTGTGTGTATTAAAGAGAAGAAGGGAGTGTTGTGTTATGTGAAGAGGGAGAAGGGGGAGGTGAGGGAAGGCAGATTCCTCTTGTCTTCACTCCAGTGTTGCCGGCCTATCTGTCTTGTGTTGACGTGGCAGCATGACTGCGAAGCCTATAAAGTCCTTTGCAGAGGTACACTCTGTCTCTCCTCCCTTGTTCCTGCTTGTTTCCTTCATTCTCCATATCCTCCTTTACTCCTCCTCCTCCTCCTCCAATCCAGTGCCCCCCCTTTTTCTAAAAGATCCACTCAAATTCCAACTACTGTGTCTTGGAGTGTGCGCGCCCTTGCATGGCTACTAGGCCAGTTTCCTGTGTGATGTTCGGCCAACTCCTCCTGACACGCTCGCAGCGGACTTCTTCAAGTTCCATGCTTGTGGATTTAGGTTGCCGAGCAGTTCCAGAAATGAACACACAAAATACTGCCGCGTGTGTCTCCAGCTGTGGCTGGATCACACAGCCCATGCAGCGGGCCAGGCCCACACTCGGACCGTGAAGTTTTCCAGAGATTTTTCATTGAGTGAAAATCACCTCCAACCTGACCTGTATTGAACCTGTGCAACATTTCCATCCACATTTTGCATGGAATGACTGTGTGTGTGTGTGCATGTCTGTGTTTGTGTGTGTCTTTTATTACTCTTGTTAAACCAAGTGGTCCTATTAGAGGCACCTGAGTGTTACACAGCTGTTGAAAATACATTTTCTTCAGGAAATGCACGTTTTCTAGTTGTTAAGTTGAGATATTACCTTCAATCCACTGTTACAACCTTAATCACCCATTACTCTGACACATTATATCTGCATTTGCTGAATGTGGCTGCAGAAGAAGATATCACTAGAAAAAAAAACCTCTTTAGTCAAAGGTCAGGAGTTGATAGAACATTCAGCATCACTTTCACTGAACTCAGCATTTCAAGTCAGATCAGTCAAATCAGTCTGTTAAGGCTGTGGAGTGGTACATTTAAATTAGTTAATTAATTTACTTAATTAAGCTAACTAAAACCAATTAAACTTTATTTACATTTAAGTTTATTAGCTGATTCAACTTTGCTGCTAGATTTTCCCCTGATGTTTTACTGTGTGTGTGTGTGTGTGTGTTATTGTGTACGTGTGTGCGCGCGTGCATGCATGTGTGTGGGTGGTCAGGTTGTATCCTGTCCAGGTGTGAACGATTTTAATTTGACTCACCTGTTGTCAGGTGCCATTCAGCAGACAGGAGACGTGAAGCGCACAGTGTGGCAGTTGTGTTGGACTTGAATGTACTGGTGAGTTGATGATATGAACTCTTCCTGTTTTCAGTCCTTTCCTTTAGTCTGAGTCATGCAGTGGCTGTTTCTCATTGCTCAGTTTGGGCAAACAGAAAACATATTTTAAGATGTCATGTGCTGTTTATGTCATGGGTCATAAAAAGAGATCATAAAATGTCCGCACGAGCCAGACAGACACTAAACGTTAGCGCGCTTCCTGCAGACTCGCCTCAGTGCACAGTGTTTGTCTGCGTCCACATAAATAACCCGGCTCTGCTGAACGCACTCGTTCCAGTTTGACTGTGGCTCCGTCTGATTATTTCCTGGACGGGGCGAAAATATCACACTCAATATCAGGGTAATAAACAAAACTTAAAGAACTTAAAAGAAAAAAAAAGAAAGAATATTATGATCCGTGTTAAAGGAAGAGACCGTATAAACAGACTAAGTAAGATGCCACAAAGGCCAAACAGAAACAAGGCTGCGTGCCTCTGAAGTCACACCAGGACCCCCCCCCACACACACACACACACACACACACACTGCTTTTCCTCCAAACAATCTAATGTACTGTGTTTCCTGAGTTTATCAGTGGTCGAGGTGTGAGAGGTCAAACGATTGACTTGCTTGTCAGGCCTTTGTTGCATTGTGTATTGTGATAGCGTTGCAATTATTCATGGGTTAAAGCCGGGTGTGAGTCTAATGATCCGCAGCGTGTGCTGTGGGACCAGCGGCGGCTGACTCAGCTGAGTTGGCTGTGGCCTTTGCAGACTCCTTGGGCTCATTCTACCTGCGTATTGAGTTAGATGAGAAAATTGATGTCACACTCATGTGGGTACGGTGCATTAGCCGTTCCAGCCAGCAGCAGATTGTTCAAGACTGGAAACAGCTCGAACCTGAAAGAAGCAAAATTAGATCATGTTAAGTGAAACAAATTGTAAAAAAAAAAAAAAAAGGCCTTTTTGTTTTGGATTGCCTGTGTGTTGTTAGGAGTGTGTCACCAGAAATAAAATAATAATAATAATCTGGGCAGAATATCAGCCTTTAGAGTCTGTTTAAGATTTGTATTGATCTTTACACTCTTTATAACGTTCACACTGTCGATTTCTGGTCCAAGCAAAAGTTGTTTCCACTTGTTAACCACAACAACCTACGTAGAGTTGGTCATAAAACATTGGCTGGTAACTATGGCAAAGTAGTTTGCCAACAAACGACTTCCCACATGCACTTGGTTTGCCGATAAACTGATCAAAGCAAAAGCCCTGTGCCGCAGCGGGTGCAGATCCCACGTGGTTGTTGAAGTGATGCTCGTGATTTCTCTGACCCAGTTTGTCCTCTGGGCCCGATTCCCAACGGTCATACCAGAGGTCTGAGGCGCGCAGGGACGGTTCGACTAGACTGATGTCAGCGCTCTTGCCAAAACCGAACTGATGCCGGTATGCAGCTGTTTTGAAGACGGAGACGAGTTGGACAAAGGGGAGGCGCAGACAGGGAAACAAAGGGAGGAGGAGATGGAGGTTTAGCGAACGATGACCTCAACAAAGCGACCGTTCATCTGTTTTGCTGCTTCTGCAATAAATAACTTGAGCAGCGAGTAACTGAGTTGTGCAGCCGCCAGTGTCACTGGTCTGCCACAGTTGTTGTTGATGGTGCTGCTGTCAGGGCTTGTGGGGAGAGTCTGAAGTCTTATGTGAGAGGCTGCTGGCTGTGGTTGTCCCTTTGTTTACTGTTGTCTACTCTCTGGTATTTATAGGTACAGCGCCGCCTAGTTACGTTAATTATACTGTATACTGACGCCATAGGGATCATTACTGTAATGACGGGTTGGCTTTCGCTCTCCTCTGTGTTCATGCCGCTGTAGGATACAATCAGAGACTAGAGTGTGATTGTTTTCATGTGTGCGCCCCCTGACTGTCTGTATCCACACGTGCATCTTAGTAAAATACCTAGAAATGTGCAGACAGGGGTGGCACGCTGTGGCATTCTTCATGACGCCGGAACATATTTCATTACTCAGCGATGGAATTGTTCATTTGACGGAGGCTCCACTGCTCACTTAACATGCAGAAACAGACCCGAGGAATGTTCTTTAATCAACCTTAATTACAGTTTCCCAGACTCTGCTGCTCCCAGGTCAGTTGTTAATCCAGGCTTCTGGTTCAAAAGTTCAGGGTGTCGTTTGTTCAGACGGAGAGGGCCCCTGAACGCCCCCTGCCACATACTAACCAACCAAGTGTTGTATAGGCTGATGTTAATGATGAACTGCAAACGGCCTTGTCTAAGGCCTGGTAGAGTGTTCATCAGTTCATCAGATCAGATGCTTGGTGTTCCTGGCACTGAGTCGAATGTTTTTGTGGGGTACCTGGTTCACAGCTGCTTCAGGTGAGGACAGCTGGTTACTGTATGTTAAATGTGCACTGCAGAGACGGGTGTCTCTATTGTGCGACTGCCTCATACCTGCATGTAAACACCAACAACTCTCTGATCCAGTCCCACGCAGAGGCATCCAGAGAGCTCATTCAGTAAAACCGGCAAGATAACTCAGCCCAGACACACACACAGACACACACACAGACACACACACGGACACACACGCATGTGGCGCGCGGATGTTATCGGCATAGTTGAGAAACACAGCTGACACGTTTTCAAAACATCGCATGCTGGGTTGAAAGAGTGCTGGATGGGTCAGTGAGGTCTGACAGGAGGAAAACAGTCATGTGGGAGCAAAGGATACACATTTCATCTTGTCTGTCTGTCTGTCTGCCCACAAACGCACAACCTCAAGAGCCTTCATGTTTATGCATAAACGCTGGGGTTTTAAACAGGAAGAGTCAGAAATAAGTTGCCACTGGAGATATGTAATGTTTACATTTGAGCTCTGACAGGTTTTTTATCTAAACTGCTGCGTGTCCTGGGCCAAAATAATGTAAACGTTAACTTGTGGTTGTGTGAATGTTTGTGAGTGCGTGGGGGAACCTCGGAAAGACAGTTTGATCACCGATGATTTGTTTATTGTTGAAAGGAAATAACCTGCAATAGAAGAACAGGACAGTCGCTTCCTGCTCGGTGCTTGTGGGGTCACGGTTAGGGTGAAGGACGCACGTCTAACTGCTACAAGTCATCGCTGACAGGCATCATGGCTACAGGCAGCAGAGGAAAGGCAGTGAAGTAGGCTTTTCTGAGAGAGACGGGCAAACTAAATAAAAACAAATAAAAACAATGTAAAGGACAATTCTGCGGGTTCTTTACACAGGCAGGTTACGGGACATGGTTGCGGTGATGGGGAAAAAGGTCAAGCGCAAGTTTCATTACAGCTGGAGACAAGCGGTTCAAGCGGATGAGTTACGAGGACGGGTTCACAGGATCACGTGAACACAGAGAAAAACAAGAGAAACAAGTTTCTACCATCTCACCTCAGGTGTGTGTGTGATATATAATATGTTAGTCAGGGATGGATTCAAATTGAAATGGCCCTTCATGATCAACACAAATGACTAAATACTCTTTATACACACACACACACACACACACACATACACACATATACATATGTATAAAATATTATTTGTCCATATGTTAGCTGGAGTTCACGTCTGTGCTTGTCTGTAGTTAAATAGACTAATAGTAATAATATCTGCTGTCTTCCTGGACAGTCTATCAGGCTGCACCTCACTGTGCATGTGGAACACGGAGAGAGAGACAGCTCAGGGACTGTAACGTGATGACAGCTTTGACAAGAAATCAGGAGTAAAGAGACAAATGAGTTCGCTCAGCCAGTGTGTGTGTGTGTGTGTGTGTGTGTGTGTGTGTGTGTGTGTGTGTGTGTGTGTGCGCGTGCATTTGGAAGACGTTTGTCTCTAAATATCGATCGCTATTGACCAGAGCGGCGTCTGAGAGCAGAGGTACCCTCAGCTGCCTGTACGGCTCTCTGCCTGCTTTCATTTCTTAATTTCACAACGCGTCCTCTGTTGCTTTATTATGGCGCTCGGCTCACTGTGGACCACAGCATGATCCTCAAGGCGACTGTGTGAACAAAAAATAAATAAAATTCTAACACACCATCACGCAGCCAACAACGACTTAATATCACACTGGCGCTGCCCTCTATTCAAAAACATGACCAGATGATCAACACATTACAATCCCTGTTCCACATCGTTCTTCTGCCCGTCAGGCTCTTTTCCAAATGAGACCCGTTGGTGAGGCATCAGCGTCTGCTTCAGTGCTCCATGGCAAGTTACCAGCACGCTGCCAAATAAAGTTCCCACATCTCACCTGGGGCGCCGCCAATCACCCAAATGCTGTGCTGGTGAATTTAAGCACAGACGGGTCATAGTCTGGAGATCAAGCACTGAAGAGATGCGGCTTGACGTCTGCAGTCAGAGGGGCCGTTCAGCCTCCCTCTGCTGGTTGTTGGTTTGTTTTCCTCATCACACAGGGCAAAGGGCAGGGCATTGTGGCTGCATTGAAGATGAGAGGAGATAATGATGCAGCTGGCGTGTGAGTCCTTGTGTCCCGTGACGGAGCTCACGCGATGGCTCTGTTGTCATGAAATCAAGTGGAGGCCTGAACTGCATTAACGTGTCTGTACTGATGAGCGACACCGACTTCATCCTCCTTTTGTTTACTGGCCGACGTTGTGTTGAGTGAGCTCTCCGCCCATCCATCAACCTGTTTGTCTTTCATGTGTTAGCTGCATCATGGCCAGTGTTGTGCAGCTGCTGGAGAGAGCGTGTGTGTGCGCACGTGTGTGTGTGCACACGTGTGTGTGTGTGTGCATGTTTGGAATTCTTTGAAACCCAGCACACACACACATGGACACGTTATGGCTTTATTTACTGGGAGCTGATGTCAGTGTCTCTTGATGTCCCGCCACCGCACCTGGTGTCACGTGTCCCTGTAGCCGGTGAAGAGCACCGCGGAGGTGGCAGTGTTTTTCTCTCTTTGGAAAACTTTTTAAGCTAACACAACATATTTTCAGGTCTTGAAACTACAGACGGTACAGAGGCTGGATCTCCCGCCGATTAGCCAGTAGAGAGAAAATCCCCGGTGCTGAGCAGAGGCCTGTGTGTTGTCTGTGACAGACAGCAGAGAGGTGGCAAATGTCTGTTGTGTAAGCAGCGGGCGCCTTTGAACTACCTCCTCCTGTTACACAAGCAGTGGGGGCACCTGTACTCGCCTCACCGCCGTCTCTTTAGCCTGTGCCTGATGACACCTGAGTGACTGTTGTCAGAAAACCAGTCTATTAGTTTGACCCCATGCCTGTTCTCGCAGCAACGGCTGCTTTTTTCCTCTCCGCCGTCGCTCATCCCCCGAAGCACCCGCCGCCGGCGGGAAGCAGAAATGCCAGGGAGCGCTGAGATGGCTCGCTCCGTTCCTTTGACCTCCAAATGTTGAAAGAGAGATGCTACCGTGTGCCGAGTCAGAGCGGAGATGATGGATGGCTGTAAGCAGTCTGAGAGCGATGCCCTCCTCCACAGAGAGAGAGCAAATATCTGCTGAGGCTGAATGATGTGTGTGGCCCCTGATCCCGTCATACGGTGTGCAGCGTTTTCTCATGTGGCTTTCCTTCCTCTATACAGTAGATACGAAGAAGGACTGAGCTGTGTGGACACACACAAAACCAGGAAGGAGGGTTTGAGTGACACTAAGAGGAGGAGGAGAGGAAAGATCTCACTTGTGTCAAGCTGCTTGTCTTCACACAGGGCAGGTAGATGGTCCTTGGCTCTTTCCCGGTCTAACGATCACCCTGCAGGCTTCATGCACAAACGTTTCTCCTGAAGGTCCTCTAAATATTCTAATGGCGCCGCTGATCTGTCACCAAAAGATATCTGCCACAGATATGTGTGTGCAAAGATTTGAGGAATCTTGGAAAGCATTTGACGTATTGTCCCCCTGATTAAATCCATATTTTCTGCATTACATCATCTTAATCTATCCAGTCCGGAGTCTTTGATCTATATTTTCGACAGAGCTCGTGTCCAGAATAGATAAAGGTATCACAAACTTGGCACTCCCGTCTCGTAAAGCCTGGCAACTTTGTTCATAAATTACTGCATGCCGGGGCGAGCTGCGGCCCTGAGGGGTTTTCGAGGAGACCTTTAGCTGAGCAGAGATTGCTTTACACCTGTAATATAAATTAAGTGCAGGCAGGGGAGGGGAAGGGATGGACACCTGAACCTCTTCCACAGAGCAACCGCTGCAACCTGATGTTCGTGGCCCGTGATTTATTACTGCCGGTTGGAGCAAGGCTAAGTTTTGAATCCTTAAGTCCTCCTCCGGTGACCTCATGGACAATCTTTAAACAAGCAAAGCTCCGGTTTACAAGGCAAAGTAGGACCATAAACTTCTCCCCGACTTCTCCCCCTGCTGCAGATCCAAACTTCACTTTGCTCGAAGCTTTGACCGCGACAGATAATCTTCCACTGCTGTTTGAGACGGACTATTTACAGAGACGCTCAAATATTTAAACAAGGTGATGAGATTGCTGCAAGATTATCTTTTATAGATTATATTTAAATTTTAATTTCTAGCCAATGTGCCTCCATCATCCTCTGTTGACAAAAACACAGAGTAGACTCAAAGTTTTGCAGGAAATTATAATTGTGTCCCCTCGATATCGTTAGCTGCTGCTGATTGTCTTTCCAGATTGATTGAATCTAAGTCTTTCAAAAACATAAGCGGAGCACTCGGGAGGACTGCAGGAATTTTCTATTGTGGGACACAAACCAGAAAGGCTTGTTGTGAAAGTTTCCGTCTGCTCACAGGCATGTTCGTCCTGGATGCACAGACTGTCGTACTGGCTCACCGGCAAGTTTACCCTCCCTGCTTCAAAAACACACATGCATAAAGATGTAGCATCTGTCGCTGTAATGCGATTTATCCGCTGAAGATATTTTCAAAATCTAAAGCACACCCAGTCTTACTGATTAAGAAATGGAAGCACAGTCCTCTTGTTTGTGGTGGGTGTCATCTGTTCAGCATGGCTTTCGAGGTATTTTTCGATTTTGTGTTGGCACGAAGAAAAATGTCCCGGTTGCCTTATAGGAAAACAGGGCGAGCAATTGGTTAGATGGATTTGGAATTCCTATGGTGATCAGATACTGATAGTTCCATTTAAACTGATCGTTACATGCTAACATTATTTTGTCTGCACATTTGAACGATAAAACTTCAGAATAAAAAGTAAACGCACCATAGGTCAGACTTCAAAAATGCTTCCTAAATGGCTCTAATTGACATCTTTTTTGCGGATCGTTTTTGTCAGTTGCATGAAGTTGCCATCGATACAGGAAGTGATTAATCACGCATAAACTCCAAGAAGCAGAGAAACTGTGAAAATGTTATCCTGGTTTTCACAATGGATAAGGAATAAACTGAGTGTTAGATCCCAAATTAATTTCTGTGCAAAAAATAAATCTGGAAATGTTTGAATGTTTAATTTTGATCCCCAAAAACTACACTGGAAGTCTTTAGTCCCCCAGTCCTCAAGTCCAAACTCAAGTTCGGGCATGTTGAAACTAGTTTAATACGAGTGAGAGGAAACAAGTCTGCAAAGTGGTTGACTCTCAGTCTTATCAAGTTACGTCCAATAACGTCAAGACAGACTGTCCAGGAGACTGTCCTCTGAAACATTTGTGTGGGGCAGAAAAATGGCAGCCATTCGTCTGAGCGATGGCCTCCGCTTTACCCTTGTCCACCCGCTGTGGATGTTTGCTCATCGTGGGAGGAACAATCAGTGATTCTGGGAGCTTCCACAGGCCCCATTAAAAAATCATAAATCAATTTGAGCTTGTTCAAAATTTCAAACAGAGTTTCCATTAAAAATTCACTGGGACCTCTCTGCCTGTCGCTTGTAAATACATCATTTGTATTGCTGTGGCTGATGAGCGCCGCCTCGGAATGAGCCCACTACTTATGTGCTTGATCTTTGACTTTGGCGTCAAGGGCAAAGTTGTCGACTTGGTTCACAGAAGTCAAGTTCTTCTCTGGGAGTGCCAACCAAAGAGCAACTTTACCGCAACACTTTGAAGCACTGAACTGCCTTCATATCCGTTTTAAGTCGAATTTGACATCATTATGGTTCCAGCCGTTCGCCTCAGATTCCCTTTTATCACAGAAAATCACTCTATGCTTGAAATTTTAATGGGAACAACCAGGTGTTAAAACCGATGTGGGCTCTGTGAGGTGCGAGCACTTTCTGAACTTCAAACTCTCTCCTCCTCTCTCTCTTGCACATTCACACACACACACTCACACACACACGCACACACACACACACACACACACACAGAACCTCCCTGCTTTCCCCAGTTTCCATGGAAACATGTGGTGAAGGAACAGAAAATTCAAGGACAGGTATGTTTGCAAATGAGAGTTCCTCAGATCATGTGTCCACTGAGCCACAGTGATCAGCCCATGTCCATATCCTCCAACGCACACTCCTCCTCTCTGACACGACACAGGGCGCCGCGTAAGCACTTCAATGTTATTATGGAGACATTTGAAGTATGAAGTCTTAGACTAAACCTGACACACAATGCTATTTGCGTGTTTGCCTGCTTTGAGTACATCTGCAGACCATGCTGTGTTTGTAGGGTTGCTTGTGTGTGTGTGTGTGTGTGTGTGTGTGTGTGCAACACATGTCTGGCTGCCTCACAGACAAGAACAGATATAAACACAGACATACTCCAATATGGTCCCTGATTAGGAAAGCAGATCGTCCTGACTTCACTCTCACCACAAAGCGCAAACAACTGTCTCTAAACAACAAGGGTAGCATGGACACATGATGTTTTGTTGGCGAATCACACGTCATCAATAAGAGAATTAGAGAACCACTTGCCTGCTGTCCCTCACAGAGGTGTGGTTGTCAGAGTCTGTTAGGTTATAATTAAATCCCGTTACAAAAAGTTAGTTACTGCAGCGAAACACGATACAGCACTGTAGGCGAGGATGTGCCCTGGGTGTTGCACTTCAGATGATAACACAAAGGTACAAGAGGATGTGTGTTACATATCGAAAAAAGTCATGGCTATTTGTTTTAAATCAGTGGTGGCAAAAATGTACGAGTCGGAACATTAAAGGAGATACTGTGGTTCCCATTATCTCCACCAGGCCTCTGAAGCGTCTTTGAGCTCACCATTTTGGTTTTGGAGGAAGCAACTTTATTGTTTTTGGCTGCATCACCGCTCTCATCAACCTCGAGCAGTGTTTTCAGCACAACGGCTCTGATAATCACTGTAGCTAACGGCCCCACTGGCCGTCAAAGTTAATGACTCGCTGGCAAACATAGTGAAGCGTTTAGCGGATGACGAGCTGTTTTTTCCTGGTGGGGCGATCAAAATAGAGATATAAGAAAGTGGATATTTTATATTGTTTTAACATGATTTATTTGATCATGTTAATATTTTCATTGAGTGATTCCCATGATAAATAAGAGTAAACCACTACAGTAATGTGTATTCTGTATGATCGTGGCTACGCGGTGGGACATTCCTGCTGAAACACACATGCATGGGCAGCCTGTGATGCCCCCTATAGCACTCTATACCATATGTCAGCCCAGGAGGAAAAGCTAACTCGGGCTGTTGCTATATAAAGTCCAAACATCACCTATCCCCATGCGTGTTTCTATCTACTGTGCACTCACATGTCTGCACGTTTTACACGTACGTGCATATATCATCGCACACAACTTGTTGTTTGTTAATGCATTTGTGCTCCAGTGCCACATTCATATATCACTTTCCTCCCTTGTTTGGCTCTCGCCCAGCATGAGAGCTCATCACCCCTCCATCGCTGGTGTAAGTTTGTCAGGGTGATGGGCTGATTAGTGGCAGAGCAGCGTTCTCACAGCCTCCACACGCATCTGCATGGCAACCAACTTGTTTGTCTCCTTCCGTCTCTTGTCCTCCCTTCATCTCTCTTTTACACAGGGTCATAGCAAATTATGAAGCCTGTGTGTTGGGGAGAGGGCGTTCGCTTGTGTATGTTTATGTTATGTAATGAAGCTGCGTTACACGGAAGCGCAGTTCAATGAAATCCGCATTCTGTCACCTCGACAACAGCACTGCTCTCAAACTAAAGGACAGATGCATCCTTTTTTCACCTCATATATAATAAAAATATTTCAATGTTGATGCAGTTGTATGACAAACTAGATCAACAGCTGCAGCTTTAAGCAATCTAACAATATGCCGACAGCAGCTCGTCGCTAATGCGTTAATATTAACACTTAAAACTATATGTGCATTTTGACTTGCAGTGACAAACCCAGTTAAATTCAGTAGATATTGATTGTGTCTCTGCTTTTTAAAGAAATATTCAATCTACAATAACATTTGACTATGTTGTAGAATTTCTACATTAAAACGGTCGATGCATCACATCCAAAGAGTCGAGATGCGTATCAGCCAAACGAGAACCTTCAACAGAGACATGATTGAGAGTTGGATAACTTCTTTAAGCCATAGTTCAGTCAGGCCAGGACTGTGTAGGAAAAAAGAAGGGATGGAAGCGAGAGCGAGAGAGAGAGAGAGACGTTCAGTAGCCGCGTGGTGCTTCATCATTTTGGGCTTTCCTGTTTATGACTTCTCCTGTCTGCCTAAGTCAACAGCCAGACAGGGAAAAAGAGGAGCTGGTATGCGTTCTTTTCCACCGTACTCACACGCTGCCTGTTTTGGTTTTAATTAGCCGTTCCCCTCCACCTCTCTTTCAGCGCTCCTCCGTTCCTCTCCTCCTACTGTTTATTCATTTGTCTTACACCCAACTATTTCTGTCACTCCGTCCATCCTTGTTTCTCTCCACGTCCTCCTGCCGAGGCATCGCGTTTGTGTCAGGTCTTGGCATGGGTGGCTCGCTTCCATATGGAAGTGCTCAGGAGATGATATAGAACATATGTGACCCCAGCTCGCTGGCTGGGGACTCTGTGGAGATCACACTGTGTCATTAGTGGTGGCAAGAACGCCAGCACTGCAGTGCAAGGGAGGAGAAGGAGGGATAAGGAGAGATATAATTAGGTTAAGGAAGGAGGAAAGGGTGAAAAGGGAGAAAAAGGCAATGGTGCTGAGTACATTGTGTCCTTTGTGGAGTTCACAGCGCTTGTGTGTATCCTGGCCCCTAGCTGGTTAGGTCTCAGCACTGATGTAAGCTGAACTTGGCAGAAAGGCCAGGTGCACTCTCATGCTCCAGTGTGCATTCGCTGTTTGCTTTGAACCTGACTCCGCCGGGACCAACTTTAACAAATTGATTTTCTCGGAACCTTTACGTAACAGAATCTGTCAGGATCCATTAGCTTACTGCTCCGAGGAAACGGGTCTTGGTTTAATCAGATACTTTGATAACGTTTACCGAAAAGACAACTTGCGGAACACATACAGAGCCACACAGGGCGATGTGAGCTGGTCTTCCAGGATCCACATAGCCAGGGTTAAATGTCCTCTTTGCAGCAGGACTGTAAATATCAACACACCGGAGGAGAAACAAAACCACAGCAGGTTGGTGTAAAGCAACAGAAACACAGCATGAAACGCTGTATTTACTCGTTTCTTGGAAACTTGGGGGCAGTTTATTAAATTCGCCAACAAGGTAACAAGATTTGACCATCAGTCTGGTACGGGCCAGTTCGGTCCGCAGAGCAGTCAGATTGTTTGTGCCTCCATGCTGGAGCTGCTGAGAACAGTGGGACCAAACAAAACAGTGAATCGGCAGCAAATCCAACACGATTTTTTGCAGCTTTCAGGATCACAACAGATGAGATTCAGTTTCCACTCACTTGCTCGGTGTCTGACCTTGAAGGGAAAATGAGCTGAAACATCCTCGCAGCTCAGTGGTAATGAAACAAAGTACTCAGAGCAGAAGTGGCTCTACTCAAGTTTAATGTCGTCGTGACATCTATGTCGGCAGCCTTTCCACACACTCGCCCATAAATTCAATCAAACAGGGATCCATGCCACTTTATGGCTGGATGAATGACCACAGGCCTGTTTGCGCTGGTCTTACTAAACTACTAAATAATCTTGTACCATGAGATCCCAACAGTCATCCATGACCGCCACTGACCTCTAATTCCTTTAACGTCAGAATCCTTTTGCTCGTTCTGTACAACCCCTTCATGAATATGTGCCACCCAGATGCATCCACTCGTCCTCTGCAGACCAGCTCAGCTCACAATGCCTTTTCATAGTTACTTCTCTGTTGTCAAAAATATCTTTACTTTGCATTAGCATATTGTTTACTGAGCAGATAAATGCCCCGAGCTGCATTAGGTTTTAGCATTTATACCATACTGGTTTGTACAACTGGCAAAACCATCTGAACTAATGGCTGAGACAATATAACATGTGGCAGACTGTAAACAACCATCATTCAACAACCAATTTCTCCTATAAATACAGTGAATTTGTGCCCTTCAGAAGTAAAGTATGCTATGTATTGAAAGCTAATGTATCTTTTCATAACAATGGCATTTCTAGGTGGGATCTGTGGGATAGCCTACTTCTCAAGGGCACATTTGGAGAAAACACCAAACAACAACAACGTGTTTATGAAGC
Organism: Trinectes maculatus; assembly: GCA_016785345.1. Classification (NCBI taxonomy): domain Eukaryota; kingdom Metazoa; phylum Chordata; class Actinopteri; order Pleuronectiformes; family Achiridae; genus Trinectes; species Trinectes maculatus. Next base: position 40,481 of record JAFBJQ010000470.1, on the reverse strand, counting down.
AGAAGAAAACAGCCACAAAAGTGAACTTACATTTTTGTGATAGGACAAATGTCATACACATGAAATTGGACATATAAATTAAGGATTCTAAATTGTTATCATGATTACAGATTTCAGTGCCAACTGAAATACAGATGTTGTGTCCAGGTTATTGGGAACAGCAGCCAGTGACAAGATGTGTTTTTCAGTAGACGGCCATCTGCTTTACATCGAACCAAAACAGGAAGTTGCAGACAGTTTTTATTAGTCGGTTTTAGTATGTAGAAAACAAACTGTATTAATGTTGTTGTGAGAAAGTGAGAAAACTGGGAATGAAATTTAGAGGAAATTAAAAACTTTAAAAACGAAAAAATTAGTAATTAAAGTAAAAATTAGTAATTAAAAATTAGAGGTAATTAGTTGACAATACATGTTGCATGGTTAAAAGTGAATAAGAAATAATGAAGGTCAGAGAGTGCAAGACAACACAGTGAAGCAGAAGAGCTATCCAGCAGAGAGAAAGATGGCAGCTGAGAGGAAAAAGACGGAGCTTGTTTGCTCAGGCATTGATTCAGGGCCCCTCGTGGCTGCGTCTTCCATTTACCAATTTGTGTCTTTCCTTCTCTCATCCTCACCTCTGCCCATCTTCCCCCTCTCTGTCGGATCATTCGTAGGGAACAAACAGCGCCGCTCGGGAACACCGGACCCTCGGTTGCCGAGCAACCACACACTTACTTGATGAAGTGGAGGCAACTTCAGAGGCCTCTGTGAGAACAGTATCAGGGTTGCTATTAGACCTGAGTCCTGATTACCCCAACAACACATACACACATGCAAGCACACACATGCACACACAAGTGCAGTCCAAAGTATATATGCACGTGGACACGTGCTAGAAATGTGCTACATAGGGAGTGTTACCATAAAGGAAGTGCAAACAGATGCACATACCCCTTCATCATATGTATTAGTGAGAGAAAAAGCAGTGTGGTAGAAAAACTTGCTGGCCGACTGCAATTATAGTCCATACGTCCTGTATTTTACTCCTCTGTTGCAGACATTCAACTTCTCTTTCGCCACCATCTCTGTTTTTTTTTTATGAGGTATAGAGGGAGGACTTCCTGTCTGTCCTCCTCTCTTAAGATGAGTGCGGCTTTGGTAATAACAGAATATCAGTTATTAATTAAAGGGGGAAAGGGACTCGCTGCTCCCGTCTTTAATTCACCACCGTGCCTCATGGTACTGAGATGTGGACGGGGGAAACGTGGGTGCATGTGTGTTGGCAGGCAGTTACCGGTCTCCTTTTCCACTTTTTGCTTCAAGCGTTTGCAGTGCGCATGGGCGTGCATCTGCGTCCACGCGGCCTGGATTTTGAGGTGGTTATTAATTAAATCCAGCTGCACCGTTAAAACACCACCACCTTTATATAGAATAAATAAAAGAAATGTAACTAAAAGTCTTACCAGAGCTGAACATGATTATTAAACAGCATTTTATCAAATGATGAGTCACATTTTATTTAGTTTTAGTTTGTTAGGTCAGATGTTAGCAGGTTAGTAAGTCAGACACAGTGTCGACCTATACACTATTTTTTGTGTAACATCAATCAAAATGTCAAAAACATAGGTTGTGTTCAAGTGGGAGAAAGTAAGAGAGTATTAATAAATACAGATGTTGGTTTGAGCACAGATGCATAACTGTGTGACCTTCTGCTCTCTCACACGGACACAGCTGGATTAAAAATCCATCCTGACTCATGTGAATGAGGAATGACTGTTTCCAGTATGAGTTGTGCTGTGCCGGCGACCTGGTCCACCCAGGTGTCTCTCTGCTCCTCTCTAATACCTGTATCCATCCTCTTAGCGGGCCAAAGGTTGATTAACACACAATAGAATGTTCCAAAGACAGGCACATGAAGCACATGTGTGTGTGTGTGTGTGTGCATGTGTGGTATTTTCTAATATGGTTATAACAAACAGTTTATTTTTAAATGTGCAAACAGCAGTAAAAAAAAACAGTAGAATGAGAGGATTCACACATCGTCACACACCTGCTGCCGTGAACGGACTCCAAGTGAATATAACACACTAATTCCCATCCCATTAGTTACCTGTGGTCAGCAGGCAGACAGGCAGGCAGACAGGCAGGCAGACAGGCAGGCAGGCCACGGCATAACACCTGCACTCTCCTGTCTCAGTGGTAAATAACAATAATCAGCCCCATGCAAAAGTAGCTACATGCTGACATGCTGTGGGGGTGGCAAGTCTTGTGGGTAGTCTGTAGGAGGTCTGTGTCTGATTTTAATTGCTGACAATTATTAAAACTAACGTGTTAAGTGATTAATCATGAACATCCAAATTGCAAGACAGCAATGTTACCAATAATAATTATAGTTATTTGCATGTTTACCTGTCATTTTCCTTGCTTTAACTCATCATTAGAAGCAGCACAAACGTTGACTATACACAGGGTAATGGTGAACGAATACTGACAGCATCAGCGTTTAGATCAAGCCTCGCTTTCACTGTACATGTGTGTAATGAGTGAACATCTGATGAACACTCATTAAGTGAAAAGAGCTGCATTATAGATGCCACTCTAATTATTATTATGACCTAAAATAAATGTTTATATCTTGTTTCATATCTAGTGTGTGGAAGAATGGTGGTTATATCAAAGTCATAAAGACACTGTAAGAGGATTAAAGTCAAGTTGCTGCTTCCAAATCAGACATCATTACACAAGCCCTGACAGATGTGATTATTGCATGGGCAAATATTATAATGCCATCAACATGGATTTCTTCTGTTACTTGAGTAATATATTGCATTTGTCTGCATTACCGTCCGATGTCCTGGCTTAATCCTGATGTTCTGTCAGTAGTAACACTAATATTTCTTTAGTGCTTAACAACATTCTAAAGTTATTGATCACAATGGCTACAAAAATAATGAATTTTGCTTGCACCGGTTTGCAAGCTATGCTGTATGGCTCTGAATTTGAAAGAGGCATTACCATTGGGATTTAGCACATTGCAAGATAGATGTAGAACTGAATATCATCAGCATATAGGCAATAGATGGCCCAACATAACTATATCAGACAAAACTGGTCCCAGATCTGACGCCTCGGATGCAAACCAGCCCAAACTTATCAAAAAAAAAAAGGCTCATTAAAGTCAAAGAAAAAGCAAAGACACACTGTCCCTCATGCAGTGGCATACTGACAGTGCTGCAACAAACGCATAAAGCCAACTGAAACTTTTTCAACATACAATCGTTGTTTTTGACTCAACCACTCTTTTTGTCACAGTTCATTCATCCATTAATTTATTCATTTTAAACAATAAACGCATGTCTAATAAGAGCATTGATAAGACAGATAAGAACAATTGTGTATTTTGACAAACATAGATGAGCTCAATTGAGGTTTGGGATTTGTTTTGTCGTGTTGGGGTTTGGAACTGAATGACCCTGTATGACCTGCCCATCCATCTCTCTCTCTCTCTCTCTCTCTCTCTCTCTCTCTCTCTCTCTCTCTCTCTCTCTCTCTCTCTCTCTCTCTCTCTCCTCTCTTGTGTGACATCATCTACACAGATCACAGACTTGAAACCTGTGTATAAACAAAGGTTCAGGATGATTAGTGGATTAGAACATCTGAACAACATCTGAACAACATCTTTACTGAATGCAAAAGCAAGAAAGTGAGGGAGAGACAGAGCAAGAGAGAGATGAATTGGATTCAAGACAACAGACAGAGACAGCGAGTTCCTTCCTTGCTGTGTAAAACACTGCATTTCCTGAGTGGGACATCTTGGCGATGTATCTGGGGGGGGTGCTCCCCAGAGAGCAATATCTCCAGATTACAGGGTTACGTGGCTGTCAACTGTGTTTTTTTTTTTTTTTAAAAAGGGTCAGCGTGTGAATGAAGGTGCTATGAGAGGGTGCTAAAAAAAAACTGCGACTGCTTCGCACAAAACACGAAGGTGAGAGTCGCCTCATTTATCACAGACTCGTCTCTCCCTTCCTCTCACCCAAACCTGAAACGCAGCACCACAGCTCTCCAGGTGTGGCGGAAAACGTTTCAGCATGTGACACGATCCAGGTTCTCGCTGTTACCTTATGGTGACAGACATAAAAACTAACCATAGCGTGATGTGCTTATGATGATGATGTTTATGGCATTCGAGTTTCACATCGATCGCATCATTGCCTGTGGCAGATCAGCTGCTGGCAGGGCCCCGCTTCACCATGGTGACCTGTTTGCTGCAGACCCAAAAGAGAAAGCTAGAGGAGTGAGGTCAGGAGGTATTTGATATCTGATCCACCTTTTTTTAAAAAACTGTGAAATGACATTCCAATAACCCCAAGACCCTCGCTTGGACCTGCCTCACATACTGGCCTGGGACCTTAGCGTGAGCATGTTTGCATTTTTTGCACAAATAATATGTTTGAACATACGCACGAGGCCCTCACTCACTGCTGCTGATGAAAGACAGCAGCCTTGGAGCTGAACAACAAGTGTCGGCCTTTTCCAACACACATTCAGGTCCACAGACTCGGAATAGTTTATGGGTTCCTGTTGCAAAAACCCAGGATAGACAAGCAAGACCGACAGCATTTTCTCTGGCTTTGGCCTCAACATAAACGACCCAATTATATGATCAAAAGAGGTAAAAACAGTAAGTCGTAACATAGCTGAGGGATGGAGAGTGAGACTGCTGCTCTGGACTGTAATGAGCAGTGCAGTGTATATTCTCTGCACCGCTGCTCATAACTCTGATGCGACAGCCGCTTAAGATATTTCACATTGCTGGACCATGCAGCGTGTGGTGTTTATGTTGTGCTGACTGGTCAACTTCAGGAATGTGCTTCGCCTCAGATGTTTGCAGAACTGCGTATTCAGGGTCACAACAATGTTAAGTTAGAGTAGTGATCTTATGCTGAACTTTTGCAGTGTTAATGTGTGTATGTGTGTGTGTGTGTACAGTTAAGAAAGAAATTACAATTATTTATTATAATTACTGTTTTTGCACAGCAGGATTAAGGAGAAAATGTGTGACGTGTTCAACAGCTACTGTTTCATAATTCCCTCGCCACTGACCTGACATTACATAATGATGGCATTCCTCCGTCAGGACTTAAGGATCGTTTTTCCCAGACCAGGTCCGGGTTCTGGTTGTCAGTCACGCCTATGGACTCCTCCAATTTTCCATCGCAACGAAGCCAGTAACATTTTCTCCATGATGTTCTGTGTGCTTCTCGGACGGAAAACATTTTAGGGCTACTTTAAGTTTCAGCTGAATGTTTCTTCCAAAGGTCTTTTAGATCCAATATAAATAATTAGAAACATCTCCAAATAAATGAGTCGGCAAGCGTGAGTGAATGGAAGAAATGGATGACACAGCATAGCTAGGCCAAAGGCAGACTGAATATTTTTCACCTCATTTAAAAAACAGCAGGGGAACATTTGCATCCGGTTAGTGGGGAACATCAGCATTCTGCAGCGGGACATTCTGCAGCGGGACATTCTGCAGTGGGACATCCTGCAGCGGGACATCCTGCAGTGGGACATCCTGCAGCGGGACATTCTGCAGCACACGCTGGAGGACATTTTGACATTTGATGCGACTATAGTTGGGTCACTAATAAGTGATGGAGGCTTTTCTGTATCCATTCTGCTTTGGACGTGTCAGACTGGAGCCAGGCCCAACCTTGTAAATCCACTCCAGCGAGGATGATTTACATCCTCGCTGGAGGCCGACACAACACAAACTTCTGCCAGGGTAAGTGGCTTCTGCTGTATGTTTGCACTCCTCAATCGATGGCTGTTGCATAACTTTGGGTTGGGCACTTACCTAGCTGCTTGTCCTCTCTCTCTCTCTCTCTCTCTCTCTCTCTCTCTCTCTCTTCTCTCCGAGGTGCTGCTTCTTCATCTGAGGGAAAGGTCTGCTAATCATCAATCACACGGCCCAGATAACTCCGACCACCCCATGCTGTTCCCTCATGAGCCGTTAGCGTACAGTTTGCACTGGTCCCTAATTAACAGTTGCAACAGACAAACTGAAATGGGGAGAGGAAAGAGGTTTTTGGAGAGTGAAGTTGAATTGTTCAGTTCCAGGTCTTCTGCACATCAGAGTCTCTCAGGTTTCTCTTTCCACAGATGGACACAGTGCATCATCGTCTCTGACTTTAACAGGACGCCATCTGTAAAGGGTGGGTACAAATTTTCCACAACCAGATGGGAGCCTGTAATAATTACTTTTCATTTCAACCACGTAAGTCCCCGTGATCAGATATGCTCATGGCAGCCATCATTTGCTGTGATATAATAACAGATCATCATGACCACAGAACTTTGCCTGTTTCTTTAATTTTGGTCTTTGTTATTATCCAAACACACAATGTGAGTCAATGAATCATATATTGTTTATGATAAAGGTCCCTCCTGTCACCAACCCTGTATGAGAACTAAATGTAGTCATCAAAATCCAGATGATCCAAGGTTCAGGCCTCTGTGTTTCAGCCTCCTCAGTTTTCAGAGTTCAGTGACTTTTGGTTTAAAGAACCAGTGACCTTCATATCTGAGGGTAATGCACCTCAGAGAGTCGACGGTTATATCAGGCCTGAGAAGAGCCCAAAGAATTTGGCTCAGACGTTGTTTTTTTGTATTTTGACCTCTTTCTCTTTTGCAGCGTTATTTGTTGCTGCAAAAAAAAAAAAATCCACGTATTAGCATATTAAAGCACCAAGAGTCTGCACAAGAGAGAAAGCAGCACAGCTCTTCTCCAGCTCATTATGGTCTCACCAGGGTCACAAGAGCTGCACCAGCAGATATTCCGTTGTTTTCTTTTCTGCTGTGACTCCGATCTACGCTGTAGGTTTCTTATCATTGATCACATGCTGTGATGTTGCACATCACAACTTCAACTCAATTGCACATCACAAGTCTGGAGGCCCTTGCACCTGGGTCCAGCTGGTCATCTCCAGTCATCTCCAGGGACATTTCCAGCTGTTTTCATCTTTAAGGAGATGCCAGACACAGTGAGCTCAGTAAATATTGGGCGTGTGCCGCTGAATACATTACAGGACAGCTAAGACAGACAGACAGGTAGGGATTTTATTTGCCGTGTGTGTGTGTGTGCGCGCAAGACAGCGTAGGACGGCAAGAGACGACTATGCACACAATCGTACTGTATGAGCGTTTGTGCACACGTCGTCTTTGTGTAGCTAATTCATCCTTGGTGTGTATACACATTTGTATAAGGATCAATACAGAGCATGTTCTTTGTGTAGTCCTGAGTGTTAGTGGAAATCAGCTCTGTGGCAGAATATAAGCTGAAGGTTTGAATCGAGTTTATTGATGTCAGAGTCTCAAGCCGTCTCTCTAAATCCCCTCCCAGTGTGTGTGTGAGTGTGTGTGTGTGTGTATGTGTGTGTGTGTGTGTGTGAGAGAGAGAGCATATGTGTAATTGTCACCTCTCCCCTGCCTGCACAAAGGGCTTTAAGGATTTTAATTGAACGCTGCCTGCAGATGCAAAGTGAATTCCTCCAGAGAGAGTCACAACCCTTTGAATGTTCCCTGTATTCTATTTAAAGGCACTGGATTTCAAAGCATAAACCCAGAAACCTATGAGTTCCTCTTTTGATGGAGGTGTTTTAATACACAGACTCACACCAGAGAAACACTGTAGCATTATGAATACTTTCTGCTTCTGCTGCTGCGGCTAAAGGCTTGTTTGCTTCACTGATGCTTCTAAAGACGGCAATAACATGTTTCCTTTCATATGCGCTTAGTCTCATTGTTAATGTGATGGTAACATAATCCCAGATTATAAATCAATCCACTGCTCGAACTGAGAGAACTGAGTTAGTCGGACGAGATCATTTACTGGCAGCTAACATCGCATTTGCCTGGATTAGCTCATCCAAGTATGAAGAACAGGCCGCACTCAATTACAGCTGCTACTGGGACACACACAAGGTGGATGGGATTTTCAGAATAACACGATGCTTGACATTATTTCATTGACTTTATGTCTTAATGAACTACGTGTGGTAAAGACTCAGCTCTGGGCCCACGTTAAATGGTAAATATTTTTTCTTACAAATGTCAAAGGAGATAAATGCTGGGACTGTTGAAAGAACATTCTTGTCTGCTGAGCTCAGCGCCTTCTTACATGTTGGTTCTTCTCAGAAGAAGAGCTGAGGTCATGGCGTGCTTTGAGAGACACCTTTGCCTGCAGTGATTTCATAGTTTAATAAAATGGCATGTCTGAGCAATAATCAATTATATATATATATATCTGTCCTTGAATTTTAAATGAATATCTAATGATGCCAGTTTTGTCTTGTGGAGATTCAATTGAGTGAAGATGAAATGTTTCAACAATGAATACTTCACCACCATTCATCACCAACTCTACCATCATTAAAAAGTCACAATATTAAGTGAAGTAGTTAAGATCATAATAACTCCTTTTCTGCCTCTCTTTATCCAATACAGTTGAGATCAGCACATACTATGCCTCTTTTAACTACTTTCAATAGTCAATTTGAAATTTATTGTAGATTTACATTTACGTAAGGACAGGGAACTAAACAAACATCTCCCCCGAACAACAATAAACAAGACTTTATGCAAGACATCATTATCATCTTCATCTGTACCTCAAATAGCAAGGGACCAAATATTTCTGCAAGGTTTGAATAACTTCCAAGTTTTTCTTTTGAAACTGCACTCCCTTTGATACTGAGATCATTTAGTTTTAAACACAACTATTATCTTATTTGCGAATCATGGACTAAAAAGCACACGATAACAGCCGTAACCTGGAACCAAAAATATAATTATATTATATTATTTCTCTCTAGTGGTCGTTGAAAAATAAACGACACAGGAAGTGAAGTTTGTGTACGTGTGTATGTACAGCAGCAAATGTCTTTCTCAACGTGTTTGTGTGTGTTTTTTTTTTTTTACACTCTGTGCTCTGTGTATCTTGGCAGCACTTGGACCATGATGAATAAGCATCGGGACCGGTCCAGTGTTTTCACAGCTGGGAAATATTGCATTTAGGAATGAGGCACGTTTACAAAAACACCCAACCCTAGTTTGTCTTCATTATACAAAGAGATTCCATAGATTCCATACACAGAGGGTCAGCTTTAATGTACACACTCACACACATACATCGATGTACATACCCACACCAACACTGCGGAACTGGTGAGTGTGTATGTGTAGCAGAAGAGGCCACAGGATATCTGGCAGTGGTGTCAGGCACTCTCCAATCCAAGTCAGTTACAAGCATATGGATATGAGCCAATAACAATAATGTAATACTTACCGCATTGCTGTAATATACACAGCAGCAGGCAATACAACATTATCACTTCTGGTCGAGTAGTTTTTATTACCCACTTTTCCCTATTTGGGAATGACAACACAGAAGTGTGTGTTAGGGGCTAGTGGCTGATATGTGATTAAATCCCACAGTATTGGAAGAAGTGAGTGGTTCGTGCGCTGTGCGTCTCTTCATGTAATGAGTTTGAATGTGCGATGATGTGTTTCCCTTGATCAGCAAATTCCTTTGGCAAAATGAGCTCACACACTTCAAAACCAAATGTTTACATGTGTTTTGTTTGCGTTTGGCTGCTGAGCTCTGTGAGGCCTACTCGACGAGCAGAACTAACTTCCTGGCCAGCGGACAAACAGCTCTGCTTCGATGAAACGTGGATTTATAACATTCTAAGTAGCCTGAATATCATTTCAGGACCAATTCACAACAATAGTCTCACGTGAGTTCATACAAGTGGTTTATAATAATTACTATATTTCAGTTGCAGGTTCTTTGATTGTCGGCCATTTTTTTTAACATTTGCATTTACTACTATAAAATCAAGGACAGACTGACACATCAGTGCTGTATTGCTTTAAATTCAACGATCCAATCGGAGCCCAGCTGCAGCACTGTGACATCATCACTCCAGTCAATTGCACCTGGGCAATTACCTGACACACCAGACACAAATGACCCTCCTGATGCTGCTTTCAGCCTCAGGACAAAAGCTGGAGCCAGCTGATGAGCCTCACTGGATTAACTCTCCTCCTGTATTATTATGAATATCACTGGATCTCCTGGTAACCACACTTCCCTTTTTCCCCCCACATCTCCGCATGCACCTAACACCTGTATTGTATCAGGATCTCACCTTCCAGGCAGAGAGGTGCAGTTCTCTCCTTCTGGGACGCCTGGCTCGAGCAGCTCACTCTCATGTGAGATTATTAGCAGCAAAAAACCTATTTGTGCACAGAGTTGCAAACAGCTTTGATAGCTGCGCTTGCAAAACACCCAGTTTCATTAAGCACTGTTACTCAAACGTTTACCCTGTCTTCTTCTTCCTGGTTTGCAAAGTGTAGCGGTGTACAGACCCCCAGTGATATGAGTGAGAGGTCAACCCAGTACAGGCCGTTTTTCACAAAGACATTTTGACATATCACAGTAGGAAAAGCACAGGTGAATGATGAAATCCATTTCTGTGGATGTCTTCAGTAGCACAGACCTGGTGTAAACACTATCTGGTGCTTTCCTACTGGGACAAGTCACCAAGAAAGCTTATTGCTTATTAATTCTGTCATTTAATTGCTGACAGGTTAGAAATAAACTCTGATTATTGGCTTAGTGTTGTGATTAGTTAACATGAGAAACTAGGTACAAATGACTTAAATCTCTTTCTGTTTTCATGAAATTGATTCAATTAGATGTTATTTATTCATATATTGTTTTCTAATTGCCAGCTGTGGTGGCACTGCAGCCATTATGCTTTATGCTGATAGTGCTGTGTTGGCCCAGAGGGAGCTGCTGTATGAGAGCTGTGTGAAATTCCTGATTTCTCAGTCCCAGCCGCTGGGAACGTTTTCTCCAGCTCAGTTGCTCATATGGTTTGAATAACGTGACATGAACGCACCACAGGAACAGTTAGGTTAGGGTGACTCCAACCTAGATTTAGATAAATTAAGATGAAAATGTACAACCTTCACTCAGCAGCTTCCTGTTACCATCCTGCTGTCAGTTGTATTTTGACAGAAGAAGAAGTGAATAGATGTGGCTGGAGATGTTTCTCTCAACATTTTAATGCCCTCTCCTGCAGGAAGCTGGTCCACTGTCATGAAGTCAGTCCATTAGAGTTTCATGACGCAGGAAGGAACAAATGTCACCGCATCATCATTCAAGCCTAAAGATGGTGAGTTTTCTAAAAGGATAAATTAATATTCACATTATTAATTTAATCATAGAATTGATTGAATATTTTTAAACAATAGATATTTTGAAACGTTTTACTAATGAAGTCCATCATCTGTTCTGCTGCTTCTCTCCACTACCTCCTCTAAATGATCTTTGCATATTATAAAGTTGTCCTGTTAGGGTCAGCAACAGTGGCATGTGACAGTCAGTGTTTCTTAAATAATCATTTTACAAATGAACACAGGTTTTATTCATTTCATTCATAAATAAACCTGCACATGATACTGTAATCATATAAACACTGTTTATATGTGAGGACAGGAGAAGGATGAAGTAGCTGAAGCATGAATTTTTCTCGTCTTCAGAGCATTTAGGCAGAAACACTGAAGTCATACAGTAGATGCACAGCTGTCTCTGGTATGTGTTAGTGCAGTATGGCCACGTGTGTGGTGTTTGTGGATTTTTGTTCTTGACTCATTCAGCTGCCAAGTAATTATTATGTGCTTTAATGCGACAAGCCACTTGTGATCTTTATTACCTTGTCTATGTTTGTGTGAGATATTGTGCAACGGACACTCGATGAATGAATATGAACTCTGCCTCTGCCCCAGCTTTTGTCAGTATGGAGACTAAACAGCAGAGATGCTGGTGAACGTGTCAGTTCACGTGTTTACACCTCCGCTATCCCTCCCACTGTCTCTGTCTGATTCACCCCATTTCACAACCTGTATACATGAGGTCACCAAGTCTGGGGTTGTTCGAGGGTGCTGGTGTTATAGCTGTCAAGTGTGTCAATTACTGAAAAGGCGTGAAGTGATTGTTGTAACTTCCTAACAGAGTGAAAGACAGATTTAGTGAAGCGCTGGAGACAGAGAATGGGGAGATTAGCTGATGCATGCTTCCTGCAGGCTTTGCATTTCAGCTTGTCTCCTCCACACTCTGTCATAACTTGCCATGCAACAAACACGAGTCCAACATGAGTCATTGGCCTTTTAATCCAATACCGGTGCCATCATTCAAGTTCATGCTCATACTTACCCAAATGCATCAGTGGGCTTCACTTTCCTGTCAATCACATCTCCAACTTGTACTCTTCTCTCATTTACACAAATGTTTGACGCAATCTTACCAGCGGTCTTAGTCTCATTATTTTCTACAAATGCAAATCTTACCTGAACACATGCAAACATACGTTTTATTTTAAAAATCTTTTAACCCACACTTGCCTTTACAAGGTTTTGTTATGGACACTGAACACTAATTAACTGCCTTTAGTGTTTTTGTGTGTTTGGTCTCTGTGTTTTTGTGTTATTGCCCCTAATTTCCTAAATTGCATGTTTTGACTGGCATTTGCTATTACGCAATGACTGACACAGTGACTTATAGAGCTGAACATGGCTGTGACTGCTGTTAAAGCTACATGATAAATGATCACGGTCGTGTAGAGTTACTCTGGTACAATGGACATGATAACACTGAGGGTTTGTTTAATACTGAGAAATAGATGTGTATCTGCGGCCAGTTTGCTTTGCGAGGTTTATGCCATCCTGGAATTTCTTTTGTCTCAGCAACAACAAAAGAAACTCTCATGCCCACGTTTGATATGGAAGCCCTGATACTTAAGTTCATGCAAACACACATCCCCAGACTGTACAACCTAGTACGACATAGACACACATAAATAACTCACAAACACCCTTGCATTGCAGCCCTGGCAAATGTTTTTCTTTCTTATTTTAATTAGAGCAAAAGATCAGAGAAATACCAAGTGTCAATACCGCCGAGAATGAGAATATGGCAACAGCGACCTTTTGGAGCACTCTGATCTTTTATAATGTCAGGCCTGGAGCATCTCGTTCTTTTCTGCCATAAGTTTATGCCCCATACTACGCCCCCACATGGAAATATGGAGAACTGCCGACTAATAAGGAACTTCGCTATTTTTCACTGGCTATATTTAGTCTCCCTCGTTGTTGGAAATAGCCAGTTGGCATTAGACGCTAAACTCAACAGGTCTTGAAACATCTTGCGTGTAGTGTTTCAGTGGTTGACAGCAGAGTGAAGCAGGAGGGTTTAATAATAATATTTCCCCCCTCTATGATGTGCAGCTGTAAACACCACACTTTTTATGTGCTTGTAAAATCACCAACATGGGCATTTATTTCATATACATAAGCAGCATTATATTAAGCTGTTAGAAGAAACCTGGTGTTTCTATTCTTTCATTGGGTTCGATTTGAGAACAACGGTGTGCTCACCACATGCTCCTTTCTCACATTCCCAAGGCAGCGGGCAGGGGATAAGATAAATCACCCAGCCTTGAGGCCCACTGGCTGGGATCATCCCTATTGGTACAACCCTCCCTTCCTCTTCTTCTTCTTCTTCTTCTTCTGGACGAGGGTGTTAGTGGTTAGCACTAGTATTAGCCTCAGGCTGTGGGACAACGGCGGATTTCTTGTGCCCTGGTCAAGTGCAAAGCAGCTTTATCCCACTAATCCTGTTAAATAAATGGCCTGCGTTTATGTTGTCAGTGGGCTGAAAGAAAGCAGACAGGGTAACCCGATATATCATAGCGTGTGAGATAAAAGTGCTCTTTTGGCCTCCTTTGTGGATAGATGGTGAAACGATAGCGAGGTAGCTCTGCTGCTTTCAGCGACACATTCACACCAGTAAAAGGACTTTATCTCCGCGGGTGATGGAGATGCTGTAGATTTCCTTGCTGGCGTCATGAGCGCAGCAGCTGGAGGAAAAGCCAGTGCACGGGATACGGACAAAAGTCATCACAGGCCCCATCTGAGAGATTACGAGTGAGGGAAGAACAGGAAGGAAGGAGGGAGTGGTATGTGTGATGCATGAGCACATGGGTGTGTAACTGCCAGGCGTGTGCATGTGCTGCACCGTGTGTAAAGCTCGCGCTGTATGCTGTGAGCATGTGCACGGCTGCCAGCAGAGTAGGTTGGCCTGGCTGGTGGCCTACGTTTGTTTAGCTGTGAATTCTTCCTCCTGATCCAGTGACTCACAGCTTGTGGCTTAGGCGGCGTTTCTGTGCCCAGAAAACACTAATCTGGAGTAGATGGGCCCGGGCGCCGCAGCGTGACGGTTGCTTCATCGCTTTCGACGTATGGTCCAGTGCGGAGTTCAGACAGTGTGTTGGGAAAATCAGGGTTAAGATGGAAAACTGCATTAAATGCACAAACAAAATCGTTCAGCGAATACGAAACAACACAAATACTGGCTACCGTGACTAATGCGACATTGACACGGTGCGTTCTGACCCAAACCACGGAAATAAGACCTGCATTGGAATAAGGCAGACTTTTCCTTTAGTTTGTCTCCTCCTGATGACATGTCCCACTGCGCCGCTCGAGGACACATCCTGTCTGTGTGGCAGCTCGACATCTCAAAGGCTCTCTTCGCCCATGTGTGTGTCCTCCTGACACTGACAACCAACCAGTACCTTCAACAGGTAGTCAGCTCAGACAACAGCTATGTCAACCTCAGAAATTACACTGCGTTTTGGCGCCAGTGCTCCTCGCATTCCTTGAATTTCAGCGACAATCACTGCACCGGTTTCAGCTCTCACATCACAGTTGTGCATCACAGCCTTCCTGCTGATATGATGTCCTAAACCTCACCAGTACAACTGATTGAATAAAGCCTATCTGAGAAGCTGTCATTTAAAAACAACAACAGCTTAACGTATTTTTAGGAGTTGCGCTGCACATGTGATTTCTAATTTCTGAATATCATACATGAGGAATGTATCATTATTGGGAATTGACAGTGCGACAGTCGAGGGTGGAAGCCATGTGAATGACGGACACTGAGGAGACAAGAAAAATTGAATGTATTAATAGCATGTTTGTGTGAGAGGCAGACTTTTCAAGGCCAAAGGGACATGGAGAGGGTGTGAGGAGCAGTACTGGCAGTACACTCTGTTATTGTGTGTGTGTGTGTTTGATTGTGTGTGTGTGTGTGTGTGTGCGTGTGTGTGTGTGTGTGTGGGACCCAGATGGACTGTACTGAGGTTACTTGGAAAGAAGAAAAGAGCTGTTTTGTTGCCGGGGAAATGGACTTGCCTCAAAAAAAAAAAAAAAAAAAACTGTTGCTATATCCTCCTAGAAAAACAGTCGTGCACGAGATGTCACACTGCACTGTACGCTGTCAACCTTAATTTGTGCTCGAGTTGCGGTCAGAGCGATGAAAAGAAGGAGAGACATTTGTGAAAACAGAGTCGAAGGGAAAATAAAAATGGGACGATGAGAAAGCTTCAAAATGAGAGGATGATGTTTGCTTCACATATCTGTGGCATCCAGGTGTGGTACCACTGCTGTTACAGAGAACAAGTCAAACCTTAACCTAGATCGCTTCATGCACGCTACTTTTTTTTTTTTTTTACTGTAATCATACATGTGCACAGGCATACACACACACACACACACACACATACAATGATTGTTTGGTGTTATACAAGTGGCCAGCTGGGTAGAAATCAATCAGGTAAACTAGGTCAGGGGAGGTGCAGGGAGTGGGAGATGCAGGAGGTCTCAGAGGAGCAGGCCTTTGTTCCACATAGGAAGTAGATACAGGGAGATGCATCAACAAAATGCCTCTGGCCGTTCCCTAAGGTGCAGAGAACACATCAGGTAGACTTTGAGTCTTCATGTGATGCATGAACACATGTAGACTCATCACGTCCTCCGTCTGTTTGGCCGTGCCCTTCATGCAACACATGTGCAGGTTGCACATCTGATCCGCACATCTCGGCACAGTTGATCTTGTGCCGTCTCCACGGTGATGCCTTCAGACCCTGAGCCCAGTATTACTGAGGCATTACTGTCCCGACCACTCCTTTTCCATGGAAACTCCAATCAGAAGCCACCGCGCTTAAGCCCCATCCAGATAGACGGATGACCATGTTATGTCCTTAGTAACCTAATAAAAGCACCGCAGAACATTCAGCAGCTCTGAACAGGCTGGATCAAATCTATTCAAAGTCAGGTTCTGTGTATCATTCCTAATAACTGGCTTTATTGCCTGTGCAGCGTTTGCTCCACTATAAGTGGAGAAATAATGAAGCGTGGAATCAAATCAATGAAATCCTCCCACTTTCATGTAATAGAAAAGATGCATGATAGGTTTACATGCTTCTTCTTCATGTTCTTTCAATTATGCACTGCTGTGTTCCCCGCATGTATCAATATTTATTTTTAGGTGTCGAATTTTCAAGCGTAAGTTACATAACGATTTGATTATGCATCGGCACAAATGATTTTGCGTCCGCCGCTCTTTGTGTGTCTGCGCGTGTGAGACAATCTGCTGCTCTGCTTGAGCTGCAGGGCAGTTCCATAAAGTTTAATTATATGTTGCATTCCCAGTGGAAGGGCTGAGATTAAACTAAATTAAATTGTGTTGGGGTGCATCAAATGTTTCTGCGCTGCGGAGGATATACACACACTCACGCTCGCACACAAAGAAAGCATGGCTGCCTGTGAACAGGGGTAGAACCCGTTGCACCATTCATACTGGTGATTCACATCAAGAAACAAGTCTGATTGTAACTTTAACTCAACCACTGGCTGTTGGCTGTTGGCTGTTGGCTGTCGGCTGTTGGCTGATGGCTGTTGGCTGTTGGCTGTTGGCTGTTGGCTGTTGGCTGATGGTTGCTGTTGCTGATGTTGGGGTGGTACTGACCAGTGAAGGTTTGGCTTTGAAACGGAGGCCTGTTGTGGCTGGAAACAGAGACGATGACAGTGACGAACTTTTGAGGTTCGAACTTGTCAACAAGGAGCTTAATGAAGTGCTGCTGAGATCTGAAAGGACTCGCACAACTGGGAGACGACTCTCTGTGGGTTTTGTCTCTGGGATTAAACGCAATTATAGCGGAGTTAATCCAGTGTTTGTAAGGAAATATTGATTCATGTGTCTTTGAGGCAAGGCTCAACAAGTTTTCAGTTTCGAAAGTTTGCGAAGGTTAAATTAAACCGTCAGCAGTTAATTCGTCCATGAGGCGAAACGTGAGTGCCAGGTATAGACAAGGGATGTATGCCAATATAATGTTTACATCAGGTACTGTATATAATGTATACCTGAACCTCCACACCTTTACTTCTTTGGTTAGTCCAGAATATACATACCTGTCTTTACCAAAACACATAAATACCAAGAACACATGAACTGTTCACCATCATTAACATACTGTATCGACATCATTTATTACCACTGATCATTTATAGACACTTCACACTTTAATCCAATATGTTCAGAATCTCACAGACGTCCTTCTGATCCCAGTTTCCCCCTCACAATCTGAACGGGATCAGTGTTGGTTTAAGCTCCGAATCATTAAGTACAGTCGCCTTTGTGTAAAAAGCTGGGTTTGTTTTTCTTCTGTCTGTTTGTCACGTTTACTTTCATACGTTCTGCTTTTCAAAATATGGCTCGTGCGTGCAGTTTGAACGTCCCAGTGTTGAAAACAGCATCAAAACACGCCATAAGCTTAATTAGGATTAGAGAAGTGATTATGTTTCATTGTCATAGCAATAATAGTATGACACATTTTACATTTAGCTACGTTAATCCGAGGATAAGTATTTATAATACGGAGACAAATATGGACTGGAACATGGTGTGTTTTTCACCACGTTCCGAGTACTCGCTGTCCTCATGTGTTTTTATTTGGACGTTTTTTTATTCCTCCCTCTTTGAAGATCTCTTTTTCGGTTCACCCGTATTTCTTTACACTTTGAACAGCACCAAAGGAAAACGGCAGGTTGTCATATCGTATGTGTTTTGTTTGATTGAGTGCGTCTGTGTGTCAGAATCAGGCCTGATGTGTTCAGTGTGAGACGAGAGTCCAGCTGAAGTGGAAGGTATTAGCCTGTTGACTGGTTATAAATATCTGCTGGAAGAGTATACTGATTTGTGACTCATAAACAACAGCAACTAAATCCACATGTGGGTTTACACGTGAAGTTTTGATGTGCAAACTCTAAAGTTGTGATATCATCTTCTGTCAGGGCTGTTTATTTTTTTGGTGGTTGGTTTGTTTATGATGGTCAGACTTAGTCCCCGGCTGTTCATTCCGGCTCTCTGTGGTTACCGTCACTGTGTTTTAATACACCTGAACTCGGAATTAACATATTTTCATGCGAGTGTTGTCACGCAGCTGATAAAGGATAAACATTTCACGATGGGTCATAAAAACAATCGACATAAATAACAGCTTAATAACAACACTTCCACTGTTCGCTGGCGATCAGTCATTTTAAAAGTCGCGCAGCAAAGTTGTCTTTTGAAAGTCACTGTTTTCCACGCTCCACAGTGCGTTTTTGTGTTTCCCACAAAAAGCGCACAGCTGGTGGTTTAAGATGTATCCACTCGGGAGACGTGTTTTCCAAAAGGTCCTGATTTTCAGGCAGTAAAAATGCAGGATTAGTTTGAACAGAAGGCCGAAGCGCAGAAGCGATCGTTTGTAACTGAGCCAGTTTCATGTGCGTGAACTTTTGGTGATCATTCATGAATAAACCTTAAAATACAAGTGGACACGTCGAGCTACTCGTGCCAGGCTTTTCCGACCTTGTTTTGTTGCCCCTCTCCCGTCCACCTCTCGTGCCCTCTCTCTGTCATTAGATGGCTCGGCCGTGTCCTCTCCTCTCCTCCGTTCAGACCTCCATTCATCATCCTCTCTCCTCAATGATTCCCTAATTTGTCAGCCAAACACTTCCTCTGCTCACCCTGACACTCTCACTCACTTACCCTCTGACCTTAGACCCCTGACCCTGCGGAAAACACTACACAGGGCAAACACTGCCAGAAACGCCACCACTCCCGGATTTACGAACAGAGGTGTACCATTGCACTCTTACATATTATGCAATACAGAAATAATAATAACTGCGGCTGGAAAAACATTCTGATTGACGAGTTACAACCGGTTTTGATTATTTGATTATTTATTTCTTGAGAATATTGCCTCATATGACTTTTTTTTGATACCCAACATACAGAAATTAAACCTGGACATTTAAATAGGCTGAAACATGCAGATGTTTCCTTTTTTTTTTACATGGCAACAGAATCATGTGACTTCTACTGCCACTCGTTTGTTGCAGACAGAGAATCAGGGTAACATCTGCATAATAGAATAATGATAATGCAATAGAGCTGCGTGGGTAAAAGTCCAATGTCACTGCGCTCTCTGCAGACCTGAATGGTTCCTGTGTGCCACACTATGAGAACACTGGACCTCCAAAGTCCCTTTCTCCACTTTAGAGATATTTTAGTCACATGTGCATTTCTACCTGCTCTTATGGGCAGGAACAGGTAATAAAACACAGCTAGGGTCAGCACAGTAATGGAGCGATGTACAAACACTTTCTGACTCTCTGCTTCTTCTATTACATCTGTTATTATCAGTTTGAAGCGATACCTGCTTCTTATTCCTGCAGGAGAATGAAAATCCGATGTTTGTCAATCTGCATTTAAACAAAAACAGTTTCAGTGCAGATTGACGCAGGTAGGAAACCTTAAACTCAAATGACAGAGCTTTTTTTTTCTGGCTGTAACTGGTTGTTTTTTAGTTTTCATGAGTAAACAAGAGCAGTAATGTGTCGCAGCCAGCAGCCAGGCGGTGCCAGTGTCAGGGGGTTTGTTTCATGGCATTCATTTGGTGCCCATCTGCCTTTTAACAGTGGTGGATTATATGTCCCTGTTGCATGGACTGTAGTGAAATCAGTATCAAGATATAGCATCAAGATAACGAGAGAGATATTTATTTATAAAAAAAAAAAAGCAAAGCAGCACTTTGATTGGCTGGGCCCATTTAGGGCCAACCTTAGCCACAGCCCTGGTGCACACCCAGAAATGTGCACCAGCTTTACAAAGAAGCCACTGTCCTTGAATTACTTATTCGAATAGTTTCTTTCATTCTTTCTTTCTTTCTTTCTTATTACCTCTCTCACTCCTCCTCTCCCTCACAACACATACACGCATACTTTCCTCGAGATAATTACAGTAGTACAACAATAGTTCCTGTATTCCTGGGCAGGACCTCGAGCTTCCTGTGGTCGGGGGTAAATGTGGTGGCCACTGTGCCACAGAGGTCAGGGAGCAGACCTGCCTCCGCTGGCGGCGGTGCCTTTGCGTGGGATGAGCCACTGTTGGAATTACAGGGCAGATTGTTGACTTGAGGCAGCCTGGGAAAATCCACTTGTCCACTGCCCTGGTCACTGGCACAAACCTGATCCAGGCAAAGATTACCAACATGCAGAAAGATAAAATAAAAATATGAATCCTAATCTTCTTAAGAGAGTGCACGATTAAGGAATATTAATTTAGAGCTGGAACAGCTACGAATTTAGAAGAGAAAACAAGATGGCTTATTTTCCCAGCAGCTGTTAGAAAATCTTTGAGGAGTTTTTGTGGAGTGTTTTTTTTTTGTGTGTGTTTTTGGCCTCTATTTTGTATGATTCAAAGTCCATTACTGTTGGAGCCGAGCTGAGGTAGATTTCTGTTATGCAGACACAAGCACGGCTCCATGCTCCAGATCTATGATGATCACTTATCATGAAGGAGAAAGGGCACCTGAGCCAATCGGATCAGTTAAGGGCATAAAGGGAAATAGGCCACAGGCACCCAGATAACATATGGTGCATAAACAGTCAATAGCAATAGGTGTGTGTGTGTGTGTGTGTGTGTGTGTGTGTGTGTGTGTGTATGAGAGAGAGAGAGAGAGACCAGCTAAACACAAACCCAAAGGTGGTCCTGCGGTGGATGGTGGTGTATTGACCTTGCCAGTGAATATGTAAAGGCACTATTGACCTGAGGGTTGAGCTCCATGGGCTTTTACAGTACTTCACCCAATGAAAAGTGAAAAGTATTGATACAATCAGTCACTTAGCTATGAAAGCAAAGTGTTGGAACATGAATTGCTGCTTCTGTTCCTCAGTACTGGCTTATGTAACGTTTCCACATCGATCTGGATGTAAGATGAACAAAATGTCAGTATATTCTCCATTCTCGCTTGGTTAAAGTCCGACAGACCGGCGATCAAATACTCCCCTTGTTCCCTGGACCACTACAGTCTTCCACATAAACCTGGCCTGCTGTTCGCTTCCATCAACTCCATATCAAGGGCATTTATTTTGATGGAGGCATAAA
The DNA here is from genome assembly GCA_016785345.1 of Trinectes maculatus. Lineage (NCBI taxonomy): Eukaryota > Metazoa > Chordata > Actinopteri > Pleuronectiformes > Achiridae > Trinectes > Trinectes maculatus. Next base: position 19,096 of record JAFBJQ010000470.1, on the reverse strand, counting down.
AATGTGGTGACCTGGAATACTATGGCCACAATATCCACGTTTATGAGGACGCCAGTGCAGATGTTCTGCAGCAGAGGACAAGGATAGTCATAGCTGAACTTCATAAAAGGGGGTTTTGACGTTCTGGCTTCAGCAAAGCTATGTGTCAGTATTCATTAGTGAGAAGAAGGGGCTACACTGTTTTCTTTTCTGACTCACATAGCAAACAAACTTCATCCAGAACTTACGTCCTTTCCCTCTTCATTTTCTAAGCAATGGCGCAGAACCGGTGACATTCTGGCTTTGTTGATATGGAATAATAAAATATGGACTAAATATCAATATCGTTATGTTCATTGCCCCGTTTTTAATTTGCACCTTTGTCAAATTAGTGAGCTTGGATTGCTGTTGTGTGGTTTTTTTTTTTGACAAACATGCTCCTGGATTGGGCAGCACGGTGGCGCAGTGGGTAGCGCTCGTGCCTCACAGCAAGAAGGTCCCTGGTTCGAATCTCGGTTCGGGGGATCTTTCTGTGTGGAGTTTGCATGTTCTCTCCGTGTCTGCGTGGGTTCTCTCCGGGTACTCCGGCTTCCTCCCACCGCCCAAAAACATGCATTGTGGGGGTTAGGTTAATTGGCCACTCTAAATTGTCCTTAGGTGTGCATGTGAGTGTGAATGGTTGTTTGTTTGTATATGTATTCTGTGTTGGCCCTGCGATGGACTGGCGACCTGTCCAGGGTGTACCCTGCCTCTCGCCCGATGTCAGCTGGGATCGGCTCCAGCTCCCCCCGCGACCCTTAACAGGATAAAGCGGTAGAAAATGAATGAATGAATGAATGCTCCTGGATTGCCATAGAATCATACAGCTGAGCTGCTTATACTATTCTGTCCATGTATATGTGTTCCAGGGTGAACATGTCAAGGCTTTATCTGGAATTAGTCGAGAAAAGTCATAAATACTTTGAATGTTTGTTACGAGACGAGAAGTGGTCTTTACTAGTTTTGTAACAAACCTGTGGGGGAGTAGTTTGGTTCGCGATCTAATGGGACAATTTAATAAATTGGTTTGTGTTTATTTTTTTTTCCAATTTTTTCTTTCGCTTATCAGAGCTACTTGCTTCAATCTCTCATTCTTTAATTGTTCTCGATGAAGGGTAATCTCGGTTTCATTAGCTGGAATGCCAAGGTATTAAATCACCCAGTGAAATTGGCAAAGTTTTGACACACTGCACGTAGCTTCGGACTCGTGGTGGTTTGCGTCATTTGCCCGTCACATACCATGCACCTGTGGTCTTAAATGTATGTAATTTCAGAAGCCTCCTGTGTCAAGGTTCTTGGCCTGATGTGCTGTCATGGTGCCGTGACGGCTCATCATGCAACCTCTCCGAGACACTGAGAGCACCTGTCCTTGCGCTCATAAGGCATGCTAATACATGCAGACACATGGTGGCCTGCTGCCTGACCTTGCTAGGACAGCAGGAGTCACTGGAGAGACGGACCACAACGACCCTGCAGGACACAATGTGGCATATGCTCATTCCATATAGCTCCTTACACACAGCTGAGACAGACGACTCCACCAGTATTTCCAGCACTTTACATAACAAAAACTCGTTTGCGCAAGATAGAGTCAGCTCATCTTTGCGCCAGTTTCGTTCGGTTGTTGTGTCTTTGCGTTGTATTAAAGAAACAGTTTCGAGAAGTTCCTTAATTGCTGCGTGTAATGTTAGTCGTCTGATATGCCCACTTGTAATTGCGTTCTGCCTCAACCATGTACAGTCCACAAATGTGCTACGAACACAACAGATTTTCTCCACTTGTCTCTTCTGACTACCGAGCTCTATTTCTCCACTCACAGTCTGTTTGCACATGCACAGGCAACAGACATCTGAACACCCACCTCCCAGACAAACACACAAACAGGTGACTGCACGCGCGCACACACACACACACACACGCACGCACACAAAATCTAGCTATAATAACACGAGAGTTTTGTGTGTGCGTGTTTGTCTGGGAAGAGGGATCTTATTGTCTATCTCTCCCCCTGCTCCTTCCAAGTGCACTTTTCTTTTTTTTTTTTATATTTTATCTTTATTTAGAATCACATATCACTTTATACAATTTTCATTACTTAAGAAATTATACAGTGATCCCACTTTTTTGTGGAGTCTCTCCTGAATTCCCGTAGCTCTTTTAAGATTACACCGAGGTGCACATCGTGGTTCAGCTCCGAGTCCGTGTCCATGTGTGCGTCTTCCTCCATGTTGCCGCTAGCTTGTGACAACTGACCGTCGTCTTCTTCGTCGAGGTCTTTATTTTGTGCGAGTTTCTTTCTTTCCTTTTTAGGCATTTTGTTGCCCGTTATATTTACTCTTACTTTAACTTCTCTTTCCTAGTAACCGAGTTGTATTGGGCAGTATTTAATTATTACTGTCGGGGACCTGTCGCTCTATGCTGCCATCCCGTAGTCCGCCAGACCGGAAGTCTCCCAAGTGCACTTTTCAAGGTACAGGGCTTGGTATCGCCATGGAAACAGCAAAGGGACCAGGAGCTGTAGGAGGACGGAGGTGGCAAGTGATGAGGATGGAGTCTGGGGAGAAGCGGAGGGGAGAAGGGCGATGGGGGTCGGCGATGGTGTTGACGTGTGATGAGGACATCCTCTGGTCACAGACTGACATGCTGGGCGCATAAGAATTTTGAACACAGTGGCATTTTGAAGTGCAGTTTGGAGGAAGGCAAACAGGGTGTGTCTTTTCATTTGATATTGTTGGCTGAGATCCATAATAAGTTATAACATCAAAATTAAACTGCAAGTCCTGAATTGTAAATAGTAGGATACTGGATAACCATCATGTAGCAACATCACACCACAACCCAACATGCTGACTGCTGCCATTATCACTGCTTCCTGAAGGTACCGCTTATAGGCCTTATGTTGGATTACGACAGTACTGAGTGAAACAGCAAATCTCTAGTTGGGCCAGTGGTGTTATGGAGAGACGGGGTGAACAGTCGACAAACAGGCCGAAAGGCTGTGAGATCTGTTAATAAACGCAAACACGTTCAACCACACTTATCCTCCTGTGTCTACATCGAACAAGGATGTGAAATGTAGTCTACTGTCAGATCATTAACACCTTGAACCTGGTGTTGCCTCTACACCATAAGGATTTCATGCCCGTCTCTTTATTTTATTATGAATTCGATATTTTTCATTTGTATTTATTTGGTTATAAAACAAGCAATTTAACAATGTTCAGAATGAACTAGAAAAGTAACTGTATCTCTAAAACAGTCTTCCATAAAACTGAAAGTTATGCCTAACCCTCCAATTACTTTTTTATTTCATTATTTTTTTACATGCAAACATCACTTTGATTTAGAATTTTAAAATTGAATTGAATGAAAATTAAATGAAACATAGTTACTGGGCCACATTGTCTCCCTCAAAAGACTGAGCCATCTCTGTTGGTCAGTTTCACCTTTGTTATGTATTGAGCACTCGTTAGTATTTGATTTGGAGGAGTGGTCGCAGATTGATGACAGACTATTATTTTTACACTGCTGTATGCTGTGGCTTTTGCAGTGTTTGAAACCAGCATGCCTTTACAGAGATATTATTACTGCGCCTTTGGAGATCTTTTTATTGTTATGTCCTGCTTTGAAAAACTGCTACAAAAGTGAAAAGCCACAGAAACCAAAGTCTATAAATAAAGTCAAAGCGGTTTTGAAGTTGACATACTGCTAATTGGGGCTCAGCAGATTCACCTTAAGAGCTCATCTAATTATTTCAAAGATGGAGGAAGTTGTTTGACAGTTGTCTGTTTATTTGTTACTCTGTCTCTCTACTTATTTTAATTTCAGATGATAATTTGCTTTTGCTCGTAGCTCAGTCTTTTACCCGATGCTGCTTCTCGCTGTTTAGAACAATATAAGGTTAGTGGTTGAGAGGGGTAAATGGTGCTCTAAATGAGCACAGTGCAGGTTACAGCTTTTAAGACCCTGGCTTTAAATTGGACCCAGGGGCCCTGCAAAAGTGAGCGCGTTTCCAGCAGTGAGCCGCAAGGGGCGCTCCTGCCCAGCCCTCTCAGGGAGCCTGACGGGATGTTCAAAGTTTATGCAGCACATCGGGGACCAGTGGGACACAGCTGAACAGTGTGTGTGTGCGTGCGTGCGCGTGCATGTGCGTGTGTGTGTGTGCGTGCGCCTAGACAGAAGGTCCAAGTTGCAGAGATCACGTGTGTGTCTGTGTGTTTGTGTGTGTGTGTCAGACAAAACAGCTTGCTTGTTAATATCACTGCATTTCTTGTGGATGCGAGCTGTCGGCAGACCTGTCTGTCTGTCTGTCTGTCTGCACTGTGTGTGTGTGTGTGTGTGTGTGTGTGTGTGTGTGTGTGTGTGTGTGTGTGTCAGGGAGTTGTCAGAGCACAGAGTGGGGGAGCGCGCACAGTGTGAGAGAGGAGTTGAGAGAGAGAGAGAGAGAGAGAGAGAGAGAGGAGGGGAGTTGTGTGAGTGAGAGAGAGAGAGAGAGAGTGTGTGTGAGATAGAGAGAGAGTGAGAGAGAGAGATAGAGAGAGTGTGTGAGATAGAGAGAGAGATAGAGAGAGGGGTGGGGGGGAGCTCCGTCTCTCCCGGTGCACTTGGCAGTCTAGTTGCGGGCTGCTGTGCTGTTGCTGTCGTGGCGTGGCTGGTCGCGCCAGGCGGGGAACTTCACCACACTGGAGCCCGGAGTCCCACTCTCTCACCTGCGCAGTTCGGAGCTGCCATGGGTCTCTCGCCTGGATTTACTGTCCTAATAACACTCTCGGCCTTTCTGCTGCACACCAGCGGCCTTTACATCGCCAGTAGCGTTGGTACGTGGTCAGTGTTGTGTTGTGCTGTTTGTGTTGTTCTCCGTGCACCGGGATGCCGGTGCGCTCTCTCCATGTGGAGCAGTGCGCAGTCCGGTCCCCGCTGCGCCCCTGCCGCCTCTGTGCGCTGTGTCCGTGTCAGTTCTTAGAGACAGCACCGGACAGTGGAACTTCTGCATGTCCTGCTGTGGCGCTGACCGGGACTTTCCTGGTCCCCGAGCGGCGCTGTGATGTTGTCCTCTCCCGTCCAGGGGATCATGTTCACAGGGCATCAGATGCACCGCTCCGCCGCCGCCGGGCTGTGCAGGGAAGTAGACAAACATATCTGATTCGGCCGCTGTCGCATCTATCGATCTGTCACAGGACGCTGGAGTCGGATGTCGGCTTATTGATCACACACATTATCAAATCATTCCGCCAATCTCAGCGCTCGGGATATATTACCAGTGTGTGTTTGGTTTTATCTGCCACAAAACTTATTATTATCCTTTCTATTATTACTGTTGCTGTTGTTGTTGTTGTTGTGAATAATAATAATAACAATGCACCTGCAGAGCGAGTACACGGTGATAATGCCACTGTTTCCACTGCCACATGTGAGCAGCAGGAATGTTCCTCCAGCACACAGCTGATTAATGTACCGACTTGAGGAGTCAATTTAAAACACGTGCAATATCCACTCTCTGTATCCTCGTTATCTTTTATATTAAAACCCTCCCCCTGTGGCTCATTTTATTTTAAAGCCTTCAGAAGAAGGAACGCATTTCAGTTGTCGGATCAGTTTTTTCTTTTTAAAAAATAAAAATAAAAATAGCTGCCGGGGTTGTAGAAATCATTCTCCCGGGTGGAGCAGCTTGGCAGTGGGAAAACAGCGTGAGAAAGCCGCAATTAGCGCCTTGATCTTGTGCTGGCTTTCCTGTTGACAGCGGCAGGGCGCAGGAGGTGTCATCAGGAGCGCAGCGCAGCGCGCGCTGCTGAGGCTGCTGTTTCCTCACGCGCTCTGCCGGCACCAGGGTCGTCTCTGGGTTCCTGGGTGGGGCTCTGCGTGTGTGTGTGTGTGTGTGTGTGTAAAAGGTTAATGGTTCGATTTCACCGTGACGCAACTCAGAATAAGGAATAAATAAAACCATGACGTGTTTTTCTAATCGCTCTTTTTCTCCCACTTCTTTTTTCCCCCCATCCTCTACCATGATTCCACATTTTCTCCTATTCCCCATACCTCACCCATGACGTCTTCGTCTCTCCATTATATATTTTTATTTTCATCCTCTAATTTTCCTGCCACCCACACTTTTCCACATTACTCAACAATCTTTCTCTCTCTGTCACTTCCTCCTGCCTCATCCTCTCTCCTGTTCCCAGACTCCCTGCAGCATGTACTGGGGGAGTATGGACTGGTGAGGCCTATCAGTGTGGACGCAGAGGGCCGCTTCCTGTCCCATGCAGTCTCGGCTGACCATATGGCAGGAGGGCAGTCCCGTAGGCGCCGGAGGAGGGAGGTAGGAGTAGGCAATGATGAGTGGGAAGGACCAAGAGAAGCCGAGGAGGACCAAGAGCCCACAGCCCGTCAGGAAAGACTTTACTACAACGTCACTGTCTTCGGCCGGGAGTTCCACCTGCGTCTGCACCACAATGCCAGGCTGGTGGCCCCCGGAGCCAAGATGGAGTGGCGCGATGACAGCGACAGCACCCGGCACTTTGAACCGCTGCAAGACGAATGTCTGTACGTGGGTGACATCACAGACACACCAGGAGCCACTGTGGCCATCAGCAACTGTGACGGCCTGGTGAGTGCACGAGCTGCGGTACCCCCACTCTTATCTGTCTGCTAGTCGTGTGTTGTACAGATGTAAATGTATAGAAGGGCAGAGAGAAAGAGCTGACCTTTGACCCCCATCACTGTCCCTGGTGAGTCTGCATGGTTCTAACACCAGGCCTATCATAAGAAATGCCTGAGTCATGTTTTAACCCCTCCGTCCTCTGCGCCGTTCAGTTCACTAATATAAAAGCTCAGAGTGATTATTGAAGAAAACACACACACACACACACACACACACACACACACACAAACACACACATATGTATGTTTGGGCTATTTGGGTGGATGGCTGTTGGGTATGAAGAGAAGTAAGATATAAGAAGGCTGTGTGTGCACAGGAGCTGCTCAGATGAGCGAGGGATAAGAAGAGGTGGAGGGTGCATTCGTGAGAGCGAGGCCTCGGGGCGAGTGGGTAAACAGGAGTAAAGGTTGTGCAGAGGGAGTGATACGATTGGGGGAAGAGTACCCCTCATTAGGAAAAGTGTTCATTAGTCAGCCAGATCAGTCCAACTCTGGAGCTGAGTAGCAGCAACTGGATCCTTTTAGGGTTGAGGACACTGGGGAGAGAGAGAGCAGCTGAGAGAGCGGGCAGGGAGCCAGGACAGCACAGGCCCGACATGTCCATTTAGTCTGACATCAGTCAGCGGCATCGCTGCTGCTGCTGCTCCTGCTCTTCCTCTCCGCAGCAGCCAGTGAACCAGGTGCCTCACCAAGGCACCATGTTATTGGTGACTAATGACAGGTGAACAGACAGCAATAGTCAGTGGCTGGGTAAGTGGCAGACCGATTCTAAATACAGAATATTTAAAATCGTGATTTTAAATATACTGTGCACATTTGCATGTCTCCAGTTGGGTTTGGTTTGAAATCAGTCTCCGTCCACAAGAAGGTTAAAAAAACGTTTCTTTCGTTCGCATTCCCCCTGCAAACTGTTCACACCAAAATCCCAGAACTGATTCTCGTTTATGTCCAGTTCATTTAACCGACATCAACGCTGTAGACAGAATATCTACAGGAAGAGAGAAAGGCGTTTTAATGATGACATTAGGAATGCCCACTTATAATTAATTTGTCTCTCTCCATCCTTGAACAGCTCACGTCATTGCTAATGAATTCTTACAGCCCCCTCAGACAAGCCGGGAAACACAGCCATATACTGTCAGGCTTCTTAGCCCTGCCCGTGTCTGCCTTTGAAACACGAGCAGAGCCCTGTTGCACACCTCCATCCTGCTGGGACCACTTCTTTAGTGGCCCAGACACCTGTTTAGAGCCTCCTATGCTCTGTGTTGCCACTGAGAGCCAAGTGCATCATGCTGCTGGCTGCAATCCAAGGTGTGTGATAGGGGAAGTAAGGGACCAGGAAAGGGGCAAAAAGGGTTCAAACCAAAAAAAAAGTGGAAAGGAGCAAAGGGTGAAAGGTGAAAATGACCAAAGGGAAAAAAAGAAAAATGACCTTTGAGGAGTCTTGGATCTCTGTGATCATCTGGTTAGTTGTGTGGCTGGTTGAGAGGAGTCGGTACATTGTACGGTCTGAGAAGTGAAGTTTGTGTGTCTGTGTGTGTGTGTGTGTGTGTGTGTGTGTGTGTGTGCGTGTGTGTGTGTGTGTGTGTGTGTGCAGAATAGGGGACTGCACGAATCAAACGAAATAAAAATTCAAAAGTTGGAGGTTTGCGTTGGATACTAAAATTTGCTGCACAGGTTTGTTAAGCAAAATATTTCTGACATCAGGTCATGTTTATTTATTGAAACATAAAAAAAGATATACATAATGAATATAATTGATTAATAAATTGTATTTAGGAATAGCGTCATGCTACACTCACAGAGACACAGTCTCATCCTCGATTCCTGTCTCCAGTTTCCAGATGGGCCACAGCCCCTGAAATAATCCCTGGGTTCTGACAAATGGTAGGGCAGCTTCAGGTTACCGTGGGAACAGAGGGTCACACGGGTCTATGGAGACGATAGTTGTGCACACATGCCAGAAATGAGATCCAGCTGGGTGAGAAAGAGTCTCCATTTGTTACAGAGGAAGCGTGTTACCTGTCATCCTGGGGCTCACCCATAAAATCCAGGTGGATGCACACCTGGACAACAAGACACATGTTTCCACAGCTGTGACGTGCACAGAGCACCTTCCAGATAGACGCAGTAAACACACGATCGCGGTGTGGGAAACATGCTCCCACATGTGCAACCGCACATAAAGAACCAGTCGGTCTCGGAAACGCTCTGGAAAAAAACAGCTAGAAAACAGCTCTGCTGAACTATCTTTACCTCTTCTGCACAAACGGCGCTCTCTTGGTTTCCACCCCTCGCCGCTCTCGCTCTTTTCTCTCGCTCTTTTCTCTCGCTCTTTTCTCTCGCTCTCTGTCTGGTGTTTCTTGGCCAGCAGCGGTAGCAGCGAGCGGGGGAGCTCTCCTAATGATGGTATTAAAAGAGTCGGGGAAAATGATAGAGAAAGAGGGAGAAAAGAATGTGGCAGACGGCTTTTTTGCTCCCCGACACCCACAGGTTCTGAGCTGTGGCGACAGAATGAGACAGTTTTGCTTTAGTGATCAGTCTTTGTCTGTTTTTAGCAGCAGCTCTTCTTCCATAGCGTTGATCAGACTAGTGGTGCTGGTGGTTGACGTTGCAGGGAGAAGGTCTATTCTCACTAAGCAGCAGATCATCTCTGGTTGGTGCTTGTGCAGTGTGCGGGCATCATGGTTTGTTTAGCCGGTGTTTAGCTCCAGTTCCTGTACAGGTGTTTCCATTCTCATATTCTGATGTGAACTTTTGTGGATGTGTGTGCTTCACACTCTCTGTTTGTGTGTGTTGGTACGCAACAGGATTGCCGAACAGTGGTATTGTTTTGTCGCTTTCATTTCAAAAGAATCAGACATCAACAATAAAGAAAAATGCCAAGACACTGACATGAGTATTCATATATTCATTGATTTATTTTTTGGGTGGGTGGGTGCTTAGAGTTAGCATAAGGATGCTGGGATTGTGATGTGATTAAAACAGGAATGTCGCAAAGACTGAAGACACACATGCGCAGTATGAACACACACACACACACCACGCGCCAGCAGACAGCCTAATCATGTGTGAGTGTGTTGACAGGGGGGGCACACCGATCACAATCACGGCCACACAACCACAGGAAATGCCAGCGACACGGACACTTGAGCCAGCCATGCCCCTGGAATACGCTCAGTCATTACCTCCACATTAGGAGTCAATAGAGAAGGCAGCCCTGGGCTGAGCCAACCCATCCATCCATCCATCCATCCATCCATCCATCCATCCAGCCATCCATCCAGCCCGGCAGTTAAGACTGGTCAGGCGTGGCAACTCACTGGGCCCGACAGCGTGTTATTCCACCTCGGGTCACACGATAAGCAGCTCTCAACTGTAATCAGCTCAAATTGAAATGATGACATCAATTACAGCACTGCGCACAGCTGTTATTGACCCCGGCCCTCACTGGCTGTATAGAGTAGAGCTGTGTTTGGGGGTGGGGTGGGGGAGAATACAGTGGAGGAGTGGCGGCAGGAGCTGCAGGGCCGGAGGGAGGGCCCGGTGTGGAGAGGCCAGACTGCTGAGGCATAGTATGAATGGAGAGAGAGAGAGAGAGAGAGAGAGAGAGAGAGAGACGTGTTCCCAGTGTCTGATTGCAGGTTCCACCCTGCAGTGTAGCTCCACTCAAACACACAATTACTCAATCAAGAGCTATTATCAGACAGAGAGAGAAATAGAGGAAGAGAGGGAGAGAGAGAGAGAGAGAGAGAGTCATACAAGGCTAATCTGAACACTGTACAGAGCAAAAGAGTGCTTTTACCAGAGCTGTGATTACTGCCGCTCACTCAGTGCACTTAACCAGCTCCCATGCCTTGCTTCCCTCTCGCTCTCTGTCACTCACAGAGTGCTGGCTCAGAGCAAACGCTTCGTCTGAGTGGCTGAAATAACAGGATTCACGAGAGGGGGAGGAAACGGAGCAGTGGAACCCCGATGATTACAGGGAAACACCTCTTGATTTACTGTTTACAGCAGGTTATTCTGAGTTGATCTGCGGCGCTCAGCAGTGGAGATTTGTACCTGTGGCGTCACAATGAAACATGGGCGCCCCGCGGTTCTGTGATGAATGTCGACACGTAGATGCTGACAACAAACTTTTTGTCATTTTTACGCAGCGGGGCCGGACGTAAGATCACATGATGAAAAGGAAGAAGGAATATTAAGAAAAAGTCATAGCCCTTCCTGCTGAATGTATGTTTGTGCAGCATTTAGTCTGATAATCCCTCATGTCTGCCATGTCCACAGTGACGGAGCCACAGATGAACACATTCTACAGTCAGGATAAAGGATTAATAAAATCTAGCTCATTAACGTCATTTACATTTGAAAGAACAAGGGATCACAGTGATGAAACACAATGATGATGCCGTTACATGGACAGACATATCTTTAAATCTGTGCTTACAGATAGACCAAAAGCACAGTCAAATAGTTTTTGTATAACGACATTATTCTGCAGAGTCGGAAATAAAATGGATAATAAAGCAGACGATAGACCAGGCCCGGTTAGAACTAAAAGCTGCCACTGGTGCGTCTGTCAGTCAGTCAGCCCCTAAGGCCACAGGGTCGTGCAGGAAACTGATCGATGGTTGCCACATCAGCAGTTCTGTAGCTAACAGGCCTCAGAGGAGAAGCTTGGAAAAACGACAAGACGTCTTCCCTGTGTTCCAGCAACTGAACAGGTCCTCTGCCTGCCTCCACGTGGCCCAGCCGCTCCATGTCTCCATGGGCGGCTTTGTACACTAACAGCTTTCACTTTGTTTTTTCACCCCGAGTTTTTCCTCACATAGTCCTCGCAAACAAAACACAAGATAAGAGAAGGAGGCAGACATGGGAAGGAGGCTGCATGCATGAGGAGGTCTGTGTGTGTGTGTGTGTGTGTGTGTGTGTGTGTGTGTGTGCTGGGGGAGGGGGGTTTAGGTGGAAGCAAAGGAGAGAGACGGGGATGCGGAGTGAGCGAGGCGGAATCTTAATGTGCCCAAACCTGAACGAGAACAGGAACATCATAACCGTCACCACCTGCTCAGCGCTCCCACTTTCCCCCATTAGCATGAGGAATTCGCTTTTTTACTGACTCTTTGTCTAAGTGAAATACACTTCCCCTGGTTTCGGAGATTCGCCATTGTTTTTACTGCATTCATTTCGCACGTTCTGAAAATATGCACATGCATCTTTATCTAATTACTTATATTTGTTTTCCCTGCGGGTGGAGTTTCCGGCTCCGAGCTGTCGGATTTGTATGTTATGTTCCTCGATGCCTGTCTGTCTTCATACAGTATCCATAGCTGAAAAATCGCTTTTTGCTTGGCGCTCGGTGCAGCAGGCAGCTAAGCAGCAAGAATCGCACCTCACGACAGAAACTCACACCCTCATCATCTTACTATCCTGGTTTTGTTTTCTGCAACAGAGAAACACAGAAACACTTTTTTTTTCCTATCCCTGTGTCTGATGTTTGGGGATTTTTGCCAATGCATGAGGAAAATGGGAATTGTTAGTGCACCAGCATATGTAGTATGTTATATAATAATATAGTGTATTCTAATAACTGCCTCTGTGGGGGCTGGAGTGAAGCAGCAGAAACAAAGAAACGCATCTCGCACTTTGATCACTGTGACTGATCGTCTGCCAGTGTGTACAGAGAGAGAGGTTTGGATACTGCCTTACAATTATATCCTCTGTTTGCCAGACCTAAAGGAGACTTTGAGATGACCTTGCCCCTGTATAGCTTTGTGCCAGATTGAGTTACAGTATAGTCAGGCCATACCCCCCCCCCATCATGTGTTCCATATCAGTCAATACATGCATGTGTCACAATAGGTAACCTGTGGCCAAACCTTCAAGAGTGACCAAGAATTATGTTAACTGCAAAAAAAGATCTCTTAAAATAAAAAAAATATCAATGCTTCAAACACAGCACGGTATCAATTAATACATATAATTAACTGTAATTGACAATTCCACATCTCTATTGAGGAAATATAGGATTTATATCAGGGTCTTTACTGAGCAAAGGTCGTACAAGGTCAGTGCTGCTTGTAGTCAGCCCTGACCTCTGACATGGTGGTGGAGATGTCATGTTATGGATACCAGTAATGATTAGTCATTGGCAAGTACAAATCTATGAACCCATTCCATATCAAGTCTTAGTGTTGATGTATATTTTCAGCTAAAGCTACAATTTTCTTTCCCTGGGAATAGTTAGCTCTTTAGTATGTAGCTGTAATGTAGCTGTGTTTTATCAGGATGCATTAAGTGCTGTGGTATTCAAACAGGAATCAAAACTGTGCCTTCTTATACATAGCTACATAGGCATCCTCAGACACACACACACACACACACACACACACACACACAGCTCCTCTTACCGTGCAATGATTGACAGCATCACTTGGAACGCTGAGGGAATCTTTTTTTCCCCCACAAGCTAATCCCTGCCTCTCACTTTCACACACTCTGACACAGACACGCTGAGGAGAAGGGACTTATTGTCAGGTTGTGCTCTATCTCCATAGTTCTCCTCTAATCCCTTTGCTCCTTTGCTGCCATCCACTCCTACACACACCACAACCACCCAAACCGTCCCAAGAGTGGGATCCACTGCACAGCTCCCCACAGTGGCAGAATCAGGGACACTGGCTTCCTCTCCTCTCC
>JAFBJQ010000469.1:72315-137315 GCA_016785345.1 Trinectes maculatus | reverse complement strand
TGTACCCCCTCCTGGTCCGGACTGTTACAGAGCAGTGAGGCGAGGTAGACAACGTGTGTCACTGTACAGTTTCCACCAGAGGAGAGATATCAAGTTCAGGGGGAAACAGAGAAAGCTCTTGCTGAGAGGATGAGAGCTGGTTTCTTCATCAGGACCAGAAGTGAGGAGAGAATCTGTGTTTTCCTATAGTGAGTGTTATGGGCCTAATATCACAGCAAGTTATTAGAAATTATCCCCCCCATAGAAAACAGGCCCTAACTATTAGATGTACAACAATGTTGCCCCGTGTCAGTCTGAATTTATGTGCTTGGCAGCTCAATCTACAAGTCACAAATGAAGCTGGGTTGAAGTGCATCAGTAGCTGTGGCTGTGCTAATGTGTTGTTCTGCTTTGTCCTATAGGGAGACATTAAGTAGTGAAAACGGCAGATGATTGACTAAATTGTTATAGCGTGGACAGTCAACTCTGTTTCCAGGCAAGTTTAATTAAAAATACATACATACACTCAGGATGTAAAAACTCATCATGCATCTTATTATATGTAAGAACCAGATCCGCCAAAAATCCCTCACTTGAAATTCCAATAGAACCAGACGAGAAACTTTATTTGTCTCAAAGGTATTTTGTAAATATATTTTTTTTACTGTAGCCCCCTCAAAAAACAATCAGACAAACAACAACAACAACAACAGAAAAAGATGTGTACATCCGATTTATGATTTGATGCTAACCAGCTTTGTTTATTTCCTTGTGACGCTTAGAATACCACAACCAAGCCACGTGGGAGTCCGGCGTAGCCTCAATGATGCAGAACAGTAAGTTGTTTTTATATATGTATACGTATATATACATGTGTGTGTGTGTGTGTATTCTATCTATATGTTGTTTTAAAACTTTTAAGTACAACGGCAAGATTTTGATGTGGTTGGATGGAGGCAACACCCACTGACATTATGCACTGGTTGTTATAGAGGCGCAGTAACTTTAAATGGGAGCAAATGTATGTGCAGCCATAAATTTGCCTGACTCTGAGGGACGGGGGCGAAATATTCCCAGCTATTTGATGGCCGTTTCATTGCTGTTAATTTATTATTATTATTATTTTTCATGCAGTGAAAGGTGGGCTAAGTTATTATTGAAGAAGTTAATGACACGTCGTCCTGCTCCAGAGAGAGCGAGAGAGAGAGAGGGAGAGAGAGAGAGAGAGGTTGGGAGAATAGAGGGGGCTGGGTTGAGAGGGAGATTTTTTTTTGTTTCTGCTTGAGTTGGTATTAAATAATTACACAGCCGTCTGCATTAGCGTTAGAGCTGGCTGCCAGGCTGCATACAAGATGAGCTGCGCATAGAAGAGCCCTGCATGAAATATGAGGAATAGCAATAATGTCTTATGTAGATGAGTCCATATTCTTCACGGACAGACAGCATGAACTAGAAAAAAAAAAGCTTATATTATAACCACTGGCCTTTCTCTGCTCTCAGATAGAGAGAGAGGAGGAGAGAGAGAGAGAGAGAGAGAGAGAGAGAATAAATATTAACAACCATACTGTCGTGGGTGCCAATCAAAACCACGGTAGATGAAGTTTTCTAATAGGCCTGTGTGTGTTAAAGTGGCCCATGAGATGACTATCTGTCTTATTCCTGGTGTGTGTGTGTGTGCGTGTGTGTGTGCGTGTGCGTGTGTGTTGAAACCAAAAAAGATAAACATGAAACATTTTCTCTCTTGCTGCTGGACAAGAGGTGTATGACATCTGTGATGAAGGTGTGTGGAATAATTTTATTATGTTATTCTCCATATGCCTCGATGACGTGTCTGTGCTGTAATCTGTGCGCATTAGTCCTAATATGTTTGAATGCACTGTTGGGCCACGTGACAGCCGGGCGGTTTGATATGCGCGTACAGGGTAAATGTGTGATGACATTTTCATTTTAATTTTATACAAACTGGTGGCATTCATGGGATTTTAATGTATATATCACAGTGCAGCGACCCCCACCCCCCCCCTCCGTTTTTTTCCTTCGCCTGCCAGTTGTCCATTATAGAGATGATGGGTCTTATCAAAGCTGAGTACAATACCCGGTGCTCCTGCTTTGCTGCGGATTGATGTTAATGGGATGCTCCCCTGGCTTGGCGTGTGATGTCTGGTGCGAATTGCCGAGGACATATCACTGGGTCCGGCCCTTTGGGTTGTCTAAAGGTCGCGGCGGCCTCGCTGGCTTTTGTGCTAATAACTCCTGGGTGTATATGGTGGGGAGCGTCCAAATTGACACCATATGTTTTCCTATTAGTCGACTTGCAATAGAATACAAGGCGCATAATCAGCGCCAGCGGGCGAGAGCGACTCTGGCCGCTTGGGGGAATTGCGCCATGATTAAGACTTAACCTAAGCAGTGTTTGATTTGTGTGTGATGTCCTTATCAGACGCTTTTATCGATCCGCAGGAGTTATATGGTGGTTATAAATCAGAGGTGATGGAGAGGCAGTGGAGAACCCGCAGAGCAGGGCTGCTTAATGCGCGCGAGCCAATTCCAGCATAAGAAGTCTATTAATTCCACTTAATCCCGGAATTAGCAAAGAGCAGGAGGGATGATAATGGGTTTACTATCAATCAGATCCACACTGGAAGATTATTACACATAGCGGCCAAAGGGGATTTATTACCCGGATAAACAGGTTTAGTTTCACTCAGGTATGAACAGTCCCTTTGGATGGTTTATATAAAGTCTCCAGTTTAAAGCCAGTGACAGATCTCGGCGTAAAGACGCCTACCGATTGCTCACAACAGGGCTGCAGTGGCTGTGAGCATTTGTTGTCAAATACAAACAAGGGGGTTGGTGGGGGGGTGGAGGGGCCGCGTGTCACTTTTAATATGTTAAGAATCCAGGCGCGCCCTCGTTTCCGTGGCCGCGCGTAGCCCCTGGCCACCTTAAAGCCGAGTCTCCCTCGGAGGGTGAACGAGTTGCGTCCGATTTTGTCTGAGTGATATCCAAATGCGGACAGAAAGGGTCGTTTTATCATGCTACCATTTGTCGTGACGATGCGATGTTGAAAAGCGGAGCGGTGTCATAAAGTGACATGCCTGCCACAAGTGCTCCAACTGATCTTTTCAATTAGCCTCCCATGCATGATCCGAGGCGACTTCCGCCCATTCCCAGAAATTAAGCTCAAACTTGACGTGCAGCTAGCTTTATTTTAAAGACAAATGTCAGGCAGGCTCATCATATTTTCCCCCTCTTCTATATTTGGAGCTTATTTATTGCTAAGGAGCCTCTACTCCCGGAGTCAATGTAGCGCGCGGCAGCGCAGGGGAAGGCAGCGGCGGAGAGACACAGCGGCTCGGGCACTCCGGGGAGCCAGCGCTCCCACTTGGCTGCAGGTTTGCGGGACTATTCTTTGCTTTACAGAGCTACCCTCCAACAATTTAGGAATCATTTCGAAAACAATAAGATCTTTTTGAAAGCAATAACATCTCATTACAAATCGGTTTGGGAGCTAGTGCCCTATGCATTGTCTGCCTTTTTCGTTTTTCGTGCGTAATTGTCGTGCGTTTTGAAGGACCACCATAGAAAGAAGCTGTCGATTTTAACTTTTCACTTTCCAAACAAACCAACAAAAAACAATTAGCAGAAGCGACGCTTATGAAATGTGATCTGGTTTCACACATTTTCGCGGCTGTGGTGTTGGTGATATTGGGATTATTCTGAGGAGACTGGTGCTGATGCTGGCGCTGGACAGCTGCGCACAGGGATGGAGGACGGTGCGTCTCTTTTGATACTGAAGTTCTCCGGGTTTGATCAAAACTTGGTTGTGTTTCTCCGGGTCAGACGCCAGGCTGTGTTGTCGGTTTGTTACCGGAGGAAAAACACAGTGGAGGTGTTTTGTTTCGGTTTGTAATGTGACGTTGTGCATGCGTCGCTGAGTAACTGCGTAACATTTGATAAGAAGGGACAATGTACAATGTAGTTTTTGTTAAACAACATATTAATTTAAAATATATATTTTTTCAAGCCAACTACAGTAAACCTTCTGTATGCTGTCTCCATATTGCATCTTTAACCCGATTGTCCTGAACGCCAGAGAAAATCATTCTCCTCATCACCAAGTCAAAACCATTAGCCTCATAACATGTGTTTGCATTGGCCTTATTAGTATTAAGATGTGATGACTGCGATGCTGTTTGTTTCTCCATGCAGGTCACAGTGGCGTAAACCAGCTTGGTGGTGTGTTTGTTAATGGCAGACCGCTGCCGGATTCCACCAGGCAGAAAATAGTTGAACTTGCTCACAGCGGTGCTCGACCCTGCGACATCTCCAGGATCCTGCAGGTGACAACAGCACTTTTTAAACAGAAGACGGGTTTAGCCCAGACTCTGCTCTCAATGGATAAAATATGGTTATATTAAAAAACAAAACAAAACAGAACCGTTAAGCCAAAATGTGGATGGCATCATGTGCGATTTTCACATGAAATATTATGCGTCAGTCTGATTTGCATCTGAGTGGAATTATTATGTATTAGATAACCTGCATGATCAGGGTCAATGGAAGCGTAAGAAAAGGCGAGAAAAAGGAAAGTGATCTGCCTGCTATTTAAAAAATATCTAAGTCTATTTTAAGAAAATGCCTAATGTACTATTCAAGGCATATTTTTTGTGTTTATAGACCCATGATGAAGTCCAAGTTCTGGACAGTGACAAGGTGATAATTATTTGACGCCATCATAGAAATTCCCTTCGTAGTCGTAAATAATGTATGTGAATTGTGTCTTTTGTTTTCTATCCAGGTATCCAACGGCTGCGTGAGCAAGATCCTGGGCAGATACTATGAGACCGGCTCCATAAGACCGAGAGCGATAGGCGGCAGCAAGCCCAGGGTCGCCACTCCAGAGGTGGTCGCGAAAATCGCGCAGTACAAGCGGGAGTGCCCGTCTATCTTCGCGTGGGAGATCCGTGACAGACTCCTGTCGGAGGGGATCTGCACCAACGACAATATACCCAGCGTAAGTGTACTGACTGTAAGTTATGTGCATGATTTAATTTGCCACATGAAATGACTCTTTCCCCCCTCGTGCGCTGGAGGAAGAGGAGAAGCGCATCCAACCATTCAGTCTTATGCAACGCACTGTGGCGCACGCGTTACTGCAAACACACACACACTCAATTACAGGGAGCTCCATTTGTCCATTTGTGAGCATCATTTCATGTGGTCTGATTAGAAGGTGCGCGCGTTGTTGTGCGCGCGCTCCAACCTTTAAGGCTCGCTCAGCCCATGTAGAAACACACCGACACAGTCTGTCCCTCGGATCCCGAGCCTCACTTTGATCATATGTAATTTGTCATTCAGGTGTCATCGATAAACAGAGTCCTCCGCAACCTGGCTAGTGAAAAGCAACAGATGGGCGCAGATGGCATGTATGACAAGCTGAGAATGCTCAACGGTCAGACAGGAACTTGGGGGACCCGGCCCGGCTGGTACCCCGGAACATCGGTGCCAGGGCAGCCCAACCAAGGTGAGCCTCATTATCACACGGTGGCAATAAAGACACCTTGACACACGCGCGTTTCGGGCGATGCAGGTCTGATTCTGCACGAGGAGGTGTTATGGGTTTGAAGGTTATATATGCCTTAGGCTAGAAAGGTGAACCTCTCACACGTCATCATAAATGATGGCGTCTGAATATGACTAGTTTCAGGTCTTGCTCTTCCAGTGGTCCACGGCGTTGCCCGGGACAACCCCTCCCCCCTTCCCCCACCAATTAAGACTAGTCGATGAGAGGAAAGCAGAGGCCATGCAGTCTGAATGCCTCCACTGTCCCAGACGTGCATGTGCGTGACAGAGGCCTGTCCTCTCAGCAGAGGTGTCCGTCCAACAGCCTCCTGATGGGGAGCCAGAGTCGAGGAGCCGCTGTGCGCGCGGATCTCAGTACAAAGGAATGTTTTCCCTCACACGCAATGATTGGTTATGGGAACGCTCCGCGCTACGTGTAATTGCTCATTAGAGAGGGCTTTGTCTCTCATTATGGCAACATGCAGGAGTGTGGAGGTGGCGGGGCTGATGCGGAAATGTTCCGCCTCACAGGCCTTCCTGTCGGCCTTCTGCAGGCCCACCACATGTTTATATCTATATACATATATATAGTATATATATTACACACGTCACTTTTCACGTTTACTTGGCGTCTGTCCGAGTGACTCTAATATGGATTTGTTTGATGTCTGTTTGGGCACGTGGGGCTGTTATCATCAACCATTAAAGCGGAAAGGATCAAATTAACAGCTATAACGATTAAGCTGACTTTGAAACGCAACATAATAAAACATCCACAAATTATTATTATTATTATTATTATTGTTATTGTTATTGTTATTGTTATTGTTATTGTTATTATTATTATTATTATTATTATTATTATTAACAACAATTATAATAATATAAGGTTTGACTTTGGATGTCTTTAAATACATTTTCCTTTCTCAGCTGGCCTAATATTTTATCAAAGTCAATTTTGATAGTGTTTATCATTATTGTTTTAATCGTTAATAATAATAATAATAATAATAATAATAATAATAATAATAATAATAATAATAATAATAATCTGTTAGAGCGGTTTAAATATGGTTTTCATTCGACAGTCGGCTAAGCAGATATAATGGCGACATGGAGAGTGACAGGGCCCCAAAAGAAGACAACTCTATCCAAAGAAGGAACGAATAAAACTCCTCACCGTTTTTTGTCTTTCATCCCTTTCTCTCTCTCCGGCTATATGGCGCTAAATCCCGTCTATAGGATTTAGTCTCTCACTCTCTCTTTCAGTTCTAAGCGGTTTCTCAAGAGTGTTTTGATCCGGTCTCAGCAGCTGAAAGGTGCCGCAATTGGTTCGGTATCTTTTTCTTTTTCTTTTTTTTTTGCTGCTTTTCCGCCTCACTGGCTGAGACGTCGTGATACTAAAGAATGAGTTTATTTCCCAGCGCTTTTAGAAAGAAAACAAATCCCATCCCAGCGTCAGTGGGTCTGGCAGACTGATAATAGCGGCACATTCACTCCTTTTTATGGATTAGCCGCAGCGGAGAAACACGTAGCGTGGATACACACCACTGGCCCATTGAGGAAAACTTTACTCTATTTTGCAGCATAGCAAATTATCAAGACGCACTGGGTTTGTGATGGCAGCGGAACCACGAGAAAAATGTGCAGCTCGTTTGCATTTTCCCTGTAGACACATTTAATTTCTATACAACAGCTGGACATTTTTAACAAAGTTAAAAGTTCTGCGCAGCCAAAGTTCAGTGTTTAGTTGGTCCCATTCAATTTGCGTAAACGCCAAAGGACCCGTATGCACCCGTACATCAGCAGCTCCCATTCACCGTGAGCCAATCAAAACATAAACAACATCAGCACACTGACGCCTGTTGCCGCACAGCCCGGCGTCAGTGAGATATGACATACACCGGCCTCCATCATCGCACCCCTGCTTAATTTCGCATTAACTTCTCGGTGTGATAATGATGTCCAACAACCAGACAGACATTAGTCGATAAGCCTGCGACTGAAGGGACCTTCGGGCCCACCGCGGACAACAGGGCCAGTGAATGGATTGGCCTTATTTTGGTTGTTCGGGGGGTTGCGTGCTCTCTCCTCACTCATTTGTTTCCAATTGAGGACAGAAATCCTGAGTGGCGTGTAGCTGGCCGGGGGACGTGATTAATGATGGTAGTGGATAAGGGTTAACACACTGGACTCAAAGCTCTGTTGACTGGGATCCTCGTGCGCACAATACCAAAGTACTAGAGCCTGTGCGCCTCCAGAGAGAGAGAATCCTTTTGTCATCTCCTCCAATGCCCCCCCAATAACCCCCCCCCACACTCAGCCACCCACCCACTCCTCCCATATATTACACCCACCGAGGGCTCACCGCTCGTCCCCTGACTGTGTCCATAGTTTAATGGTTTCCCTTACTCCTGAAGGCATTGTATCATTCTGAAAAGCGTCTTCTTCTATTCAAAAGTTGGTGGTCAACTCAATGGCTATACCAACGCCCATATGGGAACCACCATTGAGGCGTTGCTCTGCCCTAAAAAAAAAGGAACGGGGTGTTGGGGGTAGGGTTTGGTGGAGAGTTTGGGGTTTTAATACATTTCATAGGCTGTGAAAAGAGGTTCGCCACATCTTGTCACATTTCTCTTAACCTTTTCACAACACACGCCATTGTTGGAGAGCGATAAGTGCGTGGAGGCTTTGCCTCGCCACCCTGTTTTTCCCACAATATTTTATAAACACTTCAACTGCGAAACCCTGTTTCCCCCCCACCACCAACTATAACTATTGTTCCTTTTCACACCAGCAGTCGTCTGTGATCTGGCATCATTCCGACGCCATTTCAATAATTCATCTGATTTTGAATGAAATCAACCATGATATTGGCTTTAATTAATGATGTTGCACAGTGTTCCGCGCCTGATACAACACGAGACCCGAGAATTAATTATTCAATTAACTTAATTGAATGCGTATTTCCATTATATGCCCTCCTTCCCCCCCTCCCCATTGCAGATGGCTGCCAACAACAGGAAGGCGCAGGAGAGAACACAAACTCCATCAGCTCGAACGGCGAAGATTCCGAAGAGACGCAGATGCGACTGCAGCTCAAGAGGAAACTACAGAGGAACCGCACGTCCTTCACACAGGAGCAGATCGAAGCTCTGGAGAAAGGTCCGACTCTCAGTCAATCATCAACACCCGTGTGCACCAATTTCAATCTGATAACACGCCACAAGCATGGTGCTTTTTTTTTTTTTTTAAATTAGCAATAAAAAGAACAATAAATAAATAAAAGACCTAATTATGAAGCTGTTAATGGGTAAAGCAGTTTTGAATTCTGGGCTTTAATTGATCCAGTCTTCCTGTGAAAATTAAAACACCCTCGACCCTGGTTTTATTTTAGTACAAACTGTTGCTGTGTAATTTCTCACCTTGCAGAATTTGAAAGAACTCATTATCCAGATGTTTTCGCGCGTGAGAGACTGGCAGCGAAAATCGACCTGCCGGAGGCGAGAATACAGGTGAGTCACCGACAACTTTTTACAACGGGATCTGTCAACGGCCTCTAAAGTTAGAGATGGTGAGGGGGCGGGGGATTGAAAACTCTAACAGGGCTGTTTTTCATATCATCGCGGCAGGTATGGTTTTCCAATAGAAGAGCAAAGTGGAGGCGGGAGGAGAAGCTGCGGAACCAGCGGCGACAGGCCAACAACTCCTCCAGTCACATCCCCATCAGCAGCAGCTTCAGCACCAGCGTCTACCAGGCCATCCCGCAGCCCACCACGCCGGGTAGGCCCACCGACACACACACACACACACACACACACACACACACACGCACACACGCACACACGCACACACACACACACACACACCACACAGAGGATTCGAGTAAAATATCACTATATATCGTGCTGATAAGTGTCAGACATAATCATGACAATGGAGGTAACACCGGTGGTTTCCTTTAATGGCTGATTGAGCAAAACCTCTCAGCTGACTCTGTGTAATTACCAAATCAGACACACCGGCGGGACTGAGGCTCACAAGTCAATCACCTGAGACACACACGCAAACACACACACACCCACAATGTTTTTTTTAAAAGATATTAGTCTTGTGTGTGATTTAATGAGACTTTTATTTTCGGCTCACAGTGTCTTTCACCTCGGGGTCAATGCTGGGGAGACCTGACTCTGCACTCACAAACACCTACAGTGCACTGCCCCCCATGCCCAGCTTCACCATGGCAAACAATCTACCTATGCAAGTAAGTGACAACAACAACAACAACAACAACAATACATGTTTCAAGATGATTATGTCAATTATTTTTACTAGACAGACACTTTCCTTAAAAGCTTATATTTAATTCAAAAAGCAGGATTTTTGACAGAAGAAAAAACTAAAAATTATAATAAGAAGAATATAAGAATAAAATGAACTCTCAAAAGAACTGCCTAAGAGAGTGTCACAGTATCACAGACTACTGGTGTGAGATCTATGGTGGCTAAGCTAATGCTACACTCTCTCTTCATCTGTAGCCCAGCCAGACCTCCTCTTATTCCTGCATGCTGCCTACCAGTCCGCCTGTGAACGGGCGGAGCTACGAAACATACACGCCCCCTCATATGCAGGCACATATGAACAGCCAATCAATGACCACTTCTGGTACCACCTCAACAGGTAGGCAGAAAATTCATTCTTTACCAACGTGCCCGGGAACCAGTAAACGCAAACAGTGCACTCTGAAATGATCTGCCACCTTCCTCTGTAATTAGGGGGTACTACATAGCCATCGCTGATTCATGATCTGTCACAGCAACTTTCCTTCCGCCTCTGTCTATCTGAGACTTCATGATTTAAACATCCGGGGATCAATATCTCTACATTTCATATCGCTTTCAGTCTGCAGCTGCATGAAAAGAGCTCATTTCATCGCCACCCTGTGCCATCATGTCAATCCCACTACTCCAGCCCATAGTTTAGTTCCACCCCATTAGGGTGCTGTTACTGAAAGCCATATATACTGGTTATAGTCATGAAGAGTTAATCATGCATAACCACATTTCCTCTGTGCTAAATTGCTAATTAATTTGATTCATTTGCTGTTGTACTCTCTCTGTTTAAATGCCATTGCCAAGGCCTCAATTTATTGAGCTTGCAAGCGTTTTACCGAGCGACCGCGTGCTGAGCTTTCACTCATTGCTGCTTCACTGCTTGTCCACCTATTTGCAAGCTTTTAAAACACAGTGCTCTGTGCTATGAAGCTAAATAGTGTCAGCTCTCACACTAACTAAACATAGTTCATCCACTCTTCTAATTTTGCATGCTGCCTTATAGGGTTCATTATTTTATTTTTTTTTAGCAATGTCTTAAGTGATGTCTTTCTGTTTTTGTCTCTGTAGGACTCATCTCTCCTGGAGTGTCTGTCCCTGTCCAAGTCCCAGGCAGCGAGCCTGACATGTCTCAGTACTGGTCAAGACTACAGTAGAGAGAAGAGCTACTTCACCCTGTAACCACCCACTTCACCATCGCCCTCCGGCAGTGCTTCTCACACAAACATGGCACAGGAGAGAGGAGAAGGCGGGAGATGGTTGACGAGAGGAAAAAGGACGAGAGAAGAAGAAGAGAGGAGGAATGAAAGAGAGACTCTGGGAGAGCCTCGGGACGGCCGGCCTTTGTTTTTCCATTGGGACTGTGTGCTGTTCTGTAGCTCTAGGCACATTCAGACGAGGACTTGAAAGAGAGAAAAACAATGGAAAAACAAAAAAACAAAAACAAAAACAAAACAAAACATGGACCTTTGTAAAGTGCCCGCTGTTAAATTTTTATGGAACAAAAACTTATCTGTTTTTTTTCTATTTCCAACTTCAGTCATTGTTTCCTTTTTTCTCTGGTGTGTTAGTAAATGGCCATTTGTATGTTAATATTAAAAACCAAGATCAAGTACTGATAGATGGACTGCTAGAAAACCATGTTGGTCTTGCGTTTGTTTGAGAGAGAGAGAGAGAGGAGAACCTGAAAGATTCTGCCATGACTATCTTTTAATCTGCTTATATCGAGACTTTCTACCAGCCGTTGCATGGTCTCTGGACGCTGTTGCATATCATTAAAGACAAAAAGCTGGAGGGAAGACTCTTACTGTGTCGAAAAAAAATATTTATTGATCTTATTTCTTACGAATGGATATTTAGCGGAGGAAACTCAGACTTGATCCATCCACCGAGGCTGTGGTCCTGATGCCTCTGACACGGGCCGACATGTTGCTGGCCTATTAGATATGGATCACTATCAGCAGCTCACGGTGCACACAGAGAGCAACACGTGACACGACTCAGACCTATCGCTTCAGTGGCTGGATTGACTCTAGATTTTCACAAAGAACATTAAATGTGGAAAACAGGTGTAAGAGGAAAACCTGTAGTCTGTAAATGGTAGACTGCGTCTTCGATATAATCCAGTTTGTTTATGTCAAATGTAAAGTACTTGTCTTCCCTAGAAATCTTCCAGAGAGATTTCTCCAATAAAAGTTGATTTCATTTATATCCCCGAGAATATTCTATAAATGTTTCATGCATCATAAAATACATTACTTTAGGGTCAGGTACAATTTGTCTCTTAGGTATAGTTGTATTATAGTGTCCTATGGTCAAAAAAAAATTGTGCAACTAGAAATATTTAATTCCTATAATTATGATTAAACATTGCTTGACAGAGTTTTAAACTTAAGTGTTTGGCAGTTGTTTACAAGTACATATCAGATTTAATCATTGTTGATTGTAAAACAGACCAAAGCCTTTGTATTTCATCTAGTACACAATGTTTTTTTAAGATATTAGTCCTGTGTTGCAACATTTTGTAAACACATTCTGTTCGATTACATTGGCTTCGAGTTCGTGAGACTGCAGTCGAAACCCCGCAGCCCTTATTTATAAGTGGAGACCATGGGAGGGTTTTTCTAGCATCATCTGTCATGCTCTTTTTGCGTTTTGCATTTTTATTTCAGTGTGTACGTAGAGCTGGACACATACTGGGTTTACGTCTGAGCAATGCTTCTGAGATAAAAACGTCTACACGCTGTCTCTTAAATATTTCAATTTTAATTTTATTTAAAATGGAGCTTTCTAAATGTATTTTGTGAAAACTATAAAACATTTTGTACAGTAAAATTGTGTCATAAAGAAAGCATATTTGCCTGTTCAATGCTGTGTCAAATGCAGTGTCAGTCCTAGTGGCACCTCCTAATTTTCATTGCTGCAAATGGAAACTCACTTTTATAAATCCAATGAAAGAAGAAGTTCCTGTAATACACATAAAGCACAAGGGCCACACAGCGTAGCTCCACTGCACAATGAGAAAGGTCAAGCAATCCTCCATCACGAGATCTTGTTGTGATGGGATGAAAAAATACACAACCAGCAAGGAAGAAGAGGGAGCAGAGCTGAGAGAGAGGGAGAGAGAGAGAGAGAGAGAGAGAGAGAGAGAGAGAGAGAGAGAGAGAAAGTCCTGGAATAAAGGAGTCAGTGCCCAGAGCGAGGCAGAGGAGCGTTTGTATGGCAGAGTGAGTTATTTTGCTTCACTTGCTATCTCAGCATGGGGGTTGTCTCTCCCTCTCTCTCTCTCTCTTTCTGTATAGATCTGAAGAGCTGTGCTAGAGTGAGGGAGCGTCTGAAAAGAAAGGATATCCAGGAGAGAGGGAGGTCAGGTAACATTCACACAGCATGTAACAGCACCAAATATCTTGCTAAACTGATTAATTGAATTTACACGTCTCACTCAATTTTTAATAGTCCAATCAGAAATTCAAGGCTCTGGGGTTAATCAGATTTGTAAGAGGATTGTTTTTTTGTTTTTTTTTTTGGCACTAATGCAGTTTCCCTATTCATCTAATCCAGTTTATTACAGACGGAGGAATACTGTTCTGAGTGCAGTGGGAGGGGAGGAGAGAAAGAACTGCATGAACGTGCCGAGACAGGGGAAGGACATTAATAATTACACAGAGTGAATGAAAGGGAAATTCAAAATGCAAGAAAGACTGCAATTAGTGTCTAAATAATACACAGCTTTGGGATTTAAAAGGTTTAAATGTAATTCTCACTCAGGATAAAGTCAGGCAATAAAAGTTTGTGTAAAAGTTCCTGGGAACTTTGATCTGTTGATTAATGTGACACAGATTCTGACCTGGAAAACCGAATCTGAATTCTCACTTCATTGTAAATAGAATAATGAATTATATTACAATAATATTATATAATGCCTGCATTTCAAAGGAAATGATACTTTATTATGTAATCGGCAACAAAGTGCTGGCTCTGCTTTGTTAAATCAAAGTTGGCAGACAGGGATATTCTGTGTGGGAGAAGGAATATTGGCTAACATTTGTCTTACTTGAATAGTGCTGCGATGTGACAGCCATTCAATAATATTACCCATAAGGCCTCAGCCGAAGCTGCTGCAGGAAAACAGCTATGGCTTTGGTAAGGAATCAATAGGACATAAGTGCCAGCTGCCAAGACATGATTATAAAAGCATATTTTCTGCAGTCAGTCCAGAGGCTTTTTCCTTTTGTATGAGGCTTTCAACACAAATGTGCCAACAGCAATCAGTGTTGTATCTCACAGATTTCATTAAAATAAAATGCAAACAAAATAGATACTGAGTTATATGCAATACTGAGATACTTTTCCAGAAGATTTAAATTCAGAACATTAAAACTGTCTCAGCAATGACTGAGATTTGAACAAGAATGAAATATAAAGGAAGACAATAAAAAAATCGAATCAAACATAAATTATGGGTTTGTCCTAAATACACTGTAGTGTTGAGGTGTGAGGAATAGTGAAATTTGGAAATTCACATGTGATCACTTGTTTGGTACCGAGACTGGATTTAATTCATTTATTTCTTAATGTATTAGAAATGGTGACAGCACACTTTAAGGGCATACAAGAAAGTGACCCTACAAAAATAATTTGTGAATTGACAGATCATGTGACGTGGACATGACAGTTGTAACGGACATATGAGACGTATGGCAACATAAACAAATGCCAAAAGGTAATTTTTTATTTTACCTTTAAACTGTACTCTGAATAAGTCAACTCCTCCACAGCAATAACTTGGATAACAGTTGTACTCCTGGCAACACAAGCTTTTGCTCACCTGCACAAGTGACCTGTGTATGTCATCTCTCTCTCTCTCTCTCTCATACACCCGATATAAGAGCACACCACTCGGGCATGAAACTGTCAGGTAACACCATGCAGCCCTGACACGTGTTGCAGGTGCTTACCAATACTGCCAGTTTTTACAGGAAAAAATATTCAAACTGGCATCAGCATCAAACTCAGGAAAACAAATATGAAAATATTTCATATTTCATGTTGATTCTTTTCCTATGTTTCTCTGTGTCACCGTTTGGCCTAATTTATTTTTTGGGCTTGTCATGGCACAGCAGCTCATCCAGCAAACATGCCCGATGAGGTGTGAAGCCTGCACCAAAATCTCGCTCTCCTACCCTCTACCCACATTCCAGTTTATTGGAGGTAGTCCTCACTCACCAGCACTGTCTCAGGTTCAGATGGAGGAATCCCTGTTCAAACCTGAAACCAAGGAGGCACGTCTGATGCCAGTGTTGAGATGCAGCTACGTAAAATTAAAATAAAAAGCAGACAATGTTCCCTGTGTAATTATTTTTATTTTATTTAACTTAAAAAAAAACCCACTCAGTTCATTTATCCTAGAGAAAAAAAACAGTAAGGAGGATTGGCCATTTTCTTCGTCAAGTAAGCGCCGGAGCTTGGGAGAATGAACATAAATTATTTAAGTCAGTCAGGCAAGACTGAGACTCTGTAATGACTAAAAAATATTTTATGATTACACTTAACATGTAAACAAATCCCCTGGAGAAAACAAAATGAACCTCCTAATACTTCCTCTAGCTTGAAATTTGATTTGGTTTGGAATTTGGTACACACACACACACCGGTATACTGAGGCCCTGTGGACGTTTAGGTCCTCTCCCCTGGCTGGGACAGTTGGCAGGTGGTATTGGCTGGCAGGGTTATCATGGTTGACATCATGTGGGCGAGGAAACGACCTAGTCACCGTGGTAAAGAGGACAACACTGCAGTGCTCCAGGTGTTGGTCGCCCGTGGTGACTGTGTGGGAGCTCTAGAAGTCCAGGTGTTTGTTGCCGGAAGTGCCAGAGCCACAGGCTGAAGCCGCCATGGCCCCTCCTGCCAGCTCCCCCCTGCTCACACGACTCACTGTCTCAGACAGGTCTGGAGGCAAATGCAGTCTCTGAAGAAATAAGGGTATGTGAGAGGGAGACAGGGAAGGGGAGGTGGGTCGGAGTATTAGATCAGAAAAAAGGACGTGTTACGATGGTTGAACATCCAGTGGATGGTGCACTTCAGTGATGTTTATTCACTCAGAGCCATGTTGGTTTGAAATTGCATTAGATGCTTCATCACTCCCCTCAGCACTGGCAGTGTGGGGTAAACCTGCTAGCCTACTGCTAAATGCTTCAGAGAGCTTTAGATCCCTTACAACCCTCAAGGAATGTGTGTGTATGTGAGTGCGTGTTTGAGGTAAGGGCGCTTTGAGAAGTTGTGTATGGGGCACAACAACAGGTATTTATGATGTGTGTGCATGTGTGTGTGTATTCAGACACAAACTTGGATGCAGCATCCAGTTGTGCGTGTACTTGCTTTGCGGTGTAAGTAACACAGATGATTAAGCTCGGCTGATACCAGAGTCATTAGAATCAAGTCTTTTAGCTGTTCCACAGTAAAGCTCATCGGCGGAGCTGCCCTGTGCCAACTCAAAGCACAAAGGGCCACTCATGTAAAGCCCCCGAACACTAACACGCTAACTACTATAAAGCTTAAGAGGCTCTGCTCTCCTGAAGCCACAAGAAAGGCGGTCAGTGGCACTCCACGAACAAAGTCTTGAAGAGGTGCTGGGAGCGTGAGAGGTGGTGAAGTGTCCCCAGAGTCAAGTGTGTGCCTGACAATGGTGTTGAGTAGCATGTTGCTTGAGTGGCTATCGAGGAAGTTAAATCAGAATACAGGCATCGTGGGTACAAGAGAAGTTAAACCCTGTAATTTGTCCTTGAAAGAATCTGCCATGACATCTGAAACCCACCGGTCGAAGCCTGTGCTCCCACCCTACCCCACCCCACCCGGCTCCACTCGCCACATCCTCACCCCCTCCAGTCATCCCGCTTCAGGAGAGCCCTACCACTCCCACAGATACTTATCTTTTTCTTAATCACTAGGTGTTTGGGTATAGGGTTTAGCAGCGTCATTACTAAGAGATCAATGCAGGACTACGCAACGCTCTTTACCCCTCGGGGGCACGCTACTTCCTTCCTTTGTTTAATACTGTTTTTAAGAGTATTAAAGCACCTGGGTCTGAACAACAAATGTTTTTTTTTCCATTCCTGATGCCCCCCCCAATACAAAGACTCATGCTCCTGCCACTGTGGCAAACAGGTTTGAGGCGCATCATGCTCAAGCAGTCTCTACCGACTTTTGGACATTGCCTTTGTGTGTGTATGTGTGTGTAGGTGCGTGCGTGTAGAGTACTTGTCAGGCAAGTAAAGGAAACAAGAGGAGTATTCCTCATGCAGCCCAGCAGATTATCTGGGGCAGGTGAGCACTGAGACACTGTGAAGGACCTGTAATTTAATGAATGATGGTAAAGGTAAGGTTACACTGGACTTACAGAAGAAGGGATGAAAGGTTCCCACTTGAAGAAAAGCTGAATGAGCAGATACTACCTAGCTACTTCACCAGTTCTTATACACATACACAATTAATTTGTAAGACTTTTCTTTGTACAAAACTCAGACTCTCTCTTTCTCTCAGACACATACGAGCATCCATGCAAACTTATATACCGGCCTTGATGGGCCCTCCAGAAGCTCTGCTTCCTCCCCTGCCAAACCTCACCTGGGTAACCTTTCGTGTCTTCAGCTCACTCAAGTGTGATTGAAAAAGAAAAACAATGCATTGATCAAGCCTGGACTCAGTCCTGCTTAGTGCACTGCAGCGGAAACACGGTAGAGAGAGGGCTAGGAGAAAAATCAATCACATATACATCATTCTCAGTGGGTGAGTTAAAAAAAAAAAAAGAAAAGTCATCACACCGTTGTTTGGCTGTCACGCACCCAAAGCCCTGGCTACACTGTGCCTGCTTGGCTCTGGGCTCTGTGAACCCACTAAGCATGTGCAGAGCGAAGGTCAAAGCAATCCAGAATTGCAGCTCAGCTCCTCTAACCTTTGAGTTCTGGGGCAGATGAGAACAATCAATGGTAACATCAAAGTTGGAGGGAGGGGCAGACAAAACTAATCGATTGGTTTGACACACAGTGGGAAAACAGAGCCTAATAATAGCCAGTAACAGCCTCGTACATCAGTGACTGCCACTGTTATAGCTATAGTTAAGTTATTGGTGGCCAGGGCCGCAAGAACTTACTTTATTTTAAGTTCCACTATAAAAAGGACCAATGCAACAGGACCATCCAAGAAAAAATAATTTGATTCCTTTTTACCACGATTTTTAAATTGACACCAAACATGGAGATAGTGTGATGCATTATTTATATGCCAACTGTAGGGCTTCCACCAACATTTGCGTTGACACCAAATGAATGGAGGTCAGACGAGGACTTAGACAGACAAAGTCAGGGAGGCTCTGAGTCTGTTTCCCTACGACCTGCACACTCCATGATGTAAACAAGGACATCCGGAAAACCCTCAGAGGCATAGTGGGGTGTATGTGTGTGAAGTCTTTCTCTGCTGCCTGGCAACCTTCATGAGGGTGGAGAAGGCGGGAAAGTGGGGGGGTGTTGGGGGCAGCTGGATGGGAGTAGACGGCGGGAAAGTAGACCATTGGCTGTGGTGCACTACTGGAGGGAGGATTCTGAAAATGACTGTGTGCCACAATATTACGGCGAGTATGTGTGTGTGTGTTAGAGTTGTGATCTCAGTGTTCTCTCCCTGGTGGCAGACAGGGGTAAAGGTCTGTGGTTCAGCTCTGCTCCACAGCCAGAGGGGCTGAGGCCACGCTGGCAACAGGGTGAGGGGTGACAAAGCTCCAAACGAGTGCTTAGCACTTGAAATGAGCCCTCAGGGTTGGCCCACAGACTAGCTTTGCCTAAGAGGGTTACTAATATCTCTCCATAATGGACAATTCCCTTTAGCTTACTAAATACCCCACATATCGGCTTCTTAAGGAGTAGGGTGTTTCATGCTACTTGTAACTGGATGGTTTCTGTTGCCACAAATGGCAGTGTTTTATAGTCCAAAAACTACTGCTGCAATGTTTTGATTGTGTATATAACAATCTTCAGCAAAAGCTTTATGATTCTAAATCAAAATGCACAATTTTTTCCAACAGCAGCTTACAGGGGATCTACTCACACAAAGGAGTGCCATCAAAGGCATTCCATTGGTGGTAACGGCCTGCTAATGACTGGCGTATTAGGTGCTAATTTAACGAGTCATTTCTTCCATAGAGTTTTAGCCACACTTTCAAATGGCCCGTGTCACTGTACAGCTTAGAACTATGGGAAACCCAACACCTTGTTGGAACACATGACAACTGGTCTGGCTGTTCCAATCAGATTAGCGGATGTAGGAACATGCTCAATGGGGTGACACGATATTTACAATAAACACCTACTTAAAACAATAACCGCCGGAATTCCATCAGTATATCATAAGCTCTATTAGTCAGTGAAATGGGAAAGTAAACACTGTATAAATGAGCTGAAGTTATTACAATAGCACGAAACAGAAACTAGGCAATCTGGTTTTACGATGTCATGAAACGAACAAGACATTTCTGTAACTGTACAGACACAGAACAATGCAAAAATATAAATGTTAAAACATTGTTATAATGGATTCATAGATCACATGTCCAGTCTGCAGTGATCACACTAGAGGTGATACGTTTTGCCAATTCCATTACTCTGAGCAGCACAGCTGCAGTGCAGCCACTGTAAACTAATGTGGACGTCTGTCCATGACAACAGGTCAATGTCCTCCATTTCCACTCCTATTTCTACTACCAGCCAAGGGTCAAAATGGTAGCAGAACAAAATTGGCAGAAATTTCCCAGACTCTCTCCTGTCACTAAACCAAGCTAAATCACCTTTCCAATGCTGTAATCCCTCACACCTCTAAAGTTACACCACATTGTGTGGGAAATCACTTGGTGAACCTATAGGAACTACTAGTATTAACTTCAGCACGCCAAAATCCACATAATGAGGTGATGTGCTTTTATAATGGAGAAGCACACTGTCATCGAATTTACGCTGGTAATTTTAGAGAATAGTTCCGCTACCTTGCCAGGAGAAAAAAAAGCAGAAACAACCCAGCATAAATCCCATCACTTTGGTAATTCAAACCCACCTGCGCCTAACAAAAGCGAGAAGAAGCTCTACCTTCCTCTTCTTTTGTGGGCGAGTGCAACACGATCCCTGGCCTTGCCTTAAGAATAACCTGTTGTCAGGGTTTAAATTCTTCAGGGTTTTACATTTTATGAGTTAAAACATTCTTTTTTGTCATTAAATCTTTCTTGTTATTTCTTTTGTAGTTGATTTTTATCAGTATAGTTATTTTCCTTCAGGGCATTTTGGACCTGGATGGCTTACTTTCAGTAGTTTACAAAGTGTGCGATTCAAAGAAGTTTGAAACTATAAAAAACTACGAAACCAGAGCTCCTCTCCAGTTTCTTTATGGTAATTGGGCGATGGTCACCTGCTCTTCATGTCACCTGCTGGATAATCTGAGAAGTAGGCCTCCGCACAGTCAGGCAGACTGACAGACAGATACAGACACAGGCACCTCCTCACTTCTGCTTCATGGATAATGCATCTGACAGAGAAGGCAGCAGACAGGCAGAGGGATGAGCAAGCTTTCTGAGTGCAATTATATTCCCAAACACTGAGGAATGGGAATGGGCTACCAAATGACTGGATGTCATTACAACTGAGCAAGTCTAAACAGGAAATTGATAAGCTGACAATATTGCAAGTTTTTTTTTAGCTAGCTCCTCACCTACCCGTCACGCTTCACACACAGATGTGAAACAGCATTTAATTGTGTGTCATGTTACTAAAGATGACATGCATGGGAATCAAGACGGCTCTGTGATGCTCCTGAATAACCAAATGGACAAACGAGGGCCCAACGTGCAACTGTGCCATGATACAACAAGTTGACTCCCTGTTATCTCCCTCGTCATCATCTTGAACTGAACTCTCCTCTGGGGGCTCTGCTCGGGCCTGTCAAGAGCTTTGACAGGGGGAACAGCGTGGGGCCATTTTGTCTCTTTTCAGTTTGGTTTTGTTTCTCTTTAGAGGGTAGTGTTAGTTTGGACCGTAGGCACTGTAGGGGTGAGGGGGTGAGGGCACATTGACCGTAGCAGTGATAGTAGCAAGGAGGGGGGTTAGTTGGTGTTATGGACTTGGGCGCAGCCAGGGAGTGCTGGTCCACCCCTGGAGTGACACAGTGCCCGGAGACAAAGGGCGAGGGATAGAGGGCATGGAGTACAAACATGTCTAAGTGGTGCCTTCACTACAGATAGGCCCATAGCACATAGTGTGGCTGCATGGGTTATGACAGCATAACTGGGGGACGTCTTGTGCCCGCAACCCCTCAAACTCACATTTTACCCCTCAAACCATAATTCTGATATAAACACGCTCAGGTTAAAAAATAACAACACTGACACTTTCTGTATGACCAGGTTTTCTAGTGCAGTGGCAACGCAGGAAGTAAACCAGTATCTTTTTATTTTGAACATTTGATCAAAAACATTTTGAACAACTGTTTTAAGAGCTCTACCGTAAGTGGCGGCTACTGTCACTGCTTTAGTCACCAAAACATGGAAACCGAGCAGTATCAGTGATATTTTGCCATGTGTTATTTGTGTTTTTCTGTGTCGTGCTTAGATTACAAGCCCAAAAACCTACATTATGTCCAAACAGACACACACACACACACACACATAAACACACAGTTTCTTGCCTATGCATGTGTTGCATGAAGGGATTTACGACATGAGCTCACAACGCAGGCTAGAATGCTGTCTTCCCTTCAACAGGACACAACAGCCTCTCCTCGTCGTTTGTGTGCTGATAGAGTTCACATAGTTTACAAGCATAACGTTTGGGAAAGCGAAAGGTCATCTGGAGGTTACTGTGTCAGCCCTGGTACATGGCTGACCCCATGGGAGGGGGGGTGCACTCTCACAGAGAAATAGTTAGTTGTTGTGATTGCAAAAGACCAGTACTGAATGATGCACACGAGAATCAGAAACACTATTAGTGGTGACAGACTGTTACTAGTCATTAGTTACCATTTAAATTATTTCCATGGTCGTATATAACTCTCAACACAAATTTGTCAACCTTATTTATAACCACAACCTGCAAACTTGTCCTACATGTTGCATTCCGACAGTCAAATACGCAAAACTTATAGGACATATGAGTTATGTTTCTGCCTAGTACCACAGAGCAACCCAATAAGGCAATTGAGGAGATAACACGTACAGCACAGCTGTATGTGAAAACTGGTCTGGTGTTAGCTATTCCTCCACACATAGCATCATGTTTACCTGCATGAAATCTTCAAGAACCAGGTTAGAGAGTGGTGAAGGAGAATGGAGAAGACATGTGTCTGCAGAGCAGGTGTTAAGCAGTAAAATCTCTAAATCAGGAGAGAAAGAGATTAACCAGGAAGGAAATTCACCCACATGATTAAGTGATGAAAGCACATCACATTAACACCTAAGAGAGGTGTGCTGACATTACATTTGAACTGTTATGACACTGTATAAGATAATGTGCCGTTGTGATTGTAACGCTTTTGATGTCTTTGTGGTTGTACATATGCACAAAGGTGTGCGTGCATGCTTGCGTGCATCCGTGTCTGTTTGTCTCCCTGGATGAATAAAGGGGGGGGGGGGGGTATAATCCATCACCAGTTGATAGTCTTCACAAAAAGGAGCCCTTTTTGCTGAGAGGACAGCCCTTGTGTGGACAAAGACCACCATACTGGGGACTTCATAGGACCCAGCTGAAAAGGTGTTGCCCAGAGTAACCCCATTCACATTAACAGGCATGCTGGCCGAAGCCAGTCATTACTGCTGACTTGGACCAGCCAGGGCCACACATAGACCGGCCTAGAGCCTCTAAGGCCATTCACTCCAAATCAGCCTACAGGCAAACAGCCTGAACTCTGCCATGGGGAGCATCTCGAATTGTTACCATTCAGTCCGACTGTCTATCTTGAGAGCCTCAATATATGCACCCTTTGAGTCATTTATAAAAAAGATAGAAATATACAGTTTACTTTTCAAGGGAGATATTAGGGTCTTTGCACATTCATGAAATTGTTACAATGACACAGCAAAATGAAGAAAATATCTAGCAGCTCTAGAATTGCTTTCTAGTCTGAGCGAGCAGAAACTAAAACCTTTAGGTACTACGATAAAGACACCCAAGATCATTTACTGATTGTCTCTTATCGTGACGAAACCTAACATGATTTGTCAAGCATCCATCATGTCAACATCTTATATAAGATGCCCATTACAAGTATTATAATATGTGGAAGTAGAGTCATTTCTGAGTGATTGCTGATGAGTCCCAGGTATTTTATCTATTATCACAACAGAAAGTGGCGAAGTGATGTCCAATTACAAGCGATCACTGGTAATGTGAATACATGTTCTATATCCAGGTATGAACTGCTGCACTGAGAACTGTCCACCTATGATCGAAATCACTCAAGACGGAGGTTACTACCAGGTCTGAACAGGCCTTTGGTCTCCTTCACTAGCTCCTTCCCTCGTCCCCTATTTACTCTCCTCCTCCACCCAACCTGCACCTCTGCTCTTCTCTCCAGTATTCTCCCTGAAGGCAGGTGGTTGTGTAAATTTAGCAACTGCTAGGTGAGGTGCTTCCTGGGTAGACTGTTGGCAAAGCCACCTTTAGGGTGTTCAAGATGTCAGAGGCAATGAGACATCACCTCGGCTGCCCTGTCAAAAAATTCACCACCTTCCATTTCCACCGTAACCTCTAGGTCCTTGTAGCATTGTGGGTGATGGAGAATTGTTGTTTTGTGTTTTCTAATTTAGCCTGAAAGACATTAGCCATTACCTAACCTGGAGCAGTGGCTGAGTGTTAATTGTGAATCATTACTAACGCCATTAAAACAGCGAGCCAGGGCCTGAGGAAATTGCATGCTAAAGTTAAAAACCAGAGAGACAGTGCTAAATGCATGTGATACCCTGTGAACAATGACCCCTGAAGAAGCTGACAATACAGTGCATGCCTGGATTCCAAATATATATTCATAAAAATTGTTATGAATCAAGAAAAGATGAACAGATTTTACAGATCCTGTGTTTAATGATTGGGTGTTATGTGGTTATGATGTTTAATGTACGGTACTGGTACATTTAAGATCTGTTACAGCCGGATTAAAAGTGGATGATTTTTTTATTTGGTTGATTTTTTTAATAGTTACATTTCCCCCGATGATGTTCGCAGGTTGCATTAAGTGTCAGCTGAATCACAGCGAAGAGGTAATAGAAAACTCTTCCTGGGTGTTTAGCTTCTTAAGTGGATAAAGATTATGTGAAATCTGATTACAAGCAACAACTGCAGCAATTGTTTAGTGACTACGCAGACGCTGTAGCTGTGCCTAATATGAAGCAGTAATAACTAAACATTTAAGGAGATTAAAAGGATAGGGTAAAAGGAGATTTTTTAAATGAGGGTTTGATAGATAAATAACAGATAAAAAAAGTCCAAGTTCACACAAAATAAAAAAGTTCACACAAAAATGTGTTCATATTTTCCATGATTACAAAGCTGTTCATTTGACAGTGTCTCTGAGAAACCTAGAAAAAAGTTTTACAAAGAAAAGTTAAAGCTTTCCTTCAGATAGGTAAAGTTTATTTGTAAAAAAAAAGATTTGATTAAAAATCACAAAGTTGAGGAGACTACTGAGTAATAATGTTAGTTTGATGTGCATAATTAATATAATTATGTTCTATGAAGAATAGTTTAAAAAAAAACTCAGATTGATACTGCTGGTGAGAGGATAATAACATTGGAGAGCGTTTCATTCCATCTAGCTTCTTCACTCCCCCCGATGCAGAGTTTGGCGTTTTGCTGGGAAATGGGCGGCCTGCCAGATTGGGGCCAAGTCAGAGTTGTCAGGGGATTACAGTTCTGCCTTGCTCACTGCAGGGGGTGCGGAGTGGGCCTCAATTACCCCGGAGCGGCGTGTTTGATTTGGCCCGGCACTTTGGGGACAGCCCAAAGCTGAATAAGGCACCATTAGCAACTCAAAATCCTGCCCTAAAATGAGTCCACTTTTGCATCACATACAGTAATTGTGTGTCTATCAAAGGCTGGCAGGTCTACACCAATTACCCTGATAACAACAAAACAATCTATGCATAATATTATCTGCCGAGCACCTGTGGGCAGCCGCTAAGATCTAAGCTTTACTGCTGAAAGACTTCAGCTGTTTAAAACTACACTTTTTAAACAACTCTCTCAAACTATTAGAAACTATGAGAAATATAGCCTTAACGCTGATGTATTAAATCATGCAAATGTAAAAAAAATATGTAAATAATTCATGGTTGTATTTAAAAGAGGGAGATGATGGATAGAGGGAGAGGGAGACAGGAAGAGAGAGAAAGAGAGAGAGCGGGAGATAACCTACTCTGGCTACAGTAGGAGCTGTGCAATTGAATTTCACACGATATGAGGCAGCAAATGGCATGTAAAGGCTGAAGCGTCAGACGGTCGCTGCCACACGGGCCAGACAGATAAGGGAGGTGTAAGTGAAATCATTAGGTAACTCTGCAGGACATCAGGGGCAGTCTGAGGTTGGCAGGGGGCTGCGAGAGCCAAAGGTCCTCCTTGAGCTCCATTGAACACCCACTCAGCCTGATATACATGCATTTACAAACACACAGGGAAAATCACTTCTACAAACACAAGCCACAAGACAAACAGGGTCTCAAGACACAGACAGGCAAACAACCAAGTGCTGTTTTTGCCCGTCTACCCTCAAACACAGACACACACACACACACACACACAGGAAGACACACAGGGATATGTACTCATGCACGCGTACACACAAACACCACTTCACACTGCAGACGCCTCATTGAGGTATCAGCTCCAGCGATTGTGTTTGTCCACCTGGGTATGAAAGAGCCATTCTGGCCTGTGCGGAGGAGACAGCCGTGTGATACAGCTCACGCCAGAGCCCAGCTAGGCTACGTCTGTCTCCGGCTCTCAGGGAGGGGAGCAGCCAAGTGTGGATGCACCTCATTACCTCACTCATCCACACACCAATTACCCCTAAATAAATACACCCAGCCCACAGGCAGCAACAATGACATCCAGCCTGAAAGGGAAGAAAGGACGCCGTTCAGAAAGCATTTGCACGCACAGAAAAGTGCTGTTGGATAATGATGAAAAAAAAGTACAGAGAAAGGAAGTAAAAAGAAGAACATGCGGGGGGCTCCAAGTCTTTTAAAGGACTCAAAGACGGAACGAAGAAAGAGAAAGAATGAAACAAACACCGAGCAAGCAGAGTGAAGTGATTCAGAAAATGATAATTTCTTGCTAAATTTCACCCAACACATCCGCAAATGATTGTTGTGACGGGGGAGGGGCAACGTTTAATTGTTTTAATGCATGCAGCCATGAGATAGCTCCGCCACAGACTATAATGGTGATCTCCGCGGAACAGACATATATTTGCATGTAAGACTGAGCGCTCGGGGTAACGGTAAAAGCAGTGAGTGTGAAGGCCAAAGACCACCGGCTAAAAGGACCAAACAAAAACAAGAGAGGTTCGGCCCCCTACAAAGTTTGCCAAAACATGGCAGGTGAAATTAAATGTGACGAGAATCGCTCCTGGATCATGCTGAAGAAATACGTTTTTGACCTCCCAAAATATGAAAACAACAACTCTGGCAGCTGCTTAAAGTGGACACGTCTGTGTCAGGATGACAAGTGAGCAGAGGATGCAGAAAAGGTGTGCGGCAGAGAAAGGGAGACAGATGTGTTTTCAGGGAAGAGGCCTACGACTGGGAGGGAAAGCCAAGAGTTTCTTCATGCACCCCCCCACCTCTACGCTGCGATGCCCACCTCCCTCCATGTGGGATCTTTCCGCATGAGTGACTCTGTCATACCTGGGGACAAAATGGTTCTCTTCCTCTGTCTCTCGCTCTCTCACTCTCTCTCTCCATGCCCCACTTCCTCCTTGCCCCCTCTCTTGTACAGAGTGTATTAGCTTTGACTGTGGTGAGCCGAGGCTGGTTAGTTGTGTGGTACTTTGTTATAAAAGGGCCTCAAGACTAAATAAATAAATGTCACAATGTCTTAAAAATATAAAAATACCTCTATTTAAGTGTAATACATATGTTTTTTAAGTGAATAGATAGATAGATAGATAGATAGATAGATAGATAGATAGATAGATAGATGGATAGATGGATAGATGGATAGATGGATAGATGGATAGATGGATAGATGGATAGATGGATAGATAGATAGATAGATAGATAGATACTGCTCATCAGAATGTAACTCTTGATAGGCTGCTGGATGCTCTACAGTCACCAGGATGTATATGACCACTCTCAAACGTGAGAACAATCTACAAGACCAAAGCTGGCAGGTGCACCTCACCAGAGGCGGATTCCCGGTAAACAGAAACAACGGCCATGAACTTGTCAGATTTCCACACTGTTGATTCGAAGAAATGAACAGAAGGTGATGGATGGAAGGGAAGTGAAAGGAGCAGGTTGATTAGGATTCCTTCCTGACGGAGGGATAATTGAGGGAGGGAACGTTGTGTATGCCTGGTGCCACAGGTGGGTGGAGTAGTGTCGACATGCTGTGGCAGCATTGTCAGGATTCCTGGTGGACAGCTCAACCCTCAATCAGAGTGCACGGGAAAACCAGGCTCTGTTGCAAACAGACTTATTGGCCTTTTATTGTTCATTGTGCCTGTTGAACGGGCTCAGAAAAGGTGACCTGGACCTAAAAGCAGAAGGATCCCTTCTCCTCTCTCTCTCTTCTTCACAGCATGACGTTGCCTGAAGGTTCCTCCAGGGAGTTAAACTGTTTCTAATTACTTGTACCCTACAACACCTACATGTGCTGTTACCTTGCAGAAGCCCTCCAGACATATGCGCATACACACATTTGTTTTGTTTTTTTTGTTTGTATGTTTTTTTTTTTTACACATTATGTTATGCTCTGTCTGAAAGCAAGGGAAAACTGCCCTGGCAAAATGGCAAAAGTGCCACCAACAAATTCTGGTATCCCAATTTTGCAGAAAGGTTAGTGTGAGCTGTGAGATTTCACACACCAGCTGTGCCTGACAGGAATGTAAAGGAGATATGTAGGATTTTCAAGTACACACCCACAGATTCTTGATAATAAGCGCAATCAACAAACAATACAAACAAAAGGAAATCATTACGCTTTTGTTTTCACTCATTAAAATGTGTCCAGTGGGCAGGATCTGGTATGCGAGTCAGTTCTCTCTTTTACACAACAAATGGAATGTATTATTTAATTGACTGATGATGAACTGAGGTCAGCCAGGTGGCAGATTAGTATAAACGCAGTTCACTGTTCAAGCTACAATGCGCCTATGACACACCCTGACGTGACTAACGGATGTAGTAAAAGTTAGTTATGGTCAATCAAATACATGCAAGGAGATGTTCCAGGTAGATTATATTGCCATACAAACACTGTGCTTCTTCTTTTTATTTAGAAAATGTGCCGACTGAGGATAAAATTTTATGAAATGAACATTGCCTCAACATAAATGATTATTATGATTAAGTGGTCTTATGTAACATTAGTGATACAATAACAGAAGACACCTCCACCAAAAGGCATCTATTTTACTTCCTTCTTCCTCATGCAAATGATTCTTAATTTACCGTGTCAGCATGACAGATGGGATGTTTTGTTTTTGTTCATTTTCTTTTGAGTAGGTGATTAATCAGGAGCATGGCCTGTTCAGACATGTGTTCTGGTGTGAAGACTTTCTGAAGTCTTACATGTTCTAACTGTCAGCATGCGTGTAAATAAAGTGCCCTTTTATATAATTACAGTACAGTGGAAAGATACATAGTTCTTATAAGGCCAATAAAACAGTAGTTTTTTTTAGTAGTGTTAACACATATTGTAAAAACATTTATCCATCTACTAAAATCACCTGAGAAATTAAAAACATGGATTATGTAAAAGGTTGAAACAATACTTATTGAGCATTTTGTATGATGTCAGTGTAAAGGTAATTGGTCTTCGTGTGTCATCACAATGTAACCTCACAATCACAAGCCTCCATGACAGCGCAGCCTTAGAATTAGCAGGACAAAAACTACACACCCCAGTTATATACATTGGCAAACACACTTACTTCATCTGCCAAATCCCTAAATTAACACCTTTTTGGTGAG
Source organism: Trinectes maculatus (assembly GCA_016785345.1). Taxonomy (NCBI): domain Eukaryota; kingdom Metazoa; phylum Chordata; class Actinopteri; order Pleuronectiformes; family Achiridae; genus Trinectes; species Trinectes maculatus. Next base: position 108,224 of record JAFBJQ010000469.1, on the reverse strand, counting down.
AAAGCTCAATTTGGAACACATCAAACCAACACCACAGCTGGCATTCAAGGGTAAAATTAATTACTTCAGATACATGTGGTTCCTCTCAAAGTGGCAGACTTATTTGCATTGAGGAACATTCAGCAGAAGTAATCGATGCACACACAAAATACGGCCACCCAATGACCCCAGCCCCATCTCAAAGTCCCTCTCCATTCCCCAAAGCCCTGATGGCTCAGCCATGCATGGAGGAACAAACACAGGTAGCAAGAGCAAATCAGACCGCAACAAAACACAGAAACATGAATGGGAAGCATTACAATGACAGGCTGGAAGCAGGACAATGGGCCCGCCTTTAAACAAACGGCAAATCCCAGGATGGGCTGCGGGAGTATGATACAGATTACAGGCACCTAGTCCCTGCCTGGGGAACAGGGGAGAGGGAGAGAAAAGGACACAATATTGCAATCTGACAGCTGACGTCTTCATATAAATGTATGAATTTACATTCCAATTAGAGGAAATTTACATCTTAATCACAGCGAGCAGTGTGTCGGTCCCTTGGTTAGTGTGTTGCTACGGTAATGAGGTGGGATGCTGCTGTGCTCTCTCATCCAGACAGTGATCTGTCAGCAGACACCTCCCTGTTATGAGGGAGCTGCAACCCTTAAACGCAACTGCAGCCATGATCCAGTAATATTCGCTGAAATCTGTCTTAAATACCAACAAGGTGTGAGTTGCCACCCGAGGATAATGTGCCAAACGTGGAGGTGGAAAAACATCAAACATATCTTAAATACAGTGCATTGAACTAGGAGTTTCTTCAACTGTCACTCAAGTGACAAGCTTTCAGTAGTCCATGGCACACTGTTTCTAATTTCCATACTAATAATGGGTATATTATCTCTAATGGTTTGATTTTGTTTTATGGTATTTGAAAGAGACGCTGAGGCTGTCTGTGGAATTATTCAAACACACCAAGTAACCTGATCACATGCTGCTCTGCTGCTAACAAAGGCAAAGTGAGTGGGTGAGATGGAAGGATTGTGGAATCTGTTATCAACATTGTTCGGGTCATCACTTGCATCGATGTAGATCATGACATCTAGGCTCAACCCGAAGCAACGCACACACAGTGAGCCTGTCAGAGAGTGTGAGTGAGTGTATAAGAAAAGTCTAACCCTAACCCTTTAAGTACAATAATGGAGAGGAAACAGTAAGTCTGCTGAGAAGAACATCTTGTTCCAGTTACTTGTTGTGGTTTAGAGAACCACACAGGGAGCCCAAAGCCCAGGCAAGACCCTTTTTAAAAGCTCACAACAGAAAGAGAGAGAGAGAGAGAGAGAGAGAGAGAGAGAGAGAGAGAGAGAGAGAGAGAGAGAGAACACACAGCTGACATTAGTCTTTAATGAGTTCAGAGGAGGGTCTGTTTAATGAAAACTTTCAACTTTGCTGAAACAACTTCCATCCAGCAAAATCATTTACTTGTAGAAAAGCAGTGATTGCTGACAATGCAATCAGGAGGAGCAGATTAGCTACCACCACACAGGAGAACACATAAATCAGTTTAACACAGGCCTTTGCCATCTTCACGCTTGACTTTAATACAGAGATGTGTGAACAAAAAATTGGAGGTAAATGAGGCATGGCTTCTTTATCACCTGCCTCGTAGCCAATCAGACTCCCCCCGTCAGAGACACTGCTCTAATGGCTGATATCTATGGAAGCAGCCTATTACTGGTTAGTGTCTGTAATTAAGACAAGTCAGATTACACCGGGGCAATGCATCCTCTCTGATATGTAGGCTGCCATTAAGGCCAGAGGTGGTAATGCACTTGTACACCAGATTGAGAGAAGATAGAAGGCTCACGTGCGTGTCCAGGGTCGGTGCTGCATGTGTCTCCAAGCATCATCACATAAGGTGATATGTGGAGGAGGATCTGGGATTCCATTTTAGCCAGCAGGGTGTTAGGCAACGATGCCAGGAAGCTGAACACACCCTCTTTGGCAATTATCTTCCATATTTGACTATTACAAGCCAATTCCCAACACAAATATCCAATGACGTTATCTGTTTTTCTGAGTTTAACATGTATGTTCACCATGATTCCAACGTCTTATGACAGGCAGCAGCTTCTAAAATGCCTAAATGGCTTTGTGTCTTGTAGCAAGTTAGGTAAAGAGTCTGGATATGAAGGCAGTTTTGACAGCAGGTTGAATAATGGGTTTGAATGTTGTGAAAGTCTTAAAAATGTGACTCTAATTTAAAAAATAGGAATCGAGGGAAAGAGGAAGGGAGAGCAAGAAAGTAAAGAGATGGCAAGCACTTCTTTCTATCCACAGGGTGACCTTGCTAACACTCTACGTACTATAATATTCACCACTACACATGCTATTCCTCGCCCATCTTAGCACGCGAACCCTCCTCTTCCGTACACACGATCCTCATTATATGATTTTGCTAGCCAGCCATTGCACAGACATTAACACCCTCGCTATGATTCAAAAACGCACACACAGACATAAACAAAACAATGTGCAATCTATTGCAGGGTGCAAGAAATTCTGCGTACTGATTTAATTATAATTGTGTGCATTGCATCTTCCAAGAACTGCTAAATGTCAGAGTGTTTTAACGACGTGCATCTCAGGAGGGCTTTAACTTTCCTGTCCTATGAGATTTGCCTGGAGATCCTTGGGATCTTTACTCCTGTTGAGGTGAATGTTATTTCCCATGAGACAAATGAAGTCTCAGAATAAGTGAAAACTTTGATTTCTGCATCAGAGACATTAAATATTTCTATCATTTATTTGAGTAAACAAGAAATACTGAATTTCTGAAAACTTACAATTAAGCTGAACTGTATGTTTAGGAAACTCGAAGCAGAATCTATGTTATGTAACACAGGTATGTACAAATACACTGGCAGAACTGAATGCACGCTAATGATATTGGATGATGAAAATTTTCTACCTCATGACTGGTAGAAAAGTGTGAGAAATGTATAAATACTGTGTATACAGTGCTTAATAAATATGTGATTATTGTGATTTGTAAACACTTGAGGGGAAAATATACTTGAAATAAGAAAAAAAGATTCATAAGAATCCTCAGACTAACATATGGAGTAACCTTTGTGGCCTTCCGGGACTGGGGGTGTAGTGCTGAGGTTATGCGGGGGGGTCTAACGCTCCAAGGACCGTAGGCACGCTAGGGAGAGGTGAGCTGTCACCCCCCATTACGATCACTGCCTGAGCTCAGAAAGGGGGAGGGGTAGGAGGAGAGACGGCAAAAAAAAAAAAAAACTGGTTCCTCACTAACCGCCATCTAGAGCCATCCCCGGGCTTCAGAACCCTAAGTCTGCAACTGCCTCCTGGGAAATACTTGCACGCAATTCGTCCTCATCCCCAGCTAGTGCAGCGCATAATATGTGTGTGTGGTGGAGGTAGGAGGAGGGGTATGTGTGCGTGTGTGTGCGTGTCTGTTTGTGTAGCTGGGCTGTGTAAGCAGAATGTACAGAGTCTGTGTGTGTGTGTGTGTGTGTGTGTGTGTGTGTGTGCACATATATATATATATATATATATATGCACATACATACATACATACATACATACATTTACACACACACACACACACACACACACACACACACACAAAAACACATATATATATATATCGGAAAATTCTTTTCAAAATGATCAAGGATGGTATTTAAACTGAGTACAGCAAAAAGGCATGAAATTTCTCAGTGCATGATGTGACACGTAACATAATGCAATATTATATGCCAGTGGATAAGGAGGTTGCCTCAGATTTGACCTTTTGCTGCCTTTTGTGTGGGTTTGGGTAGGCACTGCTTAGGTGCATTCTGTTCCCCAGATCCCACTCCTAACACCCCTGTCACTCATCATCAGTCATCATTGTTACGGACAAAAGGAAAGTTTGGTTTAGCCACACATTGGAGTACTCTCCCACCCAGTTCCTCCCCCACCTTCACACACATGTGTGTTAGGTGGCACACACACACAAATGCAATGCACAAAGAAAATTGTTCTATTTTTCCTGCATAAACACAAGACCCCTGACTCACACATGAGCCCTGATTCATGGATGGGGTCACAGACGTTTCGATAAGGTGCCATCACCTTACCCACTAACTTGCCTTTTGAAGTGCAAGCTTGTCCTTCCAATGGCCCCTCTGACTCATCCACTGAGTGTAATTAAAGTCTATTCAGTTCTCCCTATGTGCCCTAACTGTCCTCATCATCATGACCAGGCCTTTCAATAGCCACCTGTGAACTCTGAAGGACAGGGACTCTTGCCCTCATAAAATTCATGAGCACTATTACATTCAGCCGCCAGCCAACTTCTCTCAATAGGCAACACCACTTTAAACAACTCTGTGTTGATTGTTGGTTCAATCCTTTCTAAATAGAACCATATTCACAGTAGCAGGGGTTAAGTAGCTCCCATAATTAGCTAAAACAAATGCCTTGGTTTGGCTGGAGATGCAGAGGAAGTTCACGAGACCAGTTGACTGATTATAAATAGGTTATATTTTCAAATTTGTTCACATTACAAAACAATAAGATACAAAAACATTGACAACACACACACACACACACACACACACACACACACACACACACGCACACACACACACACACACACCTGCCCCACCCTCCAGGACACTGTGTGTTGAGAGTGTGGGAAAGTTATTTTTAGATCCCAAGCAGAGAGCCTTCCTGAGTTTGATGCTCCTGCTCCGGATCAACATTCCAACTTTGAACCACTCCGACCATAGAGCTGTTTGTGTCCATGATGGCAGTTTCTCTGTGGCCCAATAGCTGTGAGGATTTATTTTCAATGGGACAAACACTACCTTTTGCAACCCATTAGAAAGAGCACCATCTGGAGTGCTACATATCAGGGTTATTGACTGATTGACCACTGACTAACACGTATCACGTAACACATATAAAAAAAACCTAAAGATAAGCACAAGCTTTCTTGTACAGTTCATTTTGCAGATAACTAAGTACTTGAATTTCATAAAATTAGATTTTGAGTGGAAATATTGTTGCTTTATATTAAAGTCTCCGTATTAGGTTTACACATCCATGATCAAAAAATTTAATTATATCCATCTTTGAGGAAACAAACATACATAAATATCAGAAACGGCTTAACAATTAACACATTCTTGCCAACAGTTTTTAAGACTTGAACTAAAAGAGCAGAGACTCAAGGCAAACCTAGACACTATTTTCTAAGAAAATTACAATAAAATGATGCAGAAGCCAAAGATAAAGGAAAGACCCAGTTCATAAGCACCAGCGGTCCCATGGTTCTCCAGTCACTGCCATTATGCTAATGGCGAGCCCTTTCCGAGCACACATACCCTATAGTACCACGAGACCCCTTGGATGTAGGGTGGCATGCAAGTTCCAGCCTCTTTCCATTCCTCTAATGGGAGCTGAAGACAAATAGGGCTACTTTAATCAGGTCTGAATCCAATGTGGCCAGCCTAGTCTGATGGGGGCTGAATGGTGCATGGACAATGTTAAAGGTTCACTGATCACTGATGAAACAGCTTCACTTCCAGGACGAGTCCAGGCAGACACACTCTTACTCAGTCTGGCAGGAGGAGCACATATGCTGTTTTGTTTTGCTTTAGCACTGTCAGTTTGCCGGAAACATTTCGGCATTGTGATGATGTAGTACAGAGGGCGGCACGTTTCTCTCTATTTCCTTACTGAGCTTTGATTCGCCTACAGCAAACAATTGCTACTATTTTTTCCACCAAGGCATTTGACAACAAAAAAGCTCAGTCGAGGCTGTTTTCGTCAGTTTCCTCCATAATTTCTGAACTTCAACCTTGTTGGACACTATCCTCTAAGCCCTTTGCAGCCTTGACTTCATATAAGATGGTCTGACAGATTTGCACTTAATCAAATTGGATGTTTTAGTTTTCTCGATTAACAGAATATACACCACTGCCCGCTTATGCAGCAAACCTGAATTATTTCATGCATGTCACAAAATGCAGATACCACAACAAACAACCGCACAAAAACTTGCATGTGTGCACCCCCCTCCCAACGTACTCAAGACTCAGCAGAGACATTACAAGCTGAGCCTTTTTCAAACACACAAGCACATTTGCAGAATAGATAGGATCCCTGTTAAATAATAAATGCAAATCTGACGTATGTAGTGAATATTGTTCGGCTGAGGGGTACGATTGCGTGCCACTGACAGGCCTGCACCAAGCTCGCACTCTCCTCGTTCTCATATATGCAGAAACCATAAGCACACCTCATTCCAAAATGCGACAGAGGCTGCTGTGCACCAAGGGAGGAAGTATAAATTATTTAAATGGAATATTATTCCAAAGGTCCTTCGACCATCTGATGGTGATTCCCAAGGCAGATGTAGGAATCACATGCAATGGTGTAGAGAGCTAGTACCACTAGGTTGAGGACATCGAGTCAAAATCCTGTTTGTATTCATTTTATTGCCAGTGCGCAAACAGCCACTGTGATCTACTGCTGGAACTACATTTTAAATGACCCAGTTTAGATCTTTCTTAATATTAGCTTTTCTCTGATCTTGCGTACCAAGCATTATTTGAGATATGGGGAAACATATATATAAGCAGGCACGGAACACAAACAAACATATAAACAAATACACAAACAAGTCCCGAGGACTGTGGCTCTGTCTAACCCGTTTTGCATCCTACAATTCCTTCTTTCCCTCCCTTTTTATTTCTCTTTCAATAAGACGCTTTGGTGCCTCTGAGGAAAAGCCCTCATTTTAATTAGACCTGACCTGAGAATCACTTAACTGCTCTCCTCCGCTTATGCCCCCCTCCACCCCGTCTCTCCAAGCATTCGCTCTGTTCCTCACATAAGTCCATTAGCACCCTTCCCTTGGCACCCACAGGCTTCAACAGGGGGCAGACCAAAGCGTTGTGTTAAAGACGTTTTGAGGACATGCCAAGAGACATTAACCTACTGCACACACCTCCCTCGGACTCTAAGTTCATCTTCCCATTCTCCTTAAGTCTGCACCATCATAATTTTCATAATTTTTTTCCTGTTCCCTCATTATTTCCATTTAAATCAGCTTAAGAATTTATCCAAATTCACTGACTCTCCACTTACGACTTCAAATTAAGAAAGTGCAGGTCTTGAACACAGGCAATACATTGACTAACACTCAACAACCTTTCCCATAAAACCTACATGTGCACAGACTTCACAGCCCCAGTGACAACGCTTGTTAGTGCAACAGACACCTCTGAATAGTCCTTCTAAGACAAGACTAATTTGACACAAATCCCTGTCCTATACTGTATTTGACCTCATGACCTGCCTCTATTGCTCCAGTACCCCAGAGGCACATTGCCTGTCAGTTTAAAGGGTCAGACAAAGGTAAGGAGAATGTAATTGCGTACCATCTGCATTCTTCAGAGCTTCATCCTGCAAGCATCTTGCACTGCGAAACTATTGAGAGAAGCCTGCCCTGGCTTCATATCAGTGTGTGGGAAAATTCTCACTCATAAACGAGTTTGGAGTTTGAAAGGTTCTGTCACAAATGTGCGTGCAGTTCTCAATAAGTATGTGCCTGCGCTGTGTCATGAATGTCAATATCTCTATGTGTGGCAGCAAGCAATGTTTGTGTATGTGTCTATGAGTATGTGTTAATCTTGTCGAAACACCTAACACTCCCCCTACCTGCTCAGACAGGGCCATGGGTTAATTCTGGCCTCAGGCGTCATGGCTAATAACTGCTCATCAACCGCAGCGTGAACTTTCAGAAACACCGGCCGTTACCGTAGTAACCTTATCACGCGATGGACGGTCTGTAGTTTGGAGTTAAGGAACCATAAAAGTCTATTCAATGAAAAATATATTATTACAAATAACATGATAAATAAAATAAAAAACATATATTAATATACAAGTTATACATAAAACTTTAAGTCAGAGCTCTACATGTTTGTAAAAAAAATACTCTTCGATGTTTTTAAAGTGCTATGTAATTGCAGTGTGAGTCAAACAGCAGTTAAGAAATTAGGCATCAGCATGACTCCATGTGCAGTTTGGATGACATGTAGCTGCCTGACCTAGCTGGTGAGGAGTTAGCACTGTCAGTCACCTGTCAATCACCATAAACCGCAATCACTAATTAATCCAGATTGATGATGTACAATGAACAGCAGAATGTGCTGCTCCTCATACACAGAAAAGGCAAAGGTTGTCTGAAGTACAAAGGGGCAAGATTCATGTTTCATCTCTACTGTGATGGCTTCACAGAAGAAGACAGACTGAGCAGTGCAGCGCAAACTCACTATGAGAATGCTGCAGTATGTGGCCCTAGGCAGAGATGTCCTGTAGCTCAAGTAAATGAGGTGATTAGCAGGGATGGTGTGGGCTGTCACACGTCAGACACTGGGCTTAGAATCCAATCATCATCTCATACGCCAATCAGTTGCCCACTGCAGCAGTTGACCAACAGGTCAAACATGGTGTATGAGTCACGGTGTCATAGAACATAACAGGTGCCCTATGAGTGTATTTACACGCAGGTATGCCAATGCCTCCAGCACAAGGGAGAAAGAGCCAACATGTACTCATACCTTTCGTGACATCGCTATCTCAGGTGATTTAAAAAATTAATGACAACCGATCACTGCGCCTGAGAATGCAACACAAGGACATATCAGTGTATTAAAATGACGAACACATGTTTTGATTGATTTGATGCATGACTGGTGATATCATGCACAAGTTCTCTGGAAGTTCCCTGCTAGAAAACAGTGTGTCATATCCAAGCATTGTGATTGACATTTCATATTATTACTAAGTTACGTCAACAATCACAGCCTTTTTAGGACTTGCATTCACTCAGATTTTCAAATAATGCAAAGGGCAACACAAGTGGATGGTTCAACAACAAAAAAAACCTCCACTAAAGCCCCTTTAACAAGGAAGGCAGACAAAGCTGGGCCTTAACAATGGTATCCAGGCCACATAGAGCTACAAGGATGCGCTAGGCCTCAGCCCCCTGGCCTGCGCAATACAGAGGCCTAATTAAAAGACCATTGAGGATAACCACCTTGACTTTTATGGACCTTATAAATCTATACTAGAGTGGCCTGTTCGCGGGTCAGAAAGAAAGAGGGGGAGCAGGCCAATGCAGACAGGAGAAAGGTTAGAAGGATGGTGAAGGCTGGCAGAAAACAGGAGGGAGATGACCGTAGGATGTTGGAGTGGGGGTGGGGTGGGCATTCCTCCCCTTCACCTCCTGCCTGATACAATGGGACTCACTGAGAACCCAGGACCAGAGGGTGTGATAAGGTAATGATAATGTAATGAGGACCAATCATGAGCCTGAGCTAAGAGGAGGGCCCCTTAATTTGTCCCTTGAGTGGTAGTTCAGTGACAGATTGATTGCTTTGCGTGACTGTGATGATGTGACATGAGCAAAATGGACGCGACTCTGACAGGGGCAGAAAGAGGAGGAGGCTGGAAATTCATAAATCAACAGAAATAAAGAAATGGGAATGCCTGTATTATGCACGAGCTCAAAATGGTTAAGCTTATCAAACAATTTAGGCTATAGTGCCAAATGAAAAAAAAAAAAAAATATATATATATATATATATATATATTACCATTGCTTATGGACCCCAACGGAAACATGTCTCAGACAAAGACCACTGGATATTGCACTGCAGTTCGAATCACTATCATGATAGATTCAGTTGTTTCAGTTTTTCAGCTAGCAGAGATGTTAAAGCAGAAACCTGTCATACACAGTAAGCAGCATCTGCTGAACACTGCGTGCACACCTGAAAGGTATTGCAATGTGTAAACTGCTCCTGGAAGTGCAACTATGTTTGTTGCAGTTGTTCTGTTTTGGTCCTGAATGGGCAAGGGCGTAATCAGTACCATGACAACAGGCTATTTGATATTACTATATAGTATCAAAAATGCAAACCATTAACTTCACCTGCCGATGGTATTCTTTTCATTACGTATTAATGCATATAGACAGAAATATTTCTCACACTGTTGCCTTGTGGCGATACACTCAGATACGCGTAGCAGCAACAGTGTATGATCGATAGTTCCACCTCTGATTTTGCCACCCAATAATAGATAAGAGTAAACAATGGTTGACAGAGCTCAGTGAGTATCACCAGGACTTAACTTCAGCAATGCTCTACACATAATGAATGGAACAAGTAGAAATGCTACACAAGTAAATAATTACTTAGCTTCAAAATGCAGCTCTTGAGTTTGGTCAATGGTTGAAAGTTAAGTTACAAAAATAAAACCAGAAGAGCAAAAGTCAGAGATAATAAATCAGTAAATAGCAGTTTATGTTACTGAAGGAACCTGCGTTAACTGAGACAACATACCTCAATGCTGAACTGTTTCCTCTTGAGCTTAAAGGCCAGGTCCTTGTGGTCGGGGAGTTGACTTGCCAGACAGTTCAGGTGAGGTACCTGGCGCACATGAAGCAGGCCTGTGAAGATCAGAGTGAGAAATAGTGAAAAATACATCACACAGGGACGATATTTCAATGTTTATGTGTAATGTTACACTGTGTCTCTAAGGAAAATCACAACAATCATTATTGTTATTCAAGTTTTTAAAAATTAAATTTTTCTTTGCTGCACAACAGGACACATGAAAGAGACAATATAATTTACTTACTACTACTAAGACATCAACCAACGTTAATGCACTTGGAATATCTATTTTAAAGGAATATTGCTTTATTCGGGGTTGCAAGTTGGCAAAAGGGAAATGATATAAATGATCATTAAAGGAAAATGAAGAGATCGAGGGAGTAATGGAGAAAGAGAGACAGACAGATAAAGTGGGGGATGGTGGGTTCTCTCCTCTGTGCACTTGGGTGATTTCCCCTTGCCTGATTTGCAGTGACAGTCTTCCCAGCATGCTTTGAGCAGCCCTGAACTGCTGCCGCAAACACGCATGCACGCGCTTTCACGCGCACTCTCACACTTGTACCAGATGCGGTTGCACTCGTGAACACATCACAACCGTCATAGACTTAAATGCACTTCAGAGTCTGACCAGAATTTTTCTTTTGATGGCTAATTTTAAAATATATATTTGAACAGAACATTATAAATATTATTAATTCCTAAGAACATTTTTGTTGTTTTAAACTATTTCATAAACAATGTGCTTTAACACTTATGTGTGTCAAACAAGCCACCTGTGTTTTCAGTGCAAAGGAATGTAATTACAGTTCTATGGGATATGTTATCTAAATAATAGATGCTGTTGTATGAAACCAAATTCACCCAATGAACGTTTTTACTCCGGATCCCTTCGTCTGTCACAATCTGGGCTGTCTAACCCATGGAGGGGAGGAAGTGGGGAAATGAGAGGAATAGAGTGAGTGAGAGAGTTGGAGAGGAACAGCTAAAAATATCCCACTCTCTTAAAGTGACTTTTATGCATAGAGTGTGTGATAGAGTGACAGAAATGAGGGAAGCAAACAAGAGAAAGAGTGAATTGTAAAACCGGCTTGGTGAGGATGGGAGGAGTGGAGGCAAACAACTGTGCCCTCCCCTCCGTTTTCTCTCTTCCCTTTCTCCACAATTGCTTCATGCCAGTGTCCTCTTCTCCTCCTGAAAGCTTGCCCTCCATTTATTAGCAGAGCATGCTGGCCATGGAGACATTGAGCGAGGGACAGAGACATCGAGGCAGAGAGGAAGAGTGATGGTGAGAATATCGATTCCCCAGTGTTAGTCTGCTCTGGTCCAGAGCCTCGGGGGTATGGGACTAGGGATGGAGAGGGGGTGAGGTGAGAGGGAGAGAGGCTCTGCTGGAGGGGGGGAGGCAGGGATGGAGAGGGCTAAGGGTGCGAGGGAGAAGGGGTACAGCGTGGCAGCTGAATCCCCCCCGGCCTGTCTACTGAGGAGCACGTCTGATTGAGCAGCAGCACACTAACACGCACTGACAGCCTGGCCTGCAAGGGGGCTGCCCTGCCTCCATCCACAGCCCAGCCCTGGCCTTAATGCACTGCCTGTGTGTGTGTGTGTGTGTGTGCGTATTTGATGGAAAAGAGACAGAAAAATAAGTGTGTGTGTGTGTGTGTGTTTTCTTACCATGGTAATCTTTGTAGAGTGGGTTGGTCTCTCTCTCAGAGCCTTTGAATGATTCCAGCGCTATGGCATTGTCACACAGCCTGGTTATGCTGCCCATTAGAGCTCTGTCCTGTAAGAGTGAGGGAGATCCAGGGGAGAGAGAGTGGGGGAGTGCCGGGGGAGGGAGAGGGGGTATGGCATTGTCACACAGCCTGGTTATGCTGCCCATTAGAGCTCTGTCCTGTAAGAGTGAGGGAGATCCAGGGGAGAGAGGTGGGGGAGTGCCGGGGGGAGGGAGAGGGGGAGAGAGAGGGAGAGAGAGACATGAGCAGGTAATTAAAAGCCTCCTGACGGGCCATCAGTGTTGCAATTAAATTAGGTCATCATTTCCTGTGGCCAGGACATTTCTGCCCGTGGCTTAGGTGAGTGTGATGAGTTATAGAGTGGAAAGAGCACAGATAGAGGTTACACAGGTGATGTCAGGGCAGACCAGCGGACAGGCACCTTACATCCGCCAAGCATCTCTTCAAAAGTTGCATGGCCAAAGGTCAATGAGCCACAAAAATAAATTTTTTCATCTAACCGCAAGACACAGAGCTGGTGCATACTCCAAAACCTGCACACAGCAGGGAGCAGTGGGAGACAGCAACAGAAGCATGATGGTGAGAGCTCCCCCTACTGGTCAGGTCAGCACCTTGACAACAAAGAGGGCAAACCAGGGGCAAACCAGAAGATAGACAGAATGAAGAGAACTGTACAAAAGGATGGAGGAGGGGGTTATTGGGAGTGAAGGGAAAGGAGAGAGAGGGACACTGGGATGGAGGGAATCCTGCATTATTAATCCTTCGCCTCTTGAATCATTCACATCCTCTTCTCTGTGTTGGCTGCCACAGCCTAATGCAGTTTTCATGCCTTTCATGTCTTTTCTCCACTCTTTCTTCCTTTTCATTTTTGTCCTACTTTTAAAGTATGCATATCCCACCAGTGCACTTACAGGGTATCTGAGGTCAATTACATTTAGCAATTAAAGCCAGGGCTAAGAATTTGAATACAACAAATTATTTAAAATAGCCATTTAAATTGTTATCTGTATTGGACTATGCAGGCCATATTAACTCTTTTATGCTTACTTAAATAAAAGGTTAGAGGCCTTGGCAAAGAGTCAAAGTCAGTGCAGTCCAAAGTGTCAGTAACGTATGCACATATCCCACCGCTTGGTGAGGGTATGAGGTTTAGCTAACATTTTAGTCATTTAACTTCTGCACTGTAAGTCTATGGTGGCTCAATCGGCTCAGACATCAGTCATGTACATCCTGAATATCAGCTGATGAGCACAGAGTGATGACAACAACAAAGGGAGGGAACAGCTTCAGTATCTTATCCTCACTAGATAAGTGAGTAACTCATGACATGACCCAGTTTAAAAAACCCATCTCACAGCAGTTATTTGTCTCAATGTTATACTATACTTGTTAGTACAGTCTTTTAGTGTGTGTGTGGTGAAATATTAGATTGCAGATGTATTTTCTAAAGGTGAACAATCCACCCAGTGCTACATAAAATTCAATACAATGCTCTGAGGGTCAGGGATGACATTTCTGATGCTGTATTGTCTTAAGGTAAAGGAGCCTGTAAGTATGAGACAAAATATATGTGCATTACTTTCAAAGTCAGAAATAGATGCAGAAGCTTTTGCAAAAAAGGTGATTTTTTGGCAGCGCAGGCATACCATTACAAAAACTGACATGACATTTGTACCATTCACAATGATAAAATAAAGTGGTAAAATAGGATTTGGCTATGTATTGTGATTTTGATGTGAGCATGTTTTCAAAATTCAGCAAATATTATAAATGGAAAATGCATCATTTTGTAAACTTGAAAATTGTATAATTTCAGACAGACACTGATCAGTCTGACCAGACCAATTAATAAGAACAATTTTCCCTGTCAGGTAAATGAAATATCTGGCTGGAGCTGAAAATGCAGCTATGTTTGTAAAGAGTAATTAATGATCAAGTGAATATTGATAAATATGAAGAAACAATTTCTTGCATCACCAGGATACAGGACAAGGATAATCCCGGAGTCAAAATATTTCCACTGGGCTTGACACAACTTGCTCGCAGGGCAACAGGACTTAAGCAGCAGGTGAGGTGTACGCGGTTGTGCTTTTAGGGTATTTTATGTTTGTGTGTGTTTACTCGTGGGGGGTGGGTGTGGTGGCAGAAGCTCGTGCGATGGAGGAGGATCGGGCTAGTACAAGCCTAATTAATGTTTCAGATGGTCTGTGGCACTGGTGCTGCTGTGAGGAGGCTTTCAGTGAGCTGCTCAGCTTCCCAAGCTGCTCAATAATGGATAGAGAGTCCAGTGTGGTCTCAGCCAGCTAGACCACTGCCACTAGTCTAGACAGTCTTCCAAAAGGCCACACTGTTAACTAAACTAATTATCTCAGCAAAGGCGGTGGGGGAAAGATGCTCTACTAGGATGGAACTTATTAAGATATCAAACACACTGTTAGCTTAAAGTGAGCAGCTTCCTCACACCTGAGTTGGCCACTTACCATCTATTTACACAACGACAACATCGCGCAAGATTCACAGTGTTACCAATCATACGTTTTTAATTTTAATATGCACGCATCTTAATGGCCTCTCATCACCTTCGCGTTGGCTCAGACCCCCAACACCTGATTCAGTCCAAAAACTCCCCCACTTTCCTTCTTCCCCCGCTCATTCACGTCTCTCCCCAGGGTGGAGAAGGCGGAGGAGACAGATTAAGGGTTTGAAGCCCAGGCCAGGGAAAGACAGGGGGACTGCTCCCACCACAGCTGACATCTGCTAGTTAGCCACTTTACCTTTCTTCTGACTAGGCCAGTGCCGCTCTGCACCGAGCATACAGGCCTGGAGCCAGAACATGTGACAACACAGTTTGTCCGGAAAGATAAGCATCGACCTATATACACGTGTGGAAGGGGGTCGCAGATGACGCCGCGTCCACGCTCTTGAGACTGAAGACGATGAGGAAGTAAGGTGTTTGCAATTTGGAAAAGACAAAAAAATATCGGTAGAAAGTCTCAGATGGCTTTTCTTGTGAATGTGCCTCTAAGGCCTGCGTGTTTTTTGGGGGAGGGTTGTGGTTTGCCATATGCTTCAGCAGATGACTCCACCTTCACACTGAGAGGCCAGACTGGACAGACCGATGCACGTAGACTTACGGCACCACGCCCCCCACTCACCCCCACCCCAACACACACGCACACACTCATTGTGTACAGCTTCAAGTAATTAAGAGCCAAATAAACAAACATAGATTGAGAGGCCTTTGAATGAAGTGTGCACTTGACCGCGTCTGTTGGGGGGAGAGGTGCGTTGAGGACGAGGCCCCTCACAGGCCTGAGTCATACCAGGGTCACGCTGAACCCCAGGGTCATGAGGCCCCACTACAAGAGACTTAAAACTATGTGCCCAATTAACAAAAGGAAGATAAACGATTAAACAAAAGAATAAGAGATTAAACAAAAGTATGTGGTCCAAAACATTACCCAGACACAAGTATATCTGCTGAGTCTGTTTTTTGTATTTATTCTGTACTACAGTCTCTACAACAGAAACATGCAACAAAAAAAAAGTGTGCACATCATTTGTCACTGATCAAATTAGTTGTGTTATGAGTTGATGCTAATGTTCACAATGTGATGCAGCATTCTTATCCATCAAACACTGTCTTACCTGGATGAGATGTGAGGGTACAGTCACTACGGCTACTGACAGTGATGAACGCAGCAAGCCACGCAATCCATAGAGAAAGGTAGTGAGGGCGTGGCGGTGTGAGGGGTTGTCATGGCAACTCAGGTCATCACCCCAAAGAGCCGAGCCAAGAGAGTGAAGCCCAATGCGCAGGATATTACGAGACTTTGACTAGAAAAAAAACAAAGGACAAGAAGGAGTCATAACATTCAAATGTGAAAAAATACCCCCCTGAAGCACATCTATATATATTATTGTCATGGTAGAGTTTGATCTGGCATCACTTTAAGTTCACAGAGTGCTTCAGATCACTGAATGACCACAGTTTTTGAAGTATTTGAGAAAGGTGCTCCTGTCTTGGGTAATATTCTCAAACTCTGTGGGGATAAGGACTGGACAGTCTGCACCAGCACAGACGATCGGAGCACGGTGCCCAAACGTGACTGGACACAACTGCCCAATCACAGAGGCCATCTGACACACGCACAATGGACCTGTCAGACAGGCTTCCAATATGGCTGCCACCCAGAAACCCCAGCACATTCTTGGCACCACAGCGATGCTCTACAGCCAAGGGGGCCTGGGTAAGGGTGGAGTGCCTTGCCTTGAAACCCCCCTCCTACCCTCAAGAGATCAACGGTAACCCACTCTCACGAAGACTGAGAAAAAGTGGCAAAACAGTGGTGGGATATATATCACTGAAACGGAGAGAATGGAGGAGCCTGTCCAAACTGTGAGAGGTTTTTAACCTTTAGCACAATTGCCTTTTATTTGGGTTTTCTTCAGGATGGCTCCTGATTACTGAGGTGAGAGCCAAGAGTGATTACCAAAGCTTGGCCTAAAATCTGCTCACTTCTACCCCTTTTTTTATTTCCTGCCTCCCCCTCCATTATCTCAACCTTCACAAAATCTCCGCCCATCTCCCCATTGCTTCCTCTCCCAACGGTATGACCTAAGCTTCGTTTGGATCTGGATCAGAATCACAGGCATCTAAGAAAAATAAACCCCATTGTTTCTGAGAGGTTTCCACAGTAGGTTTGTAGTTTCCCAAGGGAGAGCGCTCGCAGTGGATTGCATGTTCACCCTCCTTGACACCAGATACACATTTGAAATGTTTGTGCTGTGTGTCTGTCGCTCCCCTTGTCATTATTAAATTTGGCTTGTCTTTGTCCAGCAGCCTACATGGGTTTTGTGGCACCGAATTAGAAAACAGTTTCTATGTTTGCGGCCCAACAGGGGAACTGTGGTAACATGACTGTTGCTGTGGCAACATCAGCGGGGGAGGCCAAACTTAACTCCTATAGTTTAGCCTATAGAAAAATGAGGGAACGGTGCCAGTAAAGTCCAGCCAAGGACCAGAGGCCAGCCTTATAGACTACAGCCAGCCTGGGACCACAACCCTATTCGCCAGCCAGTCTCTGTGGAAGCTCATAGTCCTGCTGCCACTCCTGTCTCGTTCATCTCAAAACAAATATGCTCTGGGAGACTAATCCTTTTTCACATCTTTTTTTTTTTTTTTTTTTACATACAACAGTTTATATGAAATCTGCATCTTGTTAACAATTCATGATGGCGAATGAACAAATAAGTGAACACACACACAGACTATCACCCATACTGGGCGTTCTTGTGCTGGTGCCCATGTCGCTCTGTGCTGGTCTGCATTCCTGGACTGTGCCAACAGCATGTCAGGCGACAACACTGCTTTAATGATGTCAGCAGTTAATCTGGTTTGTGATTGACAGTGCTTGGGGTGGGAGAGCAGGGGGTACTGGAGGTAAACCCAGTATGTGAGTGACAGGGGGGAGAGGTGGCTCCAGGTGACAAGCAGAGGGGTCACCAAAGGTAGGTGAATAAGGCACATGCATGCGCGCTCACGCAAACACATACGCAGGCACACACACAGACTAGAGATGCAGATCTAGTATCTCCGTTTCTCAAACCCCTTTAATGCATATCACACATCATACCTTAAATCCACAGGAATCACTAAGAGTACAACCAGTCATTTAAAAATCTGCTCGACACAAAGTCAACAAGTTCACATTCAGTGAATTCAGTGAATTCAGAAAATGCACTGTCACCTTCTAGCAGCAGGTTACGACACTTATTTGAGCAGTTTCTCTTAGAAATATGACACAAATATCTGCAATGGGGCCATTATTAGATAAATAGATAGATACATACCTTATTTCACTAATAAAAAGGGGAGATCTATTTATTTAAACATTTAACACTCCACTCCACTAATACTCCACATCCACAGGCTCACAGTTGGACCGGTGTTAGTTAAAAGGATGTTATAATTTGCAGTATATACACATAGTACATATTTCAAGAAGTTTGTAGTTCTAGACAATGTGGAAAAAATACGAATTCGGGCAAAAAGAAAAAAAAAACACAACATCACTGAGCTTTATTTCTTACCATAGAGGCTGCTACATCAAAGCCTTCACTGTGTATGACCTCTTGAAGTGATCTTAACAATGCAGAGTAGGACTCAAGCCCTGGACTGGAGAGAGCACAGGGAACAGGACAGAGTGAATTAAAGACATTATTCATTAAGTGTAAACTGCAAATGAACCTATTTTGTTAAAATTGGGCCCAAGCTTTATCATCGCAACAAGTTAATCCTCTATGACTGCAGCATCGTCCTACTGACTGTGCTGTTCTGGGGCCACTGAGGCAGACAGATGATCCATATCAAGAGATCCAATTAATTTATTTGGTTGATTGAATTACAACATGACTGGTTCTCTGTCAGCTCCCCGAGGATCTGATTGTGCCGAGACAGACCGACAGACAGGCAGAGGAGATGCACAAACATACACATAACAAATGATAAGGGAGAAGGAGTGGGGATTAATGGGCTGATAGATAAAATTAACAGGGAACAGCATTTTGGTGTTTAATCAGGGGTAAGATGTGCACCATTGACAAAGGGCACACAGCACCATCGCAGCAGCCCTGAGCAACAGTCATCGGATGAATTGCCGCTGAGCCCACCATATACACACTGGACGGCCGACGGAAATGTTAACCCCACCTTTTTACGCAGGACTCTCCACCACTGTAATGACCACTCTGTAGTGTGTCACAGTGGGCTGCTATGTCAGCTGTCAATCCGACCTGCAGGCTACTGAGGCTGATACACTTAGATTGGTCACACACCAATAGCCCTGCATAAAGAGCAGTAATACGCGCTTGTGTTGATTACACTTGCACCAAGTATATCCATGTACTCCATTTCAGTTATTCAGCCCCACAATGGTGCCTTCTGACCCTGCTGGGTCTAATGATACAGCTGGTTTGGTGAAAGAGGGAAATCTACCCTCCTCGGCCCCTCTGCCCGTGCCCCTGCTCTGAGGTAGGGGGCTGGGATGGTTTGACATGCAGTTGAGCAGGAGGTTGCCTCTGCTTGGCAGCCATTATGTACAACAGTATTGTGCTTTAGCTGCCCCTACTGAGCACCCCTCATTCAGGTACCTCAAAGGTCTAGGTGCTTAGCTACAGGGGCGACTGCGTTGGCTAATTAGGATCATACACAGGGAAGCTTCTTTATCTCAGTGTTCCTCCTTTCAGTGAGGGGAAGAAAGACGGAGAGGAGGGCATGCTTGGTCTTAAACAACAGGATCTGTATCACCTAGAGAGCAATTTGTGCCAATTATGCCTTCAAGTGAAATGGAGCAATTTAACAGCTAGGGTATCAACATGGGGTTGTGGACACGTGCAAGGGGGAGTAGCCTGCTTAGGAGTTTGCGTGGTGTATGTGTGTGTGTCTGTGCGTGTGTGTTTCAATTTTGGGGCGGGGCTGGGGGCACAATGGCGCAGTGCAGGTGTAGTTTCCTGCTGTCACAATGTCTGTGAGATCTATAACCCATTCAGACACCACAGTCGCACAACAGCACAATACCTTCATCTCACTACCGCAAACTACTGCATCATCATCATCATCAACGAAGATGACATTTTATTATCTTATTTGCTCCCTATAAATAAGCATTAGTTGTGAACTTGATGAATTGATATTAATCTCATTTGTCGCAATGTATATTTTAAACTGAAAATCCACTGAATTTAATGTGTTTGCATGGGTGCGCTGTTAAACAGTCTTTGTTTGCTGAAATAAAGGAAGAGGGATTGTATAAAGCCTCCTCCACATCCCCTGTGCTCCAGATTGCTGTATTTACACAGCGAGGCTGAGTGTGCCTTCGTGTGCACTTGTGTCTTCAGCAGTACTCTCTGAGTAAAGAGCCTGCATGACCTCTGAACCCTGAGTACACTCAACGCAGGAGAAATCAAACAGACGCTGTGCAAACAAGGCCGTTATTTGAATCGGCATACACAACCATGAAGTGTGGATGCAGGCGGATAAATGACTGAGGCCAAAGCCAGACTATTTAGCACATGGCAACAGACAAGGCTTATTTTAAATGACTTGTATCAGTTGTTTAAAAGGTAACAATACTGGACTATGCAGATTTCAATATTAATGTGTAAAAAAAAAGCTATTGTTTGCCTCCCAAGTGAATTTGCAGAAAAATGTGCAACTGCATGTAAACAGTGAAAAGCAATGTGGGTTATTTTAGCTTTTAGCACAACAGTGTGTCCACAGTTTATTAGAGCTGAAACAGTTAATTGGTAAATGAGATGACTGATAGGAAATAATGGTTTAAAAGCAAAATTTACTGATGATTAAAACAACAATTTGTTACATTTCTTAAATTCTTCTAAATAAGTATCTCAATCAAATGCCTGTAGTATTAACTTTTTTTATTGGCTCATCATCAGCAGACTGATGGAAACATGACACCACCACAGACGTTTTGGTGCAATGCTGTGATGGGTATCAAGGCTCTATGCATCCCAGCAATTTCTGTGACTATTTGCCATTCATTTCTGTTCAAGCAGTGTGCAAACATTGTTCAGTTGACATCAAGGCTGAGGGGACTGCAGTAAAATCCACTGGCATTAGAAATTATTTTAGGTGACATGATCACAAGTGTACAGTTCTCAGTTGTCTTGCTGGCTGCAGAGCTTCTACAGCATGTGCTCTTTAAATTTTGTTTGTCTGGATAGTGGGTTTAGTCGTATTCTGTGAAGAGTGCCACACTTGCTTACCCATGTGCTGTGGATGATGTCTTATTTGTGTAACTGTTTTGTGGATGACGTCGTGTTAGTGTGCCTGTGTTCTCTGAATGGTGTCTCATTGGATTCCATGCGTTCTGTGATCAGTGTCTTGTCGTTTTACCTGTGCGTGGCTGATGACTGGGTGGGATGCTCAGGTAGGTAGAAGCGGTGGCACTTGGTTGCCTGGCGAATTTCGGGCTCCATCATCTTGGAGACGTCATAGTAGTGTCCAAATCGGGACGAGGACGCCAGGGCACTCTGATGAGGTCAACAAGTCAAACTCATTGTAAAGAAAATGAATACGGCGAAAAGGCTTTGAATTAAGGAACATTTTAATTATATCTGGCTATACTGACTCTCAGATCCTCACAAAAAAACATTTCTATTTAACTAATTTCAGGCAACAAGTACGCAATTCACAAGAAAAATAATCTTATTTGTGTTTCTAACATGAGTAACTGAGTGTGCTCCACAATACTATGGTAATGCAATTGCATTGTTTCTGGGTCAATCCTCAACATTCCTAAAGCAGAGAAGTTAAATAACCACTATGACCACACTCTTAATCATTTCTTCACATAAACGTCCACTTCTGACTGTGAAAGCAAACGTGTCAGGGACGCAGGGGAAGGCGGATGTTTTCCTGCCGCTGAAAGAGCAAGTTTTATCTCTTCTCTCCCAGTAAAACCAGGGATTCCATTGTTAGAGGGGCCCTTAATCTACTCCTAATCTGGATTAGGGCCCCCGGTGTGTCCCTCTCCTGGCGGGACGAGGGGGTCAGCAGGGCAGGGGGGTCAGGGGCTCATCTTCTCTTTGTGAGCTAGGCAACCCGCTTAGCGTTCCATCCCCGCCCTGACGGCCTCACCTTTGATCTGATGTCTTCATCGGGAGAGTGACACAGTGTGCTATGCCAGGAGAGGTGTGTGTAAGGGGAAAGTAAGCGTTGACTCTGGGGGTGAATTTGAGATGCAAATCCTCTGGTGGGGCTTACTAGTGGTTTGTAAAGACGATTTTACACGGGAAGGGGGAGAGGTGAGGAAAGGACACAGATATAAAGAAGTTTCCAGGGAGAGAGAATGAGGGAGAGGATCCCCAGGGACACACTGTGTGCTGTTAATCCACATAGCGATATGGATTATAGACCGAAGGGGGGAAGACTGTAGAGAAGTAGAGAAGGGGAGGGTCGCCTCTCCTCAAAGCGGAAGAAAGAGTGTAGGGCTGCCGACCCTAGCAGGGGGAAAGGCAGGGATTTGGGGAGAGACAGAGGAGCAGGTCTGGGTCATAGGGTTGAGCGAGCAGACATGTCAATGCACAGGCTGCAAAGTACTCTTGTTTCCCAGGCTAAGCAGGGGTGCAGGCGTGTGTGTGTGTGTGTGTGTGTGTGTGTGTGTGTGTGTGTGTTGGGGACAAGTGAAAAGCCTACCTATTGCCAGCTAAGTGTGAGTAATCTGGAACAGCTCTGAAAGGAGAGGCTAAGGCCTTATTCACTCCACAAAGGTTTTTAGAAGCTGATGGATTTAGCGGCGGACACAATTGCCAGACCTCTAACACCAGACTTGAATGAAAGAAGTTTGATCACGTCAGCTGTATTTTAATTTTTTTTGTCATTTAATCACCTGATTACCTGTACTTTTGGAAGATTCTGATAACGCCAAGCAATCTTCATGGCCTCCAAGCTGTCCTGAGGTTCACAAGAGAGCTTTGGCTGCTCTGCTGGTTTGTGGATAGCAACATCATCCAAGATGGGAGCTGGGAGTTCCTGTACAAAACAGAGAATGAACACAATAACATAAATGCTGCGCTTTGTAATTTCATTGTGCCAGACAGTACAGCCTCATTCGTCCATTTCTGCCATATTTACTTTTCAAACTTGTGTTTGTCCTAGAGATTCCATGAGATTCCTGGTTACTTGTCCATGAATGGGTTTAAAGGGCAATCTGATTGACAACCTGACTCAAGTAAACGTGGGTTTTTTAAGTAACTGATGCCTTGCAGAACACGCCTGCAGACACATTTTGCAAATTTCTGGCTTTAACTTGATTTCTCCTCGTGAGCTGGTTTCTTGCGTGCATGTTATTGTAATGCGTTAAGTCCAACCTTGGCATCTGAAGATTAGCATACTGTGAATACAGCTGTGAAAACACAAAATGATGTGATATATTCCCATTGGGAGTCCCCGTCTCTTAATAAGCCTTTGATATGTAAAGAGAGGGTGAGGCTGTGACCCCTCCCACTATCAATCAGTGGGAGAGAGGCCCTCCTCCTGTATACTGAACGCCAGTCAGCCTCTGAGGCTATAGCTTTCTTCACAGAGTGATACTTCGGGAAACATTTCAACAATGCGACAACCATACCACCCTCGACCTTTCAGATACCCTCCGTGACACCGATTCAGTTTGAGGAATGGTGTGTGCCTATAATCCCTGCTGAATCATGCTGATGAAACAGACGGACAAGCTATATACTGTACACCGCTCATTTATTTTAAGAAAACATTTCTGTTTAAGAAAACAGATTAGGTCCAAAAGCTTCTAATGACGAAAGAGTAAACAAAAATTTGAACTTTTTATTCATGTTTTTTGGCATTACTGTGCTTGTATAGAGATTATGCTGAAGTAGACACATCCAGGAGCTCTTAACTTTACTGTGGATGTTAAGTCAAGACTTGTAGCTTGGAAAAAAATCATAATCCCTTCAGATCTTACAGAACAGACATGGCCTCCACTCATACCTGTAAGATGTCATCGGGGTTATCTTGAGCCGCTGCCACAAATAGTTCATGTCGACACACCACTCCTTCTGCTAGGAAGTATTTCAAAATCATCCGAGAGTAGCTATCGTATCGGTCCTCCTCTAAAGAAGACACAAAGGACAGCAGTCTGAATTTCAAAAGAACAACTTACACACACACACACAAAAGAAAGTGTCATTCGGAGCCATCCTGTCACCAAGTCTAAAATCAGATCTTGTTGCACTGGGACAATCCATTCAGACACCACAGATCTGGTTGTTCATGACCACATCACAGATACCGACTGCAATCGATGTAAGGACCCCGCTCTGGGTACCTTCTGTGGGGAACAGATAGAGGCAATTGACTTGGCACAAAAACGTAGGTGTTACTTAGTGTTCGGACAATCAAAATGGAGATGACACAGTCAGCTTTCTTGTTAGGGACTTAACAGTGTTCTTGTCCACTTTCACATCATTTTCCCCACCAGCATCAGAGGTGGAGGCATTCACCTGTCTGAAAAGTTCACCTGTGCAGCCTCACTGAATGCAAAGGTACCGCAGCTGTCACGACAACAAACGGAAGGAGCCAAAGGTAGGCTACAACTGTGCCTGTCCTCAAAATGCTTCCTGACATCTGGTTTACTCAAAGCTGTTTTCTTGTGTGTGTAAATTGCGACTGCAGGGGCATACTCTCACAGCTCTGTATTTATTATCACAGAAGTTGGTTAAAAGGCTTTATGTGAAAGACTTCAGACATGTGTGGAGAGTAACTCTTGGAAGTATGGCATTACACTTTCATTTACAGGCATTACAAGGCATTAGACTGCCTGTAAACAGTAACAAACTATAAACAACATTCATGCTTTTCCAAAAGTAGCAGCTTTTTGGCACACACAAATTAGCCACTCAATTATTACACACCGTTAATACACAAAAACAGCCTGCATCATCACCCCCCCGCCCCCCCACCCCCACACACACGCATCCACCCCCTGCACGAGGCATAACTCTAACCAGCATGCTGCTGCTGCTTCCTGTCACAGTCACCATTTCGTAAAGCTTTCATTGGCCCCTCCACACAATGACAAACAGTGGGCACAAGGACAAAGACAGCAGTGACTGTTTAAGGTAATGGGCATACAGCTGACAGCTTGGGAATGACATCCTGACGTGTCATCCTGGAACATTCAGGGAATTTCCTCCCTCCTACGTTCCCTGTCTATGTCCTCACCTACAGACTTAGGATGGCCCAGGAAATTCCATGGCTCTTCAATTTGTTGTCGGTGGGGCTCCCTGTTCTCTTATTGATGGGTTTCTAGGTCAGCAGGCCTTTGTGGCTTTCAGCAGGCCCCACAAAGACTCCCAGATGGGCCCTCTCAAGATGAGGCCTATTGTGGTTGTGTTTCTATGGGAGCCTTACAAATGGAACCTCCAGGAGTCATTAGGCTGTTGGGGTGGGGGGTATGGGGAGGGGGTAGGAGGTGTCAGGGAATAGGAGCAACAGGGGGTGAGGGGGCGGTCATATCTTTGAGGCAGTCCAGTCAGTCTGGACAGTCACGAGATGATTTGCCTCTGTTTGGTTTTTTTTCCTGCTTATTCTGATTATGGTTTTGTCAAAGGCCTCTGTTTCATTTGCCTTCAAAGGGGGGAGGAGGGGTGTAGCAAGAGTTCTGAATCATATCTGCTGAGGCTGCAGGGGGAGGAGACACAATATCTAGGTCAGAGAATGTTTTCCCCCTTGTATGAGTCTTTGGTCTGTGATGCACAATTATTTCTAGTGTACAGCTCAATTGCTATTGTCGAGCAGGTAGACTGACAATGCCTTCATAAAAACTGACCTTTAAAATAAACATGGACGAGAAAGGCGATTTTATCAGGTAAACTGCTAAATTGTGGCAATTAATTTGTAAATCCCCTGTATACCACACTGTATTTAACCCCCTCTTGACCCCCCCACCGTAGTTATAATCTGAACTAGACTAACTGGCTTTGTTAATGTGCTTTTCACTGCATACAGAAATTATTATGTCCTACCTTTATGTTGCCATATATATATATATACACACTCATTGTATCTCTTGTACTTGACCATAAATATGTTATATTACTTTATAATTATTTAGTTTGTCAGAAACACATCTGTTATATTGTCTTCTACATTATCATTAAAGCTTGGCAACTCAGTATTGTTTTACTAAAAAAGCAATGAAATATAAAATATTAAACTTGAAAACAATTAGGCAAAATTTAAAAACTACTATGGACAGGACAGAAATACATTCTCTCTATATAACAGAATGTAACTGTGCGTGATGAACATTAAAAAAAGCTGCGTATCTTTGTTCCTTCTACAAAAACACATGAGAGATCTTCTGACAGAAGCCATACTGGACTGATCCTCCTCTGGATGACGAATCAGGACGGACAGCTCAAGACACTTCAAAGGCAGACAATGACCAGTCTGATAATTTTATGTCTGTGTGTCACAAACAGGCCATCATAGCTAAAGGGGCAGACTGCCTGAAACAAACACAAACAAACACACACTCCAAACTCCCCCCATCTCACCCACCCACATAACAAAACAGACACACAGACAGCGCACCGGGCTGCACGCACACACAGACACGCACCACTTTTTCAGAGAGAAACACAAGACAGCACACACACGCATTTCACCTTTACTGTGTCTCTCATTACCAGATGAAACCAACCGTACATTGATTCACAAAATGGAAGGGAAGAACGCATTAGTGTGTAATCACTGACTCCTGCATCGATTGGGGGGATGAATTAAAGGGCAAAGCAATATCATCAGTTGGTATGGGCCTTGGCTACACACAAATTACAGCTTCAAGGGAAAACAAGACTTCCTTAACCTTACTGTCTACCAGTGCATATAGCCTAGCCTATGATGAATGATAATAATGATAATAATAATAATAATAATAGTACAGTGAAAGACATTTATGTCTGTAGAAAACCCACTTGCTTTGAATGTGATTTTGAAAACTTTGATAGCGCATCCACAAAGGAGCATATTAATTAAGGATAACAGAGAAGTGTGAACACCTGGGATTCCATCTAGCGACCTTCATGTCATTAGTCTATTACCACAAACAGTAACACACTAACTACAAAAAGCCTGACCACAGTCAGACTATATTATTAGCTATGGCAAACCAAAAGTGCTATAATAATGTTATAATATATTGAGTACATTTTATTTTTGAATATACAGGACCATATGTTTACACGCAAATGCTACATGCAAACTTTAGCTGCTTAAAATTTAGCTGTGTCATTACAAAAGACAAGACAGTCTGCCATAACATGTCATGTAATAATGACTACTATTAATCTAGTTGGTTTGTTATTTTTTATTGATAAAATGCATACACAGCATAGGATTGTGTTTCGAAAGTTACGTACAAAGAAAAACAACAGTTTAGGTCGTGAATCATCTAAAAACCTCAAAGAAAATACAAGATGCAGTGTTTGGCCATATGACCCAGCCCTAGAAGAAGACAGTGGCCCTCATATTGCACAAGTGGTTGTGACTAAAAGGTCAGATAACATAAAACTGATAATGATTCATGGGGCTTCTAAATCAAACAATCCTTCGACATAAAAATGAGTATCTCACCTATGAGAAGTACGGTTCCCACTGCTAACCCACCACCTGATTGTGGAAAAAGAAAATATTAGATCAAGCAACTGGGAATAGGCTGATTCCAATGTGGCATTCCCTTTTATTAGAATGATAGCTGCAACATGAACATGAACATGAGATATATATTTCGGTACAGTTTTGGTTAGATAGGAGTAGAGCAATTTTAAATTCTTAAGTATCTCTAAATGCACAATTACAAATTCAAAACGTCTCGGTGGTTTCAGGTTATGAAATGTTAAGTCTTAATCGATAGCGTCAAACTAACAGTGTATATCTACAACATCTACTCTTACGCGTTCAGTAAAGTGTGTCCTGTCCACATCACCAGGTTGATTAACGGGTCTCCCTTTTGAAAATTAATCTCACTATTATTCTGTATCTACTTTCGGTGTTTTCATCTAATGTTACCATAGAAACTACATTAGCTGTGTAGCTAGTGCTAACGTGTCAACTAAACACCATGACTGACCGAGCAGAAAGTCGAGTGAGGTGACGCCGGTGGAAACTAGGAGCTGTCCGTTTTGAACCGAAGGTCTGGTGCCAGGTATGGAGATTAATTTACTCCTTGTTTTCTTCTGAAAACTCGTGGTATTGATCGGTAACCGCACAGCCGGAGGTGTACACACATTGTCCATAGGCGCAGCCATTCTGTTAGCACCGTGATGACGATTGTTACTGTTTTGAAGAGTATTGTCCAATCATAAAAGACTTTGGTGGAGCTCGACCAATCAGAGTAGCGATTGTTGCGGTGTTGGTCGTGGCAGCTGCCAACGGGAAGTTCAACGTGAAACGTGAAGTACATTGTCGGAGCATTGAAGTGCACATTGACAGGCGAGTAAAACTGCTCTGTTGTGAGCTGTTTGTTTTCGTTCCTTGTTATGTTGTGCGCTTTATACAAACAGTCATGTGGGTGAGTGCGCGTGGCATTCATCAGAAGCTACTAGATCCCATACAACCCCTTAGACTCTTCGTTAATGCGTCTGCGACATTGTTTGTGTACTGCATGACATTAAGCCGTATCTATCTATTCTATTTTGCTGCTCCAATGTATATAACGGAGGACACTGCGAGGACAAGGTACACGGGGTCAAAATACTACAGTTTCATTTAGTGTTTCATCAAGTGGACGAAATTGAAAATATTAGCTTTGCATGTGTACCTGGACAATTATGATACATATTAACATGACATTCATCCCGTCCATATGGAAAGCTGCAATAATAGCCAGACAGCGGATTGCTTTTGTCATGCACAATATGAGCAAACATTAATCTCTTTTACGTCAGCCAGGTATGGAGATTAATTTACTCCTTGTTTTCTTCTGAAAACTCGTGGTATTGATCGGTAACCGCACAGCCGGAGGTGTACACACATTGTCCATAGGCGCAGCCATTCTGTTAGCACCGTGATGACGATTGTTACTGTTTTGAAGAGTATTGTCCAATCATAAAAGACTTTGGTGGAGCTCGACCAATCAGAGTAGCGATTGTTGCGGTGTTGGTCGTGGCAGCTGCCAAAGGGAAGTTCAACGTGAAACGTGAAGTACATTGTCGGAGCATTGAAGTGCACATTGACAGGCGAGTAAAACTGCTCTGTTGTGAGCTGTTTGTTTTCGTTGCTTGTTATGTTGTGCGATTTATACAAACAGTCATGTGGGTGAGTGCGCGTGGCATTCACCAGAAGCTGCTAGATCCCATACAACCCCTTAGACTCTTCGTTAATGCGTCTGCGACATTGTTTGTGTACTGCATGACATTAAGCCGTATCTATCTATTCTATTCTATTTTGCCGCTCCAATGTATATAACGGAGGACACTGTGAGGACAAGGTACACGGGGTCAAAATACTACAATTTCATTTAGCGTTTCATCAAGTGGATGAAATTGAAAATATTAGCTTTGCATGTGTACCTGGGCAGTTATGATACATATTAACATGACATTCATCCCGTCCATATGGAAAGCTGCAATAATAGCCAGAAAGCGGATTGCTTTAGTCATGCACAATATGAGCAAACATTAATCTCTTTTACGTTAACACTCCACGGTACAACTGTTTATCACAGTATAAGACATTATATATTGCAAATGCTACAATGAAGCGAAATTCTTGGCGCCAGTATATAAATCCCCATCATCTGATAAATGTCAAGTTTATTAGCTGCTAAGCAGCTAAACGTTTTTTTTTCACTTTGTAGATATCACACCAGGAAAAATAGAGGTATAAATGGTGCAATTACTTAGTATGGATAAAATCCTATAGGGCCTTTGTAGTTGAACAATAAACGAGAATGTACAATAATGGGGAATTGACTGTTCTAATAATGATGGAAACGTTTATGTAATTTAGGGAGTCAAAATTAATGTCTCTGCAATGTGATATTTCTTGTACCACTAATATTGGAATAGCCATATTCTTTTCTACTGTATGTCCACTATTAATACCGCCTGACTAATGAGTGATCAGTGTACTGTAATCCTTAAGACAACTATGAAGAGCTCTGTGTGGCAGAGAGAGGCCAGAGGCACTACGAGATCACAGGCTCCTGTAAGGCTTCAGAGGAAGCAGTCTCCCAACTGCTCACTTTACAAATGCTCTTAGCAGAGGCAGTCCTGCTGTTTAGATAGCACTGTTGAGATTTATATGTGCTGACAGGAGACCAAGGGAATATATCATGACTGACAACACTGGGCATTGTGGAAAGCCTATATGATACAAATAAGATGTGTTGACTGACCTGCAGTTCAGACGGAGGAGAGCCTGCTTTAGCAGGGCAACGTGCAGGATGCATGTGGAAAACATTGCTTTGAAAACTTCTCACCACTTCCTCTCCAACGTTCCAGTCACCATATTCCCTAATACTGCTAAATCTCCATTTAACCCTTGGACTCTAGAACAATACAGTGTGTGGAAGTGTTGGCACAGCAGCCGAATTTGACCAAAATAACGCAATTTTCTTCCTTTTCCATGTGTCATTTGCTCATGTGTGTTTTTGCTGCAGTGTTTTTGTCAGTTCTTTCAGTCTCTGTATCTGATGGAGCTATATAATGGCAGCAGTCATAACATGTCAGATCTTTCCTGGTCAGACTGTTTTGGTTTCTTCTGTCTAACTTTGCTATCGGTGAAGAACTGCGAGAAATCGTAGACCTCTTGTGTCTGCAGAAGGCAAGATTACCATCAACGTGCACTTTATTTGTTTTGTTAGTGATGAAAGGAAGGTAATATTCTAAGGGTGCAAGCATAATAAGCAGAGGATGGGTTTTGTACACAGCTAAATTTGTCTGAGTTTGACTTTTTCCGTTTATCCAACATCTCATATTGTTTGACTATTGTTGCAGATTCTTTTGCTGATGAAATACACACCATTATGTTTAGGTTGACCTGTAGTAGGAGAAAAAAAGATGTAGAAGTATAGCATGTTGATTTAAGAATGAAAGGAAATCACACTCTTAAAACTCATGGGTTTACTTTATTGAGGTTTATTGTGTATCAGGCTTTGTACTGAGCTGGTTGGAGCATAAAACAAGCTTCTTTGTGAATCTGATACAACAACAGATAAGATCTTTCAATTCATTCAGCACCAGGCTAACAGCACGTATTTACTTGCGGTCAATACAATGAGACTTAGAGGCAGATTTTTTCCATTCAGAGTAATTGGCTGGGGACTCTGTCAACCCACACTTCCTTTCAGTTCATAGCAGTTGTATTCATATCACTTGGCTATTATTTGCACTGCCTGACCCATTGATTGTAGGCTTAAATCCTCAGCTCCTCAAATAGTAACCTCGCTCAGCTGTTCCACGGCTGTGTTGCCGTTAGCAACAATGTAGAGCTGCAACGAATACTCGAGTAATTCGAGTAATTCGAGTACAAAAAATCCTCGAATATTTTTTTTTGCCTCGAGTATTCGTTTAATCATCAATTTCGTTTAAGTAGTCACTTGCGTTCCGCCCCGGGGTCGTGTTCTACACGGACTGTAAACAGTGACGCACGCAACGCTCGAGTCAAAAAGTTGGCGCTATGGAGGACAACGAAGAGACCGCCCGAAAACGGCAAAAAATGTCTAAAGTGTGGGATCACTTCAAACTGAAAAAAACAGAGAACCTCGTGCAGTGTGTGTACTGCAAAATTGAACTGGCATACCACAACAGCACTTCATCGATGCTTCAACATCTCAACAGAAAGCATCCGTTTGTCAACAAGACCAGCTCATCCGAAGCCAGCACAAGGTAAATGCCGGTCTTCCACTCAACAGTAGCTTAACATTAGCCGATTTAACGTGAGTTTGAACGTAAGCTCTGCATTTGTTGTAGTCTATAATAATGCAAGTCTCGATGACGGCTCGTCCAAATGTGTATTATTATTATTACTATTATTATTATTCGATAATAATAAAAAGCAGCGCACGAGAATAGCATTTTAATAATTTAAAATGCCGTACATAAACGCATATTAGGCTATTGCTTAAAGCAGATATGTAATCAGTTTGATTTAAAGTGAGCTGGGACTGAGACTCCTACATCTGTCACTCTCCATCCAGCCAGGTGTCTGGGTCTAAATCAGCAGGATTATCTGACTGGTCTGATAGTTGAAACAGACCCCCTCAGTTGTCCAGCCTCCTTCTTTATATATCTCACATTAAGATCAAATCAAGTGCTGCGCAACAGGACTAATGCCTTACCCTCCTCTGCCTTCTGCTGCCCAGAGGAAGACATCAGAGGTGGGATTCGTCCCCTCTCTGGTGCTGCCTGCTCCTCCAGACTCCCTTCCATCTGGGATCCTCAGGGAGATGAAGAATATCTGACAAGGGACTTGTAAGCCTCTTAGCCCCCCTGTTGCGCAGCTCTCTCTCAGCCCATGTTTTCCTAATTTAGTTGTGTAAGGAGTCCACTGCAAGGCCCTCGTGTGCTGTTTGGATTGAAATTCTCTTTGTGGTTCTAATAGACTGGTCATGTATATCAATTAACACTACTGAGCCAGTGGAAGGCTCAAATCTCTTGAGACCACTAGCCGTAATTCTTTTTTCAATACTTCCTTATGGCTTTAGTAATATGAATTTAAATAGGTAGACGATGATGATGATGATGTTGACTCGTTTTATTATATGTTTGATTAAATGCTTTGGCCTTCGGCAGCTGCTTTCACATGAAATAAATTAACAGTGCCAATGATTCACTGGTTATCTTTAAATAGCGACCTTTAAGAAATATTTTTGACCCATGAATATTTGAATTCTGCCAGGGACATTTCTTTGTTTTTATTACCAGCAAGAATAATGTGCAAATTCGAAAAAGCACAAATGACTTGCCAATTTTTTTGAGACTGTGGCCATATCGATGTTTTCAGTGCAGATGATGCAACTACACCTTAATGTTTTATGTTTGCAGAGTCTAAATAGTTTTGGTGTGGATGGTTGGTAGCATTTCAAGTACTGATATGTTGAATGTTTGAGGCTGATATTGCAAAAAAAGTTTTCTGTTCCTTGTTCCTTTTTTCCCATCTGCTTGCAGTTGCTCTGCTCTGAGTGGCTGGTGATTCCTCTTTAAGAGGATCACAGAGTTAAACACACAATAAGGTGTTTCATTTGGCAGCCATTCATTTGAGGTCCCCCCTCTTGTCGCTACTGTAGCACTGTGCTGTGACAACAGGAGGCCAGTGGCCACAGATGGTTCTGCAGAGACGGCTGCAGTGACTTTCTTTGTTTTCCCATGGACATGTTTGGCGTGTAATCCTGGATTAACAGCGAGACTTTGTGTTAATTTACAGCTGTAATGCACCATCCATT
Source organism: Trinectes maculatus (assembly GCA_016785345.1). Lineage (NCBI taxonomy): Eukaryota > Metazoa > Chordata > Actinopteri > Pleuronectiformes > Achiridae > Trinectes > Trinectes maculatus. The sequence continues at coordinate 75,035 of JAFBJQ010000469.1, read as the reverse complement.
TAACATTGTGTCCCCCAACACACATATGCTGGGTATCACGGGCAAAAAAATAGTGTTGGCTGTCTGACTCTTTGCTCTGGAGAATTAGAGGTCATCAAGATCCAATCAGAGATCTCTGCTGATGTCCACCTCATTTTGAATCCCAGCGGACCCTCTGCAGCACACACATGCTCTTTCTATGAAACACATAGGTAATACTATTGTCTGTGCACATTCATGCCACATCACTCCACACACACACACACACACACACGCACACGTATACACACACACTATCAATGACAGAGGGTGCCTCAGAAAACCAGGCGACTGCATATGGACTCTCTTGATATCAGTCACTGGCCGTGTGATCTTGTTATGCAAAGTCCCTTAATCCCTACCTATGATGAATGCCCACTGGAACTGAGTGTGTGTGTGTGTGTGTGTGTGTGGGGGGGGTGTAGCGGTTGAACCGGAGATATGAAGACAGCTGTATGAGAACGCTGTCCACTGTGCTTTTTGAATGAGTGCTACCAAAGACCCCTGATCCCTAGTCTAGCAATAGGAGGACCACATGTGAGGTCATGTCTAAGAGTGCATCATTATGACGGAGATGCTGGTGGAGGAAGCTGAGAACAAGAATAACAGGATTGAATATGTTGTTGTTAAGGCCACTTTTCTCTCAATGCAGGAATTATAGTGCCAGAAGTGTTGTTGTACCAACTGGGGGTGGATGACGTTTGCAGTTCCTATGGAACAGATCAAGAAACTGAATGGATGTGTATAAGGGCACTGTGCTGAGTGTGTATGCATCTTCCTTCACCTGCTCAAGCACTGCCATTCACAGTGGCAGAAAAAAGCAGAGGGTTGCCAGGGCTGATCATGGAACAGAGGGAAGACTTGAGTAGCAGCACGCAAAGAGGTGAAAGGATGGAGTTGGTCTTTTTTGGATCAGAGAGGATGTTGAATGAGCCAAAGAGACAAACCATGCTAGGGATGAAAGAAAAGATAGATAGAGGGTTTAATAGGTAGAATATAGCTGGCATGAATGAGAGAGCACTGTGTGTCTGTTTGTGTCCATGTGAAAAGAGTGGAAGGGGGTAATGGGATTAGGGGTAACACCTTTGGCAGGGCTTGGGCGAGCCACCTGACACCCGGTCTGTTGGGGACCTGGGGAGACGGGGGGGCAAGGGAGAAATTGGGGGTCTAATCCATGTCCATCTTTGGGAAGTCATTCCCAGAGCTCTGAGGATTTGGGGCTTTGGTTTCCGCTCTGCTTGCTTTGGTTAATAATACCCTGGGAGGGAGAGAAGACATGGAGAGAGAAATAGGGAAAGAGACAGAAGGAATGGGGGAGATGGAGAAAAAGATTTTCTCTTACCCTGTGGTGGACTGATAGGACAGCGGCCTGAACCAAAAGTGCTCGAGGTACAAACTAACCTTTAAGCCAAGCTGGATCTGTTCTTTTCTAAATATACAGATCTGTTTGTGTACATATGTGTGCATGCATGCGGGTGTGTGTGTATATTTGTGCGTGTGCAGGCGCACCTGCGTACACACTGCTCTGTAAAGATTGACTTACTTTCTTCTGTCCACCCAACAGGTTGCACCTTGAGTAAAAGTCAATAAGCTGAGTGTGGTTGGGCTGTTTGCTCAGAAGACACACGGACAGCCCTTGTGTGCGTTTGCGTGAGCGAGTGTTTGCAGGGCATTGGGGTGTCTATCTGTTTCTATGGTGCTGACAGAAGTTGATAACTGCTCTTATAATGGTGGTCATGGTGGAGGCAGCACAGTGTCTGGGAGGAGCAAGCAGAGGGTGCAGAGCTGCTTGGCTGGATGTGTCACAGCTTTTGTGTTTGTCCATCACCTCAGTACAAGGTGTTGATTGGTCCATCCCACACTGGATCAAAGTTCAGGGCAGTTTTCTGGTGTGAACTGGCTGCTCAGCCTCTGAGAATGAAACACCAGGGAATGTGCCATCTTAGCAGTAGGCCAACTGTGACAACCTTGTCCACACCTTTTAGCAATTAAACCCCAGAACAGCTTTTGTTTTCAGAAATCCTGTTTTAGAGAGACTGCCCTATTTCTAGACACTGAATGGTCCTTTCACACTGTATGCATAGAGCATCTGATAACCACATACGTTTTACATTTGGCCATAACATATTGTTGTGTTTTGTTTTGTAGGTGAAGATGTTCCGCCGTCTGCTTGGGAAGGCTTTGGGTTTTGTCGGCTACACTGTCCAGTATGGCTGCATTGCACACTGTGCCTTTGAATACATTGGAGAATTTGTTGTGGTTAGTATTATTAATAATACTCTAACTCTCAAAATAAATAAATAAATGAGTCCACAAGTTATAATTCCACTTTGTTGTTTTGCCTCAGTGCTCTGGTCCATCCATGGAGCCTACCATTGTCAACCACGATATTGTCTTCTCAGAACGGATGAGTCGCCATCTTTGCAAAATACAGAAGTGGGTTTGTGTGTGTGTGTGTGTGTGTGTGTGTGTGTGTGTGTGTGCGTGTGTGTGTGTGTGCGTGCGTGCGTGTGTGCGTGTGCATGAGTGAGTGCGTGCGTGTGCGTTTGTACCCTTTCACACTAGATTATTAGATTTTTTCATATGTGTCAGCAGAATAAAGGGAAGGATATTAGCAATTTTCTACTAAATATACAGTCCAACACACATGATAATTAGCATTTTACTGTAAATTAATTGTATCTAACAAAGCGATTGTGTTT
>JAFBJQ010000469.1:12383-72310 GCA_016785345.1 Trinectes maculatus | reverse complement strand
TGTGTGTGTGTGTGTGTGTGTGTGTGTGTGTGTGTGTGTGCGTGTGTGTGTGTGTGCGTGCGTGCGTGTGTGCGTGTGCATGAGTGAGTGCGTGCGTGTGCGTTTGTACCCTTTCACACTAGATTATTAGATTTTTTCATATGTGTCAGCAGAATAAAGGGAAGGATATTAGCAATTTTCTACTAAATATACAGTCCAACACACATGATAATTAGCATTTTACTGTAAATTAATTGTATCTAACAAAGCGATTGTGTTTATGTTTCTTTTCAGGGGTGATATAGTGATTGCAAGGAGTCCGTTTGACCCAAATATGAACGTTTGCAAAAGGGTGATTGGGTTGGAGGGAGATAAAGTCTGCACAAGTGCCCCTTCAGATATCTTCACGACCCACACATATGTGAGTATGTTTATATCAAACATGTCATTTTTTGCTAAACGTTTTAATTTCAGCTTCCTTTCTTTTACATCCTGTTTTACCAAGTAACGTTTCTTATGCCAGTTTCACTGTTTTGCTTCCAACAACACCAAATCAACGTTTCCTTTCTTTAAAAGAAACAAGGTTACAAAGTTGTCAGGAAATAGAGAATGGATCAGCAGTGTGCTTATAGTTGACTGTTTGTTTCCCCCCAAAATGACAAACAGAATTTTTATACATAATGCAAAACCATCTCTTAGTTTATCTTTGTGTGTGTGTTTATGTGAGTGTGTGTGCGTGCGTGTGCATGCCACAGCCTATAGACTATTATTGTTTACATTTAAGACTTTGCACATCCATTTTGTGTCATTGGTCAAAATATCAGCTTTTGACAACACCTATATTTCCTCAGAACGGTGATAAAACCAAAGAGTGAGCAGGGGTTCTGCCGCTGAAACCACTGTCATTGCTTTTCTATTACTACTCTCCCCAACGCCCACATCTCAGGCCTGCAATCTCTCTGAAGCCTGTTAGAGTTAGTGCCAGCCGAATGCACAGACTGATGGGTGGGTGGAGGTGTATGTGTGAGCGGGTGTGTATGTGAGTGTGTGCATATGTCTGCAAACCAGCCATTGCGTTTATGTTGCATGCTTTTGAATTTATTGTGTATTTCATAGACTGGGCAGACAGACGAATGGGTTCAGTAGAACATGGCATAAGGCCAAGCCTGTAAGTGTCATTCAGCAAATGACATGGGGAATAAAGAGGTTTCCTTTTCTGCTAGCCTCACCTCCACATGCAGACTACAGAACTTGCAACAGGAGACATTCTGGTTGCGATTCATCATCCTAGGATGCAGTTACTGATCCAAGGCCCAGTTCCATTTCAAAATTGCAACAAAAGGAAGGAGAGGCTAGATTTAGGCTTTTCCATCAGGTTTAGGATAAATCTTATTGAGCTATATTTAATTTGTTTGTTCTTACACTTTTTTCTTTGTTTATACTGTAACGTGTTGGGTCTTTACAGTGTAATATGGTGTTTTCTTCACTTAAAAGGTAGTCAACAATCTACACAAGAGCTTTCCTGTGAAGTCACTGTATGTGTATATGTATGTGTGTATGTATGTGTGTGTGTCTGTAAGGAGACAGAGCAAGAGAGAAAGGAATTAGTGCTCGTAACTGTTAAGGTTGTCAGCTTCTCACAGATGACAAGCGTGACATGACTGTTAAGCTTTTCTTTACAAAGGTGATTCTCACCAAGCATTGCTTTTATTCTTTACATTGTAATATATCCTATCCTTTTCCGTGTTTTCGTGTTTTTCTGTGTTCATTTTGTGTGTTCAACACCCAGGCACAAAATCCTGGCTTTATGTGACAGCATCTGTGGTAACGGAGAAAATACCCTCGGCTCATTGTTTGAGCTCCCTAAGGGAGTTTAATTCCCCAGACGATGTATGTGTTTGTGTGCGACTATTAGGGTGGTGTGAGGCATTATGGGTGGACATGTAAAGATGAATTTTGGAAAGCGGTGTCAGACCCTGTCATCACCTTTTTTTTCCCGCTGTGACAGATAGACAGGCCATTTCTACCCTCAGAGATCCAACTGGAGACTAATTGCCCTGTCACCTTTTAAGAATCATTTCTGTGTTTGAACTATCGTGTCAAAACATTGACACTTGATCCCTAATATTATAGCACAGACAGAGACAGACAGGTGGGGGGGTGGGTTTGAGAAGAGTTGGTTTTTTTTTTTCTTTCCAGTGAAGATGAACAGAGCAATATGGTGAAAGATGAGCTCCATAAGCCTGTATGCGTTTAAGATGAACATAATTCAGCACCTCAATCATGTTAACATAATGAGCACTGTAATAGTGTGGCTGTTAAACAGCACACCTCGACAGAGCGGGGAGCTCTGGTTTCAGCTCTGCTTGATGTTCCATGACAGGTACACAATGCCTCGCGTCAACCAAGCCTACATCTACAGGACGGCTGTAATCTGTGCCATCCATCACAGCAGAGCTGCCAGCTGGGCAGGTCACAGTGTCTCCATATCGTGATACAAGTTTTTCTACTTGGATCTTTGGGAATTTGTGTGGCTGGAAACAGCCGTTGTAACAGTATTGACATATTGATACATACATGTGCTAAACTGCAGTGAACACTAGCAGTCGAGTGAGAAATTAAGGTTTTGCGGCTATTTACATGTACTTGAACCAGCATTTTTATACAGAAGTTTGCCCTTGACTCACTATATATTTTTTTCCATGTTCAAACACCTGTAGCGTCATGAGCGTTTATTCTCAGGATGAGCCACGGTAAAGCAGATCAGGTTTCACACCTCTCAGTTTATTGAAACATCGCCTGGTTGGTCTTTAAGCAGTCTCATCTTTACTCGTGCTGGGGTTTTTTTTGAGGTGAATAGTTTTATGACACTCAATTTCAAGATGGGATTCTACTCAGCCTGGATTGTGATTGTCCTGTTTGTCAAGAAATCTGGTGTTTGTGGGTCTCAAAATCCAACATCAATACTTGAAGTATAGGATAATGTTTTTCTTTTTTTTAAGGAAGATGAGGAGAAATGGGGGTTCTTATTTGACAGATGACAAACGGTGGTGTTTCTTCTTCCTGTGCTTGGGAGCCAGCATATGTTACCATGTTAATGAGGTGTAATGGTGGGAATCCAGCATGCTGACATATGGTTCTCAGATGACTCCTTTAATGATATTCATTTGTGTCATCGTTATTTAGTGAGTTGTATACCTCATGTTAGGTCAACATGTCACTGGCTCATGATTATGTCACATCATCTGTCTCAATTATGGAATATGAAATGAAACTCAGCATCCCACAGTTGGATGGAACACTCCAATCAGAGGGCCAGGTGATGGGGGGAGAAGGAATACAGGCGGTGGTGATGATATGACGTCACCTCAGTGTGGACAATGTGCTGTTTCTTTATTCCTGTTATTCGCTTTCCTCCGTAGGACTGCCGTTAAAAAGTTAGGCCACACAAAAATAGACTCGTGGATTGTGATGCCCATTATGACAATATAATGTGTTGTTGATCCTGTCTGCACATACAGGGGGGACAGCGCACTTAATTAGGGCTTTGACAAGCCTACTCTCCTAAAGTGATGAGATTAATCATAATTGGTGTCACTGTGAATTAGGGTCCGCTTGGATGACTGCCCCACTGGCAGGTCGGACCGCGGTGGAGACCCTTGGACGCTGCTGCTAGCCGCTTAGCCCTCTCTCTCTCTCTCTTTCTCTCTCTCTCTCACCCTGCCCAGCTATCTCAGGCCCCTCTATAGCTTTGCCCTCCCTGGGTAAGAGGGGCACAGATCTCAGCCAACAGCCTAATGACCCCGTTTGAAGTTCTTCTAAATCCCTCCTGACCCTGCCCGTTACCCATGACCCCTCTCCTAAGACCGTACGGGGTTAAAGAGGGACATGCAGGTTGACGTTAAGATCGGATAAAGAGGGAGGGATACCCAAGGCAACTCGTAGGGAGTTATGGGTGGGGTTTAGGTAGATTGTCACTACACAACAGGTCATCTCACTTAAAGTTTAAGTTGACAAATGTGTTGTTAAACCGTCACAGTCTTTCTTTTACACTTTTTGTGTATGGTGATGTTTTTAGGTACCGAAAGGCCACGTATGGCTTGAAGGGGATAACCTTAGGAATTCCTCTGACTCACGGAGCTATGGCCCAATTCCCTATGCCCTCATCCGAGGGCGTGTTTGCTTAAAGGTAACAGTGGAGGTGTGCTGTGTGAGTGTTGTAAAGTATGTTAAATGTTTGTATGTTTTCACAAAATCAGGTCAGTTATGACTAAATTGCTCATACATGGACTCTAGCTGTGTTAAGTGTTAAGCTCCAAGCTATCTATGTTGTTGTTGTTTTTCTACTTTTTTAAAATCAGTTTAATATGTCCATTTTAAGCACAATGCAGAGATATGAGTCAGTTGAAAGTTCAAAGCAAGTGTGTCTGATTGACCAAAGCCTGGACAACATATTGTCTAGCTTTCCATTCTGCTGTGTTGTCATGTCACTGGATGTCATAGCAACCATGACCCTGGAAACAGGTCAGCCAACCTTCTGTCCATCTGATTGGACAGTGGCGCTCTACTGGAGGCCCTCTTACAACAGCTGATGAAATAACGAGATCTTTTATGGAGTCAGATGCATCATTAAAAGCCATATTAGCAAGTGTGTCCCAGAAGTGAGATAATGTGTTGTACGTGATGGTTGGAAGTGCTTGAGTTTGTCATCAAATAGGTCTTCTCTGCTCTATGGCTGTTAAAACCTATTCTTTGTGCCCTTTGTCCTATGCAGCTTTGGCCCCCGCATAATTTCGGGACCCTCAATGAAAGCCCAACCAGGCGGATCGTTAAAACTCAGAATGACTCGGATTGATTTCTATAATTTTATTTTTTGTGTATATTACTTTTTTTGAATAAAGCTGATATTTATTTAAGATTTTATTTCAGTAGTCATATTTGAATCTTTATAATTTATTTCGATTTTGCAATATTTTAAAGGTAAAATACCTTTGGAGAGGACTCATCATTTTACTGTTTTATAGCTGAGTGTGTCTTGTCCTGTGCATCTCATTGTGTGTTTGCTGTAGCTGTGCAGCACTGGGAGACAGCACTGCGTGAGATTCAAGCAAAGCTGTGTCCCCGTGGAGCGACGAACGGCAGAGAGCAGGCAGAGGCAAGATGAGATGCACATGTTGTGCAGTTTGAATCATTCTCATTAATAATAGGACAAACAGTTATGTCTCACATTGATGAACAATACCAAACAGAACATACTGTGTATGTGGATCATAACCTGAATTGAATGGTTATATGCAGAATGTCTGTAGGGATATCTCCCTCAATCTTGAAACAAGACGTTAGCAAAAACACATCCCATTCCCTCAAACAGAAAAACTCTCACATGTTTACCGTTACTTAATTTTATGCTAAAACAAAAGCTCTTTTAACGTTTAATATTTCATCATGCTGCCAGGGCAATTGAGAAAATGTTAACGTTTCCCATTTTACCATGCAGTATTAATGAGCACTTAGTATGGGCCCCGCTCACCACTGAATACACTGTGTGTGTGTGTGTGTGTGTGTGTGTGTGTGTGTTCCACACTGAAAAAGGTAAGCAAGTGATAGTAGTGTACAGGGATTAAAAGCAGTAGCAACACACACTGTTTTGTATCAAAATGAATGACATAACAAAACACACAAAAAAATAGTTAACAGACAGATACAACAAAATTAGTATCTAGTAACACAGTTTGTTCATTAAACAGTTACAGACACATTCACATACTGAGCCGTGGAAGCTCAGCTGGTCATTCTCCAAGGCAGAGCGGGACTCTTCTCCCTCAGCCTCCCCAGGGTAAGTGATTTCCAGGCAGCCGTGGGTCCCTGTCCAGCTGCTTCCTCTGTCTGGAAGGGGCCAGAGGGTCACAGACAAGGCTCCCTGTGACACTGAATTATCTGCCTGAGTGTGATTGTGCCTGCTGGGAGGGACTCTCAAGATAGTGTGTGTGTGTTTCTGTGTGTATGAATATGAAAAATATTTACGCAGGGTTTGGCCTCAAGCATATCTTTGTTTCTCGAGGTTTAATATTCATCTGCTGCATGTCAACACTATGCCAGTGTTAAGCTGAAATGCTGACAAGTCATTTTACTGTGTTGTCCCTTTAAAGATTCTGCCCCGTAGTGGGAGGTGTGTATGTGTGTTAACTACACTAACTCCTGATCTGGTAGTTGAAATTGTTTTTCAGATCAAAAACAAATAGGGATCTGAACAAGTTTAAAGCTGAAGATTGTAGATTCACGGCTCATTATGTCCACTGGTACAGGTCCAATATCTGTGTCACCCTTCAATGCAAGGTCAATTAAATTTACTGATTTAGTGGCTTCTCATTACCTGAAAAATCCTACATATCTTATCTGTTGCTTTGTTGTCATACTTTGAGTTTTGCCACTGGACATGATTTTTAAGGCGATGTCCAGGCAGAGGTGTTTATCATCACTGTGCTGAGTGGGCACAAGGCGGGGAATGAGGGAGGAGATAGAGACGTAGAAGAAATGGACAACAGACAGCTGTGCTGACCTGTGAGACAGGCTGCTGGCTGTCAGCAGGGCTGATGTGCCTCCTTAAGAGAAGAAGGGAACAGTCGTATTGTGATGTTATTTCTGTTTTTGTCTTCCCACTGCGTGAAATGACAGAAAATTGTGGACATCAAGTGGCTATGCCTATCTTATAGGCTTATAGGCTTGTTTATATACTGTATACCTATGTGTGTGTGTGTGCGTATGTATGTATGTCTATATAAAATCATTATATATAAAGTCATTATTATTATTATTATTATTATTATTATTATTATTGTTCTTATTAGCAGCAGCAGCACTGGTTCCTTTTCCACTCGTCTAAAACGACATCAACGACTTAAGCAAGAGCACAATAAAAAATAACAGTCAGGAAGAGGAAGACAACAGGAGGCAACTGGAGTGGAGAATAGTTGAAGATGTTGCAGAGACAGAAAGACAGGCAGCATCTGATTCCTCAGTTCATTTCAGGTTAATCGAATCCTTTAAAAGTGTAGAGACACGTGAAAGAGGAGCGCGGCAGTGATGGAAACGCCCGTCAGCGGTAAAGATCTGGTTTGTTTATTTTCATATCCACTGTAGAGAACGTGACCCAAAAGTAAACCTGGGTCAGGTGCTGCAGCGTTACTCTGACAGCCAAGTGTCTCATGCTGCTGTGTGCAACCAAAAATACATCTCTCCTAAAGACACGCCACCACAAGGAGGTCACTGCATAAACACCCGTGCAGCTTTTGTCACACTAAACTTTTGCTGCTCACTTACTCTAACTGAGTCGAGGCCATATCAATCACACTGCTGCGTGGGTTTAGTCATCCTTCATTTCTCCTCCCTCACTCTTTGCATATTTCTGTTCTGTTGCACCCTGCTTTCTTCCCTCTCCCATCAACTTATGTTGCTGTTAGCTGATAAGGGAATTGCTCCTTTCATTGACGGATCCTTTCATTCTCTCCTTTTAATCAAGCCCGTTAGTACTTCTTAATTAAGACATCAAAGTTGTGTTTGATCACTCTTGCTTTTCCGTGTGTGTGTGTGTGTGTGTGTGTGTGTGTGCAAGAGAGAGTGCGTATGAGTTCGAGTGGGGATACACTAGCAGTCCCACTTTTGTGTGTGTGTGTTTTGTGTGTGTGTGTGTGAAGATGACTGAGCAGCTTCAATTGGGGCCAATTCACCTCCTCCAACTCTGTTCTGCCAGCCCTTGAGGCTTGTGGTGTGTACATCTCCCACGCTAACAGGCGTCAACCTCCAGAGATCCATACCAGACAGATGGTATTGGAGGTTGGGCAGGACGGCTATCGAGCTCCCTACTGTCAGTTTGTTGTGATGATCACACACACCAGGCTGTCAATACTCACAGTCCACTTATCAAAGAGTGAACATAAAAAAAAATCCAACTTAGCACAAACACGGTCTTGAAGGCGAAACTTCACTTTTGCTTGGTTTCATTAAAGGCGACTGTGAACTTCCAAACACCAAAAGCAGCAGCTGAAGTTATTTTGTTCATGTTAATGAATTAACAACAACAGGAGAGTGAGCTGTGGGTTTCACAGGAACCTTCGCCTGCTGCCTTTAGCCTCGGTGTTTCCCCGACTGCAGTCAACACTATTTGTGCTCCTTCCCTCTAATGGTGTGTGTGGGTGGGATTATGAGTATGTACGGAGAGTGGGGCCTCTGCTGTACATACAGTACACTCAATGAGGGTCCTAATGGAAGCTATGGGAGCTCTATCCTCAGGCATGGAGTGATGCAGTAAGGGGGGGTGGCGAGGGACGGGGGATGACAGAAGCCTTAGTCCGACAGGCCTGACCTATATCTCCCCTGTGCTGATAGGAGTCCTCGCACACTGATATGTGGTCACTATAAAGCAGAAAGTGAAACAGCTTCATCTTTTTCAGCTTAATTTGGAAAATTTCTTTCAAGTTAGTAAAACGCAATTTGTGTCACTAACGTGATCAAAAGTCTTAATGGCTTCATGACATTAAGACTAAAGGCTGAGGCAACCGTTTCTTTCTCTCTGATGGTCTGTCAATTAGTCAACTAGTGTTTGTGAGTCAGAAGAGATAAGGTACACAGTGTCATTACATGTGTGTGTGTGTGTGTGTGGTCCCCCTGGCATGTCCTGGATCCGTAGTGGGATACGTGGCTCTTTCTGCCTGGTTTACTGATGGGGGCCGATCGGCTTCCAGACAATTTAGCAAAGGAAACTGTGCACAACAAACATAAACAGACACAGAGTGATCCAGGCAATAACAGCGAGAGCAGACACAATGAAACACAAACGCAGACAGTGACAGCCATGTCGACATGCATACATGGCACATGTCATATGCTACAGTATATTTTGACATACCATATGGAGGTAAAGGTGTGATCTGCCGAGCCGTTGTCCATTTTTGATTCTGTGATCTCTTGCAGTATTTCATCTTTTGAACTGATTGGTTTCACGGATGCTGAGGCCATGATGCAAATTTCCCGACACTCACCATCTACCAAGGTCCAGTCGTTTATTTCTTTTCGCCCTCTCTCCACTTCCTCTCTCCACTACAGCAAGCTGATGAATCTCCTCTTCAGATTAGCGCTTTACGGCCTGTCTCCGTCAATGAGGACGATATTTCCCCCTAAGGTCCAGGCAGACAGGAGCAAAGCAAGGGACCAAAGAAAAGAAAGACAAAAAAGAGAGGTCAGGATGGAAAGGAACTTAGATCTTTTATCGGGGGTGGGGGGGAGAGGGGGGCATGGGCCTGAGTGTGGATGGAGAGCTGGCATGGGGAAGCAGAGCATTGCGTGCGTGTGCTTGTGTTCCTCGTCGGTCACTGTAGTTCAAAAGCTGAACCGTGTCCAAGCCTTGGTAATGATGCAGGCGGCCACAACAGACTACAATAACCAACAGTCTATGGCTGGCCAATTACTGTCCGCCGCAATTATATTTCCAATTCAGAGGTCACAAGGGAAAGTGGCCCAACTCAACTAATCATTTCGAGCAATTACTTTTAAAACTAATTAGACTGTCGGGTTTGGCTGTGCATGCCTGTGCTTTGGGGAGGTTTTTGTTTGTGTTTTTGTTGCTGTTTTCACTTTGTCAAACGGGCGAACTTGAAAGGACAGAGCAGGAGGAGGGGAGATACAGCAGCAGCGCAAGGCAAACATTAAAGGACCTGGTCAATGTGGGGGTTTGGTGAGTTTGGGGGAATCTGTTGTGTAATAAGAGGATGCTGTGTTATATTGTGTTGATGCCAGCCACTTTGCTAGACTGGTAAAATGAGTTCTTGGTGACGCCAGCTGAAATGGCCAGGAGAGAGCAAACAGCTGACAGATCTCTGGAGCCTCTGAACAGGAGGCAGGGTTGTGTGAGAAAAGATGCTCACAAAGAGCATTATTGAATTCTGGTGGTTAAGAAAAAAAAAGAGGCATTTTAAATAAATGCTGGGTTGAAACCTTACAGTCCATCAACAAGCATCAAGATATTTGAGGAGTGAGAGTACTTCTACACAGATATAGGAATTTTGTTTTTATTAATTATTGTCAGTAATTGACTCATTGTCTTCAGGTGACACTGGTCTATCATATGATCTATTTGGGGCGAAACATCTAATACTTTTTTAAAAAATCTATATTATTATTGTGGCACTGATCTCAACCACATTATCCAGTCAATCATCACAAACAAACCAGTCTTCACTTACTGATTTAGTCAAAGACAAAATTTACAGAGGGTAAAATGAACTGCAGGATAAACTGGAAAGAATTTTGACCAAATATTTTGTGTATTCATTCTTAAAATAGTACTTATAAAAACATTCTCTGGGTATTCAAGATTCATTGGACAGATTTTGATATCATACCTTCTTTTTGATTTTTCACAGAATTGTTTTTTCATTAAATCTGAATTTTGCACACATTAGCGTTAATAATGAGTCTTAACAGTAGCCATCCTATTAAAAGGATCATTCCGTAAAGCCACTGCTTAAAAATATAATAGCACACCAGTGTGTGGGTGCATGTCGAGTGTGTTTGTGCCAATGATTCCAATCGGAAAATCTGCAAGATGGGCTGTGTTATATATTTTATGAGTCTTGGGGTTTCTTTTTATACCATACCACTCTTAGACACGCAAATAGCTGCTATACATACAGCTGCTTAAGATACACACACGCATACACGGTGACTTGTAAATGTAAAACTCTTGCTCTAAAACGAAGTGGACGGTCCACCTCAATGATTCATCTAGTAATGGTAACACATGCAAGTCTTAGGGGACATATGTAGTTCTATAATGTAATTAATTTTCACATTGAACATTGTTGTATTCAATTAATATGATTTGAGAACTTTAATTGAATCTTCATTATTACCAAAAATCATTATCATTTACACAGCATGTACAACGTTAATACCATCACTGCGCTTAGGCGTGTGGACAAAGAACGTTGACCGTGATGAACAGCAGAATACATTCTTCAGATGATACTCAACATGTGTGACACATCTCTCTGTCCTTCATCTGTCACCAACAGCGTGATGATTATTCTTGTCTCTTTTTTTGCATTAATATCCATCGTGGCACATGTACTGTGTTTTGTATGATTGCAGCCTGGACATTTGCATAATTCAGTGTTTTCGTCCACACACATGCAAAAACGCACACATGCCACAAACAAACACTAAAATGCCTCTGGTAGTTGTCATAACAACACATCTCTGATGGAGTGACGTCTCATTAATACGCAGCTTGCAGCAAACGCATGGCGTTACCTCTCCCACTTTTACCGGGCCATGGTGACAGTTGTGCTTTCATCAATAACCTGTTTGGTCCATTTTTTCCGGCATTGCTGAAACATTTTTGTTTTGGTTGTAGGAAAGTTGTTGTTACATATCAGTCAAATTTGTTATTTTAGTGCTGTTAATTATATCAGAGGAAAGTGTCTAACATAGTAACTTAAGTCAAGGCATCATCACTCAAGGATTAAATTGTTTACACTTATTGTTCCTCTTGTTGCATCACTGTCACACATTTCAGTAGTCTGTCTTCAGAACAGTAAAAAGCTAATATATGTTTAGTAAGAGGCTACAATAAGGTTTAAATAAAATATGCATTGATAGTTTTCCCTGCTTTCTGCTATATAAATTGAACATCATATTTCATAACCGCAAAATATTAGACACGTTACACCTTTCAATTTGATGCCATGTAAGATATTTTAATAAGTTTACATTAACTTCATACTGGTGAAGCTGCCACAATACAAGTGTGTAATTGTGTTCGAATATTTCTTTTAATGATGAATCAGGTGTGTTTTTGTTATATTCACACCTTCCTTTCTCAAGTAAGAATTCATTTCACAGCAAAGGAGAAGAAACAGAGATACATAAAGACATTAAATCAAAAATCAAAAAAAAACCTTCACATTCTCACTTCATGGAGAAATGGACACAACTGTATTCAGAAAACTTTTGTCTCCAGTCAGTCACATGTATACATCCAACTCGACCTGCCCCATGCAGGCTGCACTGGCATAGCACTGTACTTGGCTCCACCGTCGCTGCATTGAATTTTCACTCTGCGACACCTTGCTCTTTCACCTCCAGGCTGCCATGGGTTTGTACCAGAAGCCCACAGCACTAGTGTAGAGGATCTCTTCTGGTTGGCTGCCTGACCTCTTGTTGTTAGAGACTGTGAGCGTGAGAGAGGAGATGTGAAATCACATTGACATGGTTCTTGGTAGCGAAGGCAAAGATATCTTACGGATATCAATAATACAAAAGAATGAGTGTTAAAATGGTAAACAGAAGTTGTTGCCTTTTAGAAACTGGCTTTATTCAGAGTTTGTTAAGTTATGTTCGTGTTATCTAAAATTATCTATTAATTTCTTGTTCTTCTTTCTTGGATGAAGCTTGTTTTGTTTTTGTTTTTAGCAGTGATGGATGGATGATTTTGACTGAAATGTACAAATTAAATAACTCGAGAAAGGAATTCACGTTAATCTCATTACAAATTGTCTGATGCCACAGCGCAGTTGTGTAATTATCACTCTGGTAATTACTAATTAGGTAAAAGGGACTGACAATTGTTAATTGTTATTTGTCATCTAATGCATTAAGGAAGAGACTAGTAGAAACAGATACATAGTTTGGTTTTCGACTTTTGTATAGTTTGCTAATGTGCCCTTACCTGACCTGTTACAACACCTCATCTGTAATCAATACCCTGACCAGCCCTTGTCAGAACAACATGCCCACTAATCACAGTAGAGTGTGCACAGTGTGAGGCAGGCAGCTGACATGGAAGAAGGAGAGATATAGAAGAGAGGAGAGGCAGTAGCAATGAAAAACAGAGGAGAGGTACTTTGATTGACAGTTGTCTGGCCTGGTGCCTGCTGAGGTTGTTCCCCCCGTCGACTGCTATTATCAGCGGAGGGACTTCCCCATCGCCTTGGCAGAGACTATGTCACCCCTCTCCCCTGGAGGATGCTATCCCATTTGAGGGGAGATGAATAGGGGTCCCCTCACCCCCTATGAGGTCCCTGTGGACTGACTCTTTACAGAAGCACAGTGGAACAGGCTTTATGTCAACTCAACATCTCCAGCATCTCCATAATAACATACACTGCCTCACAGAAACCAGACGGGCTCTGCAGCAGATCACATTCGTGCTGGTCTGTTTCAGGATCTGGATTCGGCTGAGGAAGGGGCCTTTTTAAATTACTGACCTTTACCTTTTTTTTAAATTTAAAAGCTAAGCTTAAAAAATATGGTATCTGAAAATGAGTATTGGAATTAAAATGACGAGAGGTGGTTTGGGACTCCACAATAGCCGAGCAGCTCTGCGTTCATCTGTGTCTGCAATGTAATTCATCGAGGCGTCACTATAATATCTTTATTTTTTAATGGACAGCGAAGGTCTTTCAGATGTGGTAATTAAAAACTATTTCAGTGGCTTTGACACGCAGCTGATGAAGCAGCTTGTCACAACATTTGTCCCCACTCTAGCATTTAAAGCTGTGCCGGGACTATTTGAGGTGCATGGCTCATTTCTAAAGGAATGCGGAGAGCTCACACACAACGTGCAGACAGCGGCACTGTTGGGTGATTGGCAGGTTCAATGTACTGTGTGTAATGGAAGTTAATCCTTCTCTTAGGCAGGTGTGTGTGACAAAGAGAAAATACAAGAAAAACAGAGCCAGGCAAAGTGTGCGCACATGTGTCACGGACAGATTCATTACATTTTTGTCCTTTTGACTGCATCCTTGTTGCAGTGGGTGTGGAGAGACTCTTCATTCGCTCTAGAATTTGCATGTGTCCCTCATACTGTTGGATCAGCAGTGCACAGGCCAGAGCATGGAAAAGTCTCTTGAAGAGTCACCTGGATAAATGTTTGCATGTTTACGTACAGCACTGTGGCCAAATGTGGTTAGTGAGTGTGATAAACACAAATGACAGCATCCCTGGTGAGATACTATAGAGATGTATTGTATGGTTTTTGAATGCCAGGACACCTGATCCCATTCACCTACACTGTCGCTCCAGCGTTCAGCCTGTAGCAGCCTGTAGCTGACTGTATTTGGATCATGCAACAACCAATCTTCCCACATCCCCTGCCAGACGCCCAAGCACACTTCACATCTTCACTCTCAATTTAACCCTGGTGTGTGACGGGGCCCATGGTTAGGCTCCTTGCGGGTGTTAATGGCCAATGGAGCACATATCGTAATGAGTGATCAATCTGGTTGCTTGCCGTCACAGCAACACATTAGCCATTCATACAGATTCAGTCCACTCGCCCAAGCAGAAGATCTGGATGCATATTTAATGTTTATCTTTTACAGATCTCGCTTAGGAGGACCTGTTCGTAAAGGAAAGTCTTTGAAAAGGTGCTACGGTCCTTGTGAAGCCAGCACCTGCTTGACAGAATCAGAAGTTTCTCCTGGATTCCCCAGGAAGTGATACTCCTCGTTTTAACAGAGAGATAATGAGGTGATTACTATGAACTGTTGCGAGCGTCTCGCAATTAACGCCGAAGCTCGCAAAAGTGCATTGCATCAATTAAATGGTACCAAAAAGACGTGGCAGGAGATGAAAGCGAGCTGATGCCTATAATGTCAGGATGGAAAGGCACGAGGACAATCACAGCAACCCAGGGAGATAGAGGGACAGGAGGAGAGTCGCTGAGAGTGTCGGCTTTTAAGTACCTCAATCATGCACCTGTCACTCTGTTTCTTCACGTCGACGTCTGTGTTCACCAAAATGAGGGCTGACAGGCGACATCAGTGCCGGTTTGTGTGCAAACGGCCTGTGTGGACGGCCTCACGGATTCAGCCACTCCTCCAGCACTGATGCATTTTTTAGGCATCAGATAATACAAGATCCCAATGAAGCCTGAATCTGAAGTGTGAACGAGTTCAACTTTTTTTTGAAGGTAATTTCAAGTCAGGCTGCGGAAATTGCATGAACGCAAGACAACCTGCATGTCGACTAATATGTGTAACAGTACTGTCAGCATGCCTTGGTGGCAGGCTAATTATCATTATCATCGCAGGCCACTCATGAAACACGTGAAGTCTCTCGGTATGTTAAAATAACCCTGAATACATTTGCAACGGAACCCCCATTTCCGGAGGCGCAACAATTGCAGCATCATGCATCCCAAGTCACCCGAATGAAGTCTGAAAGCAGGTTTCAGGCAAGGCTGGTTCCAATTCAACTGTGATAAATGGGCAGATAAGACAATCAGTGCACACCGTGACACGGTGCAGTGTGAGCTGTCAGACTGGTACTCCGCTGGGGAGTCCAGGTGCACCCACGGTCCTGCAGCCAAGGAAGGAGGGAAAAACAGGGGCACAAGGAGGTGTAGCCTGTGTGTATATATACCCAAACTGCAGTATGTTAGTATAAGCAGCACGTTTTTGTATGCACGACACTGTCAACCAGCTGCATGCACTGGGGGCTGTAAATATGGAGAGAGGTGGTTTTGGAGAATTCTGACCAAATGCAGGATGTGTTGCTCACATGGCAGGATGGAAACCAGGCCTGCAACTGAGAGAGCTGTAGGAGTGTGAAAAGGTGAGTTGGCCAGACACTTAAATGCCATTTGCCAATGACTGACAAATGTAAACACCGAGTTTGGCTGGATATAGGGAGCATATGAATGGAGACGGGCTATTTGAAGTGTGTCTGTTGTGTTGTTGACAGAAATGTGTACATGTGTACTTGATTCACTGTCTCTAAAGGGTGCCAAGTCACAGCAGGGCCGTGCCCACGTTGCGCTTCTCTCATCTCCAGGATACAATAATGAGTCTAATTGTGTGTTGCTCATGTGGCTGTTACGGCTTCTCTTTCTAGCTGACTCTCAGTGTCAGAGCGAGCGCCGCTGCACGCAACGCTCCCACCTACCCCCAGCCAAAACACCTTGCTCTATAAAACACAAGGGAGATGCACACACACACACACACACACACACACACAAGGCCAAAAAAAATACTCCATGGATATGATGATGGTGCTTTCATTGACCTCGACGCTCTGATGACCTCACATGGGTGTCACGTGTTGTTACTGTTGTCTCATTTTGAACAACTAAAAAGTTTTCTTTTTTCTAATATTTTGATTGTGTGAAAAAGCGATAAACTAATGTTTCTTCTTAGCTCCACGTGATCAGCTGGAAATTCTTTATTAAAAGTACATTTTTAAACACTGATTTAAAAAAAAATGCTGTGCCATGTTAATGTCCAGCTCAATTATAGGATTTTCTGAACAAGTGGCAACAACAGAACAATTATGAGAAACCAGACGAGCACAAAAAGCCTGAGAGTCAACTTCATCTGCAAGATGAAATATTTTATTTAGTACCAAAAATTTTGTGCTGCCTCGAGACAGATGATCAGCTTTTAGTGGCAGTCATAGTATTTTGCTGTGGATGAGGAGTTGAGATTGTTTTTTGTTTGAGTCGTGAAAGCTGTGGCACAGAGAGGCTGTCTGACAGGTTGAAATGGCAATACTGCCACCTAGAGGCGTGGGGAGGAATGGGGCATAAGCAAATGACTTTCTGAAACCACATTGAGTTGTAGATGGTGACAAAGGCCAGTGTGCTAGTGAATACGTAAGTAGCTGCCATGTTACAGTGTAAACACCGTATCATCAGTACGAGTTTGACGACTTATTTATGTGTGCGCTCGCGATCGTCTACATATGCTCACCTCTCTGTTGTGGTTATTGAAAGGATGGGAAAAGGAATCTCTGGCTGCATTAAGGTTACACCAGGTGGGTCATCCACCGAATGTCATCTCCACCGAATCCCATCTGGCCTGCAGGAGTGAAGCAGCACATGCTGACCTGCTCTGGTTTGCTGTGAGAGAGACAGAGAAGGGGGACAGGGCTGTAAAGAAAAGACGGAGCAGAGGAAGAGAGAGAGAGAGAGAGAGGGCTCACCTGCGAGCCACAAAAGCCCCGGTCAGGTGGGACCTGTTTGACCTGTTGCTACGAGCGGTCCTAATGTTGGAGGTGAGGGGAGAGTGGCCATCTGGTGTGTGTCTGCGACTGCATGTGTGTGCTTCTGTTTGTGTGTCTGACGGCATTAATGGGGCAGTGGAGCTTTCAAGCAGCTGTTACCACAAACAACATGAAAAACGCAAGGCTTCGCTGTCTTTAGAGTGGAAATTCACTTTCATCAGTGTATGTTTGATGTATGTTGTGATGCAGGCCACGCACTCGTTAGAGAAATATACATATGTATCACTCATTCACTGCAATACATATGGCTTGTGATTTGGAAGTATTGTAAGTATTTGAAGTAATTAAACAACCTCTTGTTATCATCTCTATTTAAAGTAAATGTTCTTAAAAAACTGAAAGTTAACTGATAACAAATTGTGAAAATCACCTGACAATGACAATAATGCGATCCTCTGTTTTGTTTTTACAGTCAAAGGTCAGCTGCTTCCATGATTGAAAGAATAACAGTCAAAACAAAATCGCACACACTAATCGGAGCGATAACGTACACGGACTCAGACAGGGAATGACCTTTGCTGTTTGTACAGGGGAGCTGGTTGTGTGGCAGTCCACACACACATGCCCACAGAAATATGCCATGGCATGCACCAACATACACGGACACACACTTTCCTCCTGAGACTCTCTGAAAAATCTAATTGGGATTTAAATTGGTTCGAGGCCTGGGGGCCTTGTTTGGCTGCATGGTTTGTCTGTCTCTTGTTTCTTTCTCTCTGAGGTCATTTAGAAAGTGCTTGTTTAGGGATGAGTGATTAACAGAGATGTCCAGGGGCTTACTCATTTGAGGCTTCCTGGAAAGGCAGGGGAGACCTGCTACAGTGTCATGGCTGAGCAGTGAGGGCTCCGGGGCTTTGCCATCCTGCACAGCTGGAAATCTGCTGTGGTTGTGAGCTCAGTGAGCCAGTGTGATGGACGCGTCTCTGATTAAAGCTTACATGTTTCTAGAATGTAACAATACATATCAAAGTTCTCAGGTTAAGGGTATTTAAGCAGCGTTGTATCCCCTGACACAGACCCTCTAATACCAGGAGACAACATGTTACCACATTTAAGCGATGCCGCCGAGCACGCACATACGCACACGCAGGCTCCCGCATGCACGCAAGCAGACAAGCGTTCAGTGTAACAAAGTCCTCTGTTGACCCTGACATCCAATTTAACAAACACCAGTTTAAAGTCCTGTTGACAAGAAGCAGGAAGCGAGAAGAGAAAGAGGATATGACACGAGGAGAAATCGGCTCCTTCTGTTCCTTGTCACTCCAGATTATTGAAGACTTACCCAACATGCACCTGGGGGAATCAGTGTCTGTCCACCCGAGTCTCTCTGTCTCGTGTTGCTGTGCTTCACTCGAACACACACATCTCTCTCACTCTCTCTCACACATATACACACAATGCTGCTCACTCTCTCTTTTTTTCCCTATCCTTAATCAAAACCATGATCAGATGGACTCCTATTTGCATTTTGTCCCCTGATTCAATGTTAAATGATTTGGCTGTAACGGGTCCAGCCTGGACATGTATGTCAGACTGTGCATGTTATTACATATGTGTACATGCGCGAGCAGATGTTTGCTCGGGGCAGTTTCGCACGTCCACCCGGTACAGTGCAATACAAATGTGGGGCAAACTTGAAATCACAAAAGAACTTTGCATTGGGATGTATTCAGCACACATACTGAATAACTAATAGGACTGCGATCGCTTCATCTCCAGCAAATCATGCTGTCCTAATTTTTTGGCCTGACTATTCATTACATGACAATTTATTATAATTTGCATTATTTCTACGTGTTCAAAGAGGAGGAAAAATACATCTGTTAACAGCGCGAATCCCTTGATAATGTCCCTGCCAAATAGACTTCTCCTCCACATCTGATATTAATAGGTCTTAGAAACACAGCTATAGTTATTACAGTTATTTATACATTTTACTCCACAAAGCCGGCATACTTCAGTGAGCATCAAATATATTTTGTCAAACTCTTTAATGGTAATTTAATGAACCGTGACCTTTGGAGGACAATTAATGCCCGATGTATCTCCACAGCGTTCATTTATTACTGGCTGATTTTACCTTTCCTGCATTTCTCCTGTGTGGATATTCATGCAAGTCTTTTTTAAATGAGCTGATCATCATTAGTCAGCCTCACCGGGACAAAGACTTCCCCGTCCACTTCCTGGAACTGTATTTAAAAACAAATCTAGCTTTCAACTCTTAATGAAGATATTTATGAAAAATAGAGGCTAATATTTTAGTTGTCCTTTTTCTCACGAGCGATTTGGATGCAAATAATAAACCCAGATGGAAGCACTCGTTACTGTGGTCCAAATGATTTAAAGCTCGACTTTGTAAGATGACTCACAGAGCTTACAAGCACTTTTAATGAACAAATATCATTATAATTGGAAAGCTTGATCCCCAACTGATTAGCCTCATTAGGTTCTTTTAATTCATAATCCTTATCATAAGTCTGGATCCATTTTCCTTTGGATCAAATGAGACAGTCATCACAAGATCTCAGAAATATCACGTTTCCTCTTGTTCCCTTTACCCCCCGCCCCCTCTCACTAGGTCTCCAGTCTATCATGCATCCCCCCCTAACTGGGATCAGTGGGGCCATCACGCGCACACCTTTGATGTCTTCCAGAGTTAAGCTGGTTTTGAAGTCAGATTAGTGAATTGTAAACACCCTTTTAGACCTTCAGACTCTCTCCGCAGAACGAGGGAGAGAAAGCGAAGGAGTGGTGGGATTAACCCATACACTACACTACAGCTCAAAGATTAGCCGATCCAAAACCGCGCTCCATATTGCCAAGTGAAAAAGTATGAACTGAGGTTTTCAGCGTGTTTATCATCTGCCCGTTGTCACTCTTCATTCCATTTCATTTCATTTTGGTGATGCTATGGAAAAGGCTGTATTGAAGCAGACAGTAGATATGTGTGGGAGCGAGAATGCCCCCTCAGCTCACACACACACACACACACACACAAGCATACACATATGCACACACACACGTGTGTATGCAGAGAGGACAGTGTTTTTCAGATGAGAAGCCCGTCTGTCTCTTTCACATTCCATTAGTTCCTGGAGCTACATCAGAGGGCAGAGCGAGCACACAAACATTCCTGCAAGACGCAGATGTCAGGATCAAAAGTCGGCCCGACTCCTGTACGCAGCAGGGGAGAAGGCAGAGAGGAAGACAAGAGAGCGAGAGAGCAAAGAAAGAGAAAGACTTTATGTTTGGATACGGCTTCATCCTCGGAATTGAAACCCAGAAAGCGCTGTATGCCCACTTCAACAAATCCTCCAGTTTTCTGCAAACAAAGGCCTCCACCACTGCACATGTGTTTCCATCTACACCTGTAGTGCTCTGTGTATTTACTGTTCTCCAGGCTATTGTTGCCATTGTTACTTACTGCTCTCTCGCTGCCAGGCTGATGGGAAATCACGCACCATGCTGCCTACATCTTGTGCCTTGTTTCAGTTATTAAAAGGCACGGGACCAGATGGTGTGTGTGTGTGTGTGTGTGGGTGTGTGTGTGTGTGTGTGTCCAGGTCTACACTTTGGCTCCAGGCTCTTCCAGAACTGGCACAAACCCAACTGGGTCATCCATGCAAAGACTCTCTCTCTCTCTCTCCTCCTCACCACAAGCGCATCTGTGTAAGGCCTTTACATGAGCAATGTGTGTGTGTGTGTGTGTGTGTGTGTGTGTGTGTGTGTGTGTGTGCCTTTAGCAAAGATACAGTATGTGTTATAGAAGAGCTGGGGGTGTTGTGTAAAGTACAAATGCGCCTCAACAAAACATAAATTCTGTTCTGCATATGTCCATCTCTCCTCCTGGGTCTTCCCCTTCTCTCTGTTTATCTTCCATCTCATTTGTTTTTTGTTTTTTTTTAATCTCTTCCTTCTTCTCATCTCTAGCCAGCAGAGCAGCCAGGTGAGCACTCTCTCAAGTGATCAAGTGATGCTGTTTTGGTGATTTTTTTTAGCTGTGGGAGGAGAGGGGACACAGAGGAGGAAATAAAACAGCACTGTGTGATTGGAAAAGGAACAAAATGCAAGAGGAGGTCAATGTGGGTAACAGAGGGCTGCAGACACAAAGGCAAGTGTAGAGCCAGATTAGCAGTGAATAAGCAGGAGTCACATATATATATACGTATATATATATATATATATATATATATATATATATATATATATATATATATAGTAGACACACACACACACACACACACACACACACACACACACACACACACACACACACACACACACACAAACACAGTATATAAGTATATGTGTATGTGTATATGTATATGTGCAGTATATACAGTGTGATATGTATTAAAAATGGTGTTGGCAGTATTAAATCCTCACTTGTACAAACTGTACTTATCTTTTACTTACAAATATTCACAGAGGTTGACTCCTGCTAACACTGCTAATCTTGCTCTACACCACCACCACCTGCCTCTCAGGCTGCACAGGCAGAGGGCACTGATGACATTAGTCCTCAGAGGGTTGCCCAGATCAATACAGAGTCACTGTTCAATCCAATACAATCAGGGGCCACTCACTAATGCGACGGACACAAATACAGACAGGGAGAAAGAAAACTTGTGAGAGCTCCTCCTGTTGTTTTCATCGCAGTGGAATTGTATTATGGATTTTGGGACCCAGATACGGAGAGCTTTAGTTTTCCTTGATCAATACCACATCATGATTTTGGCATTAACTGACAAGCTCAATCTTCTCCCCTCTTTCACCTGTTTGTTTCTCATATACACTGACTGTCTTCCATCCTGCCTGTCTCACACTGTCCCATTGTCTCTCATGGGCTTTCCTTTTTTTGGCTCCCTCTTTCTCTCTCTCGCACATTGCTGTTTAATGATGGTAATTTTCTACCCAGGTCCGAGTGTGAGCTGATGTGGTGAGGCTCTTGGCTTCCCGCTGTTCCTGATGAGGCATGATGGGAAATTACCCAGAGCTCTCTCCTGTCAGATTGTAACTCATTGTTTGGTTGTAATAAGCAGGCAAGCCCCTCCATGTACTCTATCACTCTCTCCTCTCTCTCACACACACAGATACACACACACACACACCAACAAACACACACACACGTGTGCACAAACAGACACCTCTGATTGTGTGCATTAATTACACTGTGTGAGATCACCACGGTGACCACAGCTGTGTGGGCCACGCCTTGCTTTCCGGGTCACTTGGGTCATCAACTCCCTCATAACAGCTACAACACCGTCGCTGTCAGACACAACAGCACATAATGAGAGAGCTCCACACTGTGCTTGCTGTTCAGATACCGGTGAAACACTTCTATCGCTTCCTTTGCCTCCCTTTCCCTCTGTGGCCTGTCATTCTCCTCAACATTTTCAGGCTGTCAGTGATGAGTCTTTGTGTATTTTGTGCTTTGTGTGTGTGTGTGTGTGTGTGTGTGTTTGTGTGTTTGCGGCAGCCTGCGGTTTATTGACTGATGTGGGCGAGGTACAGGGCTCACTGGGGCACCACCGCTGGGTGAGTGGATGGTGGCTAGCGAGGATGGAGGGGGGCTGCCCCTGTCACTGTGGTGTGTCACCTCTGCAGCAGCGCTGTCACCAACAAATGGAGCTGTAGTGGAACCCTGTAAAGAGAGTCCTGCTGAGGTACTGTTTGAATCAGCTTGGGGCCAGTGGGGGACTGCAGGTTCTGTTTGATCAACATCAGCGGATGTTGGGAGGATGTCCACTGGCAGCTTAACTACATATGACCATCTACAGTCAACACAGACAGTGGGCATTTATTTAAAGTGTTTGTAATGTTTGAGCCAGGATCAACAGAGGCATGTACATATACCATATACAGTCATAAGTATATCAAACATCTAGCAAAACAGGAAAAAATAGACACATTTAAAACATCCATCATGTTTTCAGATCCAGACACGTTTTAAGATATAAAACATTTTTATTCAGATGTGATATTTACTAATTAATATTACTTAATATTACTTGATTACTGATTTAGGTTAATGTTGCACTTGTTGCTAAACTGATATTGCAAATATATTGCTTGTACTCCAATTAATAAAATATATAAATCTGAATGCATGTTATGTGCATTCAAGATTTTAAATTATGTATAGTTTTAATCATGACTCAGTCTAATTCTTAGATACCGCACAGCCTATTTAAAAAATATGACTATTCATGATAATAAAGTACTTTCGTCCTCAGTTAGCTCAATTAATTCATCAATTTATCTAATTATGGTAAATTATAAATCATTAATATGAGACACAGCTAAAGAGGATCAGCTCTTACATTTGTTAATTTAAAAAGTGTTAATTTTTATTGAACAAAAAACCTGAAACATCTAGACGAATACTTAAATACTTGAACAGACACTAAATTTTGATAGCAGGTGATGTAATGATCACAATCAGATTTCATTACGATGATGTGTACAGTAAATCGCCACATCACATAACTGATATATCTGTGATATCCATATCATATTGACAATATAATAATTACATTTTCCCTGCAGCATTAGCGTTCGTGCCCAGTGCATTGCTATGCACATCCCCTCGAAGAAAAGCTTAATGGATAATAGTCAGTATTACCACTGTCATAATGCCGCTGGCTGAATGTGGGTAAAACGGCAAGGCCCTGCTAAACTGGTGTGACTAAGAACAGTCTCAGATAGGACTAAATAAGCTTGGCTTACACACACACACACACACACACACACACACATGCACACAAACCCACACAAACACACCCAGGGGCCAAGAGCTGACAGTAAATAAAACGAGAGTCCCTCCTTAATTAGCTCTTTGCCTGAGGGTGAAATCACAGAGAGAAAGTGTGTCAGTCTCTTCCCTCGTTGGACACTAATATGTTGCCCCCCATCCCTCTGACCATGGAAACATGGCATATCAGCAAACTGATTTGTGTGCAAATTAAGTTGTATGGCCTATATTTAATATATCTAGTATGAGAGGATAATTCAAAGTCTGTTCCTCACCTCATTTTTATCAATTTATTTTCCTTTTTTTGTAAATATGAAAGTCAACAATGGCAATGCAGACAATAGTCTAATAGCACCTACTATTCATTTAAATGTAGGCCACGATGTCCCAAGATATTTGAACCCACTCAGATGGCTATTATAAATGTTTTCATAAACAATCAAACGGTTAAGTCTTTGTCCACCTTTCTGTATCAATGTCTCACCCTCTTACTCTGGCATACATTCATTATGATTTTAAAATAAGCGTTCTCTCCTCCATGAGTGTGTGTGTGTGTGTGTGTGTGTGTGTGTGTGTGTGTGTGTGTGTGTGTGTGTGTGTGTGTGTGTGTGTGTGTGTGCGTGTGTGTGTGTGTATACATATGTATATGTAAAAGCTTTGTAAAAGCTTATTGCAGAA
Organism: Trinectes maculatus; assembly: GCA_016785345.1. Classification (NCBI taxonomy): domain Eukaryota; kingdom Metazoa; phylum Chordata; class Actinopteri; order Pleuronectiformes; family Achiridae; genus Trinectes; species Trinectes maculatus. The sequence goes on along the minus strand of JAFBJQ010000469.1, from coordinate 47,838 downwards.
TACTCATACAGTGGGTGATGAGGGCCTTTATAGTAGTGCACTACTGACCCCTGCTGGTGGATGATCCATGAAATATGAAAAGTGAAACGTCAAATAATTACTTTTTCTTTGGCTTTATTTTTTTTTTACTGTTCCTGTAAAGAAAGTAAGCTAAGGAAAGGGGGAAGAGTTTCTGTGAGCTTATATACACAGTTTTCTAGCTTGGTGATGTTTGTGAATGCTGCTATAGTCATGTGGTATACATTACTAACATACTGTAATCCTCTGTAAATACAGAAAATACAAATCAATACCATTTAGTTAGAGATTAAAAATCTGCTGTCATTTAAAGAGAGAGAGAGAGAGGCTTTTATTGAACAACAGAGACAGGTGTAACACTGATCAAAGATTAGTAGATCTGTGAAAAATGCAATTCATCCTCTCCACTTGTGAATATGGTGCCTTATGATAAATGTATTTAATCTTTAGAAGCATCAAGGACTCTTTAAGTGCAAGTTGATATTCTGTACATTTACCCTGCCAAAATAGCTTTTGCGTCGCACGTGACTTAACTGTGGCAGGGGTCTGTAAGATCAATGGTTTTACACCCCGTCCCGTTGCCCATCCAGTGTCACTAAGCCATGGGTCAGAGGGAGGTGAAGGATGCTTGGAAGTATCCTCCGGGGGGGCAGGAGGTTAAATCCATCTTGTAGTGGACAAAGCTTGTTACTATTCAGTTCGTCATACAACAGCAGGAACAGATCATCATGACACTTGGTTGAGAAATGTAATAAACATGTTTTGTCTTTAACAGCAGCAAAGCGTTCTCATCTTATGACCACATCTGAATTCTATCTGAGATTTATATTTGCTGGAAAAGGCAACTGTATGAGATGAGACAAGCACGGGGCACATGTCATTAACAGCGTATGGCACTGGCCCTGAAGCCATGGCTGACTATGGGTGGACTATCAGTCTCCACTGTAAGGGGAGGCCCAATTAAGAACATTAATTATGCTTCCTTAGCATTAACTTTATCACTCTCTCTTTAGCCTGGAGAACATTTAAGTCTCAGGCTGCGGCTGCACACTCCCTCTCGTGCTATAATCCAATCTATCCGAGGAAGTTTGTCATGTTTGACAGAACTGGACTTGCTGGGAAGATCTGGTATATCCAGATGGACAGGGCAGCAGAGTCAAACTCATCCACAGGGTAAAGATGTGAAGTCACACAGAAAATGTGGTGCGATCTAAAATAGTGATTGTGGCGGTTTTCGTAACACACTGTGAAAGACCTGTGCGGGAGGCAGATGCAACATGTTTCACATTATCACTGCTCTCGGCTCTTTAATGACACAGGAAATGCTAAACTGATACAGACTGAATGTCAATTAGAATTTCTGAATACAACGAGAGCAGGGCCACTGTGGAGAACGTGTGCAGTATTTCTCTGTATATACTGATATTAATCATAGAAAGTGAAATGTGCTTTTACCCCACACTGCCTGGGGTTAGCAGCCTTAATAAACAGAGATTTATTTGTTAGGGATCTTTCTGAAGTCTTAGCTTCTCTCTCCCCCGGCTCACTAATTAGGAACATAATCATTTTACTAATTGTCCTGACACAGTAGAAAGGACTTCATTCTTCCAGCTCTGCAAAACCTTAGCAATTTTACAATGTTTTTTTTATTAGCAAATAATTGATTTACAAAGAAATATAATGGATCCTTTTTAATGGTACTTTTTTCTTATAATAAATATATAATAAATAAATAATCATATTTTAATGGACTTGAGACTCTCAGGATAAATTTGTTTTTCCTAGAGCCAGTTTTTCAGTGTTGAAAGTTCAGAAGCAACAAGCATTATAATGCATATATACATTACATATGTATGTCTCATTACATAAACAATATCTTTCACTTAATCAAAAATAGTAAGATTGCAGTTCTCACAGTGTTACAACTTTAAAATATAAAAATACTGTATTGGGAGTGACACAGTAAAACTATTGCACTTTCTACATGGTGACAGACAAAGCTGCCATTGAGTCTAAGATGATGAGGTTTAATACTATAGTTTTGCATATCTGCATATCTACATCTGCACCCATGGTTATAGAGCTATGTCAAACTACCATGATGACACCATGGAAGGCCTTCTGCAATGAAACCTGAACTAATACAATACTAATACTTATCATCTGAATATGAACATGTTGTATGTTCAAGACCCTCAATTGTGAACACTTTGCTGATGTTTACAAAAAAAGAGTTGAAGTCATAAAGAGTTTGTGTCTTGATCAAATATAAATATCCATTAGTGTCTCAACCAGCAGCTCCCACCCAACGCTCAACTCGGCCAGAGATCCTGCTCTCAAGCATTCCCAGTTTACCCGACCTCGGTTTTCCTGGCCAGCACAACATTAGCATGCTTATTGCTCTCACCGATTATCCTCACTATGTACGGTACATTAGCGAGCTGTACGTTTGGCCAACCCCCTGCCTGCACAATCAACAGCGAGCGTGAATGAATGATGCGCCATTAGCAGGCCGGGTGTGAACTGTGAAAATGGCTCTCACACCAATGACTGCAGGAGGCCTTGATATGCTTTAGCACAACCTAGCGTCTGCTAGCAGGGCCCTGCACTTGTTACAGCGTTACAGTTAGTTGCGGCTAGCGCTGGGCCGCTCTGCCCAATGTAACGCAGTGAAACACAGAGCAGTGTAGCGTGCTCAAGCCCAGTCTAGTGAAGTGCTCTGTGCAAGATCATAGTAAGATTCCTTGCTAGCATATGCTTGTGTTTAATGCAGCGACCTGCTTCTGCATGGTGAGTTTACACATACCCTGCAGTGAAGGTAGTGGCGTGTATTAGTGTGTGTGTGTGCGTAATATCAGTAATCAGTGTACCTCAAACAGGCAGAGTATAACTAGGTCTGGTGTGGGGAGAGTGCTGCAGACCAGCTCTCTGCCAGGCCGCTGTTGACTCTTTCAGTGTGTGTGTGTGTGTGTGTGTGTGTGTGTGTGTGTGTGTGTGTGTGTGCTTCCACAGAAATTGGAGTTTTCCACCCTCAGATGCCACCAAGACAGAAAAGGCCTAAAAGGTTCAGGTAACAGTGAGAGTTGTCAATGTTTGTGTGTGTGTGTGTGTGTGTGTGTGTGTGTGTGTGTGCGTGTGTGTGTGTGTGTGTGTGTGTGTGTGTGTGTGTGTGTGTGTGCGTGTGTGTGTGTGTGTGTGTGTGTGTGTGTGTGTGTGTGTGTGTTGTTTGGTGTTCATTGTGTGTTTTGTTTTGAAATAATATTTCTTTGGTGGGGTAAAAACCATTATTATTATTTTTTTAGATTCACCTTTGACTTGTGTTACATGCTTGTGAGTGTGTGTGTTTGTGTAAATGTTATTTTTTGTAGGTTTGACCTCTGTGTTGTTGAAGGAAGAGACAAATTAGTTCAGTGTAACACAGTGTGTGTGTGTGTGTGTGTGTGTGTGTGTGTGTGTGTGTGTGTGTGTGTGTGAGAGAGAGAGAGAGAGTCAAACAGTGTTGGATGCTATTACAGGTACCAGCGTGAAGGCAATAGCTTGTTGAGGGTCAGAGCAGGATTTCAGATGATGGATATATAGTGTGGGTAACCTCAGCTGTAGTTTGTCACAGTAAATGTGAGAATGCTGCCTTGAATAAAGTGAAAAATGTTTTCTTTAAAAAGTTAAAATAAGTTATATATAATATTTAAAATAAGTTATGTATAACTTTTCTCCTTTGTGAATAACATGGCTTTTGTGTAATTTGTGCTTGGCTTAAGAATTCAAGTTCTCAATAACACTGAGAAGATGATCACTGTAAAACCAAAGACGGGACATTAGTCATTACAAAACATTTCTGATCATGGACAATTTTCTTGACAGCGTTTGGCCGTGTTGAGAAGCATGAATGACAGATGGGAGAGTGTGATACCGTGTTTCAGCCTCATGCTTACTTGGTTTTTCCACTTTGACACCCCAGTCTAATTTCACAGTACAGAACCCTGGCTGCATTATTGCTCGTTGTAGTCCCTGGAATCAGTGGACCAGAGTGGACCCTGGGCTGACTGACTGACTGACTGAGCCCACGGCTCACCGATATCAACTCAACACGCTAACGCCTGCATGTGCATGGTTAATTTGGTTGTTATTGTCGCCTATGCATGTCCCAATGGATCCGAGGCGTGTTGGTATGCGGACCAGGTTTTAGTTCCACTCACTAGTCTAAATGCACACGTGGAGGATGTGATGTCCCTGTGGGCTGCTCCCGCTTCATGTGTGCAAATCTGAAACTCCTATCTGAGACTGACTTCATCAGTTAGGTATTTTTTATATGAATGATTTCTTGTAGATGATGGATTGAGATGGCAGGAGTTGAAAAATATCTGAATTGGAATATTTGTTTGCGACTGAAATAATTAAAACACACAAAAACATATTTTTGTTTATTTGTGTAAAAATTTTTTTTTTTACATATTTTGATATTATATCAATAGTTTCAATTTTACTCACAATATTCTGATGCAGGACCGAGAAGACACATAAAACGTCACGTCATAAAATTTCACAGTCGAGTGGCTTTATCTGTTCCAGTACTGATACTTAAACGATGACCCCTCTGTTCCCTGCCACTGAACAGCCTAAGGACCATCAAATCCTTATCCTGATCTTTTATATCCACTTCACGGCACTTATCCAAACTCCCCTGTTCATCAACAGAAACAAACAATTCATTATTGAGCTCTAAATCAAAATCCACACACTTGACTCGTCCCTTTTGGCTAACGAAAGCATCTAGGGTTCTTCCAAACATTAACATCTCATCCTCCTCCATCGCCCTCAGTAATTTTGCGATCTCTGGGATGTGGTCAGTGGCTGTGTGATATGGACTCCGTGTGCACCACCAAATAATGAGTAAGCTTTAAAACAAATAATGGTTGAGCTTTACTATTAAACTCTCACACTAGGGATTTGTAGATTAGTGTCGCTGTTTGATCCCTTACACACACTGATGTGGCATCATGGATGCTGTTGCCCTGATCTTCATGCAGACTTGGAGTCATGATAATGAGCAACAAAGGACTGTGAGACAAATACTGGATGCATGTGCTGTATAGTGTAAACACTCTTAACTGGATTCACCTGATTTGTGCCAGTTTATGCCTCAGCGTGCTCAGACATGTTAGCTGTTCGGCTCCTAGGTTCGTTATAAGAACTAATTCAATTGACCTGGAGATGTAAATATGTGGATGTGGATGTAAGAGGGCCAATTAAGAGTGGTGTGATGCTGAAGTGCAAGGATTTGTTGTGCCGTGAGGATAACAAACAAAGAACCTTAAAAGTTACGATGAGAAACGAAGGCATTCTGTTGTTCTTCATCACACAAAAATGGAGGGAAGAGGGAAGTGGGGCTAAGGGGTCAGTGTAAGCGCTGCTAGTGTCCCATGCTTACTTGGGTGTAATGACCCATCAACAGTGACATCTTGTTTCATCATCTGAGCCTGGCCTCTCCCTGTCTCCTGCCCTTTTCCCCTCCTGCCTGCTGAAATCTATCTTCCTTTCGGATGCTTTCCATTGCAGTTTTTCTGTAGCTGCACACGTGCCTCCCCTAGATGTAAAAGAAAACACTGGACCGCAAATCACAAGACATCCAGCATCAACATTTTTAAAACTAAACAATTCACTTTTAAGACGTAATAAAATATATATATTTGTGTGTGTGTGTGTGTGTGTGTGTGTGTGTGTGTGTGTGTGTGTGTGTGTGTGTGCATGTGTGTGAGAAAGAGAGAGAGAGAGTGTGAAGAAGAGGGGTCTTGCTGACAAGGCCTCTCACTGGGACACTTGCAGGCCTAACTTGCCTCAGGCCCAGCTCTCAGCTCCACCTCTGACAGGCTTCATACTTATTGCTCAATGACATTCGATGTTTTCCTTCAGTTTGCTGTAAGATTGATTTCCCAGATATGTTTGAAATATCTCTACGGCCCTGAAGCAGGGTGACTGGCACAGTGGCACCGGGAGGCTTCGCAGTGGTGGAGCAGAGGAGGAGACTGTGTGTTTAGGGCAGAGTCAGAGTAGTAAATATGAAAAGCAAAGGCAGTATTCACAGTCTACACAGGATCTGTTAACACAGACAGCTCAAGGTGTCTGTATACTGTGACCAGCAGTATTAAGCATTCCTGAAAGCACTATTCCAAATAAAGCGGGGAATACTGATGCATGATCCAGGGAGTCTTCGCAGTCCCTCCTCTCTTTCCTGAGGTGTTTAGTGTGTGGATGAGGCCTCGTGGTCAGATTTTCCTCTCTGACAATGCATCCTTGGTGTGCATTACATTATGTCACATCTCGTCACTGAACATTCGAGTGCGCTCACTGCTTTGTTTCCTCTCAGATGGGGAGGGCGGGCGCAGGCCCACGGTTTGAAACTCTTTAATGCAATTTAGCAATGGCACATATTTTTTTCACGTTTCATTGGGGTCCCTTACGTGTGAAATTGCGGAGGCTCGCTTAGCCTGAGCGACACGGCGCAGCAGTGGCGGGGTCACACCGAAGCGCCAGATGTGGGAGGGAGAGCGAAATTAATTGCTACACATTGTTCAATGCGTGTGTGCGCGTGTGTGCGCGTGTGTGTGTGTGTGTGTGTGTGTGTGCACCTTCAGTGAATTAACCGCTCTCTGGGTGTGACTGTTTGAATAACAGGAATTAGGTATGAGGCCTCTTACTCACAGCTGAAGTCAACTGCAGGCTTTGTACCCAATTAGCTTATCCGGCCCCAGACTCATGCTGAACTTCCTCGTTTGTCAGTGCATGAAGATGGAAAACGTTATTGTGAACAGCACTTTGCATATAGTTGTTATTCTCTGGTTTTCTGTGCAGCTGTCACGCCTACAATGCATCTCACTGAACTCCTATGTTTACATCTGTTTTCCCTCCTATTAAGAAAATAACAATTTCATGAACAGGTAATTTAATATTATTAGTGATAATCATTACTACCCAAGTAGTAAATGGCAATCAAATTTAGACTGACAGATTTAATAACTAATGACATGAAAATGGCAAACTCAAATTACAAACACTGCGAGCCCATTTATGTTGTCAGGTCAACTTTGTACCGCTGTCAGATTGGGCTTCACATTGAGGATTGGAGATAATGGACAATATTAAAAGTTAGGCAGCATACGGTGCTCTGCTATGGCCATTCCTCAGTTTATACTACCCATTCAACGATATGGAGGATGAAAAGAAAATCAAATTACATTTAAGACATTGTGGCGGCCATGATCAGGTGTGTCAGAGGGGCTAGCAGCAGCATGCCTACCCTAACTGTGACCCTGGTGTTGTCTGCTGGAGAACTTCTAGTAGCCAATACCAGCAGGACAGAGCACCTCTTCCCTCCACCTGCCGTCTTTTGTCTTTCTATTTCCAAAGTAATGGGAGGGTGGAGGTTTGAGGGGGTGGTTTGATGGAAAGGTGGTGGGTGAGGGAGGGACGGGGGGACACGCTGCTTCCCCTGGGGCTGCCTGCTGGAGCGAGGTGACCCAGCTTGTCGTTCGGTGACCTGTGAGAGGGACATTATGAAGTGTGAGTGGCTGTCACCACAGAAGCCTTTTTAATTTGAGATAAGTTGCAAAAGTCAGCTGGTGCAACGGCAAGGAATGTCACTATATACTGGTATTCAAAGCTCTAAGACTACCCATGACATTTCTAAAATGTTTACCAGTTTAATATAAAGATAAGTTAAAAATGTTACACAAATTTTACACATTTTACATAATAATTTGTATATTGTTGATGCCACTATCAACTAAAGGCCATGGGGGAAATCTTGAATTTCACACCTGAGTCAATAGACCCCCGAGCAATGCTTGAACCTAACCCTCCCAACATTGATATTGTCATACACCGAGGACGTCGGTAGTGATATATTCCAAAATTATGCAAGTTACTATAATATAATAAATATGCCTGAGAATATGTTATGAAAGCATTATGAATTTGAAAAATAAAAAAAGGGCAAGGAGCAGTGTGCATCTCTTACTGTGTGACGATCTCCCATAATATAATATAATATAATATAATATAATATAATATAATATAATATAATATAATATAATATAATATAATATAATATAATATAATATAATATAATATAATATAATAATAATCAACAATACAATAAATATGCCTGAGAATATGTTATGAAAGCATTATAAATTTGAAAAAATAAAAAAAGGGCAAGGAGCAGTGTGCATCTCTTACTGTGTGACGATCTCCCAGCCCACTGTCTATGTCTGTCACTGTACATTGCTGCATTACATCTTAGTGAAGCACACACTGTGATTTTCCAGGTCTTTAATTCCCCTAATCACTGTACATTACAGAAAGTGTTAATTACACATGTGTTAGCAAACCCAGAAAAGCAGCTCCAGACTGGATCAGTCGGTGTATTCCCTTCACAGATTTAATATGGAAATATAAATCTTGATTTCTTTAGAAACTTCTTCAGTCCTTTAGTGGTAGTGGTTTATACCTGCTGTTGAAAAGACATCACAGACTTCATTTGCATCAGAGACATCAGACTTCATTTGTTCCACCTGATTGCAGGCTGCACAGAGAGGGCAAATATGTAAACAGAAGAGGTGATGTGAAAATTAATCCGATCATCAAATTTAATTATCAAACACTTATTTTCCCACAGCAAAAAATAATTTCCAGCAATCTATCTTTCACACACACACACACACACACACGGACACACACACACACGGACACACACACACACACACACACATGCACACGTTGACTGAGCATCTGAGCATACTTGTACAATAGTTCATCCATTTCTGAATTTTTTTGGACTTTCAAGCAATTTATCTTTCTCTAAAGTTGCAGTCCTCTTTGTATCCCTCCTTTATATATGAACCTTGTCGTTTTACTCTCTCTCTCTCGCTCTCTCTCTCTCTCCCCCTGTCCCTCTGTCACGGCTGACCTGTGTCCTCTCTCTGCAGGGCCTCTCCTGGTAGCGCCCAGCTGGCGCTCTGTGAGTCGGCTGGGCAGAGGCAGGAGGCAGTGCCAGCTCTACTGGTGCAGAAAGGGGCGCACCAGGCAGACAGGCCCAGTGTCAGCAGCAGCAGCAGCATGCTATCCCCCTGGCTGCCACATTCACAATGCCCACATATGCCTCGGTATATATCGCTGCAACCCAAACACATGCACACCAGCATCAGCGAACCAATGCCAAATAGGTTTGGTCCGACTGGGACCTAGTTAACTGGGACAAAACATTTGTTTACACACTGGACGAGTGTAAACTTACACACAGACACACTGACTTACACACACATTGTGTGTGGCAGGAGATGTAGAGGCATATAAAGCAAAGTGTACAGTCATTATGACAGACTTTGCAGACTCCTAAGTGATGAGTTTGTCTGCCTGAAGTCTGTTATCCCCCCGAAGGAGTCTAAGCTGCACGAAGCTTGTAATAGCACATGTATTGAACGGCATGCATGTTATTGGGTCGTGTTCGTCCTCAGGGTCAAGACTGGAAGCTCCTTGTAATGAAGAAGATGGGGACTGAGCTTCGTGTCTGCAGTTACCCCCCTCTTCCCCTGACCCCTGGGTATTTCTGTCCTCTCTCAGTCTACCACTTCAACTCAACATCAATTGAGATCAACTGGGAGAGAAAAGTGCATTTTTCACCTAAATTTAGATCGACATAACTACGACTAATTGGCGAACGTCCGCATAGACTAATGCAAAAGTGGTGCAGTATAAATTATATGATATACAGTATAATAACATTCATGTATGGTTTTTTTGAGACAAGAAGAAACTTGCTAATTTACATATAATTTGATTATTAGAGTCATGAGCATTCAGGCAAACTTCCTTATTTGTTTGTACACCTCTTTATGTATGTATGTATGTTTATGTATGTGTGTGTGTGTGTGTGCGTGTGTGTGTGTGTGTGAGAGAGAGAGAGAGAGACTGTGTGTGTGTTTTGCCCTCTTTCACACAGGAAGAACCCCAATTGTGCTCCAGTAGCCAGCCGAGTTCAGTGAAGCAGAACCTACGTATATGCTCACTGGCATTTAACACACCCCAGTGTGTGCATGCAAACACACACGAATATCATGTATCCAGCTGGGGACCCATGTGACACACACACATGCATATACACAGACACACAACATCGTCTTAAATTTGGAAATAACGGATGGGGTCTTACCCCCTGTCTAATGTTCACCCTGTGTAGCACCTCTGTGCAGCAGAAAGCCTCTTAGCCATATCTCCACCATGTCTCTCCTGCTTCCCCCTGCAGGTCAGCCCCCCCTCTGCCACCCCCAGCATTTGTAGCACACTTCCGCCTTAAAAGTTGTGCACCACTACCTTTGATAATCAAGATAGAGTCTAACTGAGCTCACCCATGCAGAAGATGCTCTCACCTTTTTCGCGCGCACACACTTTTTGAGGCGATGGCGGCCTACACTGTCTCAGCTCATCCAACTGTGAGATTCTCCTTTCCCCTTTCCAGTCCTGCCATCATCTCACTAATGGTGTTTCTATCTCTTCTCCATAGGAGGTAAATGAAGCTTTTAAGCAGGGCGGAGGGAAGGGGGGACACTGAAAAGATTAATTGACTTTCTGCCGAGCTTCACTTATCCTCCGCTGGCACCTTTGACTCGTGAGTGTATTTGTGTTTGGATGACATGATTATATTTCCATTATTGTGGCAATTTGTAGTTTGTTCAGAAATATGACAAAAAAAAATTCAAAATGTGTCCAAAGTGGCTACTTGGTACCTTTTGCAGTTAAGATGATGCCTACCAAAATGCACTGGTCGATATGCAGTATATACTGTATACATGTACTAGTTAGATAGAACAAAGTAACTTTATTGACTTCATAGATTGGATGATCGAGCAAAGAGTCAAATGTGTGAAAGTACAAAGTGTTCACTCCCCACCCCCACATCCCACTGTAAATTCCACCACCCACAGCTGCACACACTTCTCCTGTCACGGTGATAATCTCTATGTCAGGAGCCGTCTGTTGGAGATTTGTCCGTCTCATTCGGTGAATGTCCGAGTGGCAGGTCTAGCTGCAGTGCCACAGGGAGTGTGAGACTGTGTGTGTGTGTGTGTGTGTGCCATAGGTGGTGGGATCTCCATCCTTGTCAGAGTGTGTATGTTGCTTGTCTTCAGATATCAGTTTTGTGACCGAAGAGGATTGATGAAAAAAAACATCTTCGCAAACAGCTTAGACAAGTCCTGCTGTTTATTGAATTTGCTTCGTTAAATTCGCAAACCAAAACGCATTCTGCTATGTTACAATCTATATTACAATCTTTTTACAATATTGATATTTTGTCTCTTTACAGGAAGGTCAGAGGTCACAACAACACATTTTCGTGCTATACAGGTAACACTTAAATACCTAAACAAATACCTTATCTGGTTAAAGGTTTAATACTTTTGATTTTAAATGTGCTTATCTGTAGTTACTTAAAAAACTAAAGTTAAAAAATACACTAAAACCAGGATTACATTATTAAAGTGGTACAAATTGAAACTTGAAGTCAATTTTTTCCCTCATAAAAGTTTGCCTTCCATGAACAATAATATCAATTCTGACAAAGCTATAATTGTTGGGTTGAGTTATTGTTTCTCAAAGCTCTTTTTCTTTCTTTTGCCTTTCATCTGTCCCCTCCTGACATGTTCTCCTTCCTCTATCTGTTGTTTGGTCTCCTCCTGTCACTCCACTGCAATCATCTTCGCAGGGGGCCTTGTCATCTGTATCTACTCATATCCTACAATCCCTTTTGCTCTGAGCACAACTGCACTTAAATGTCAGGGCTGATGAGCCCGCCACACCCACCTGACACATCAGCTCAGCACCTTCTAAAAGCTTTTATGGAACCGTGTGATCGTGGTGGTTGATATAAATTAAGGAGGTTTTTTTTTTTGTTTCTGTTTTTGCAGGGAGTATGGCTCTATAGGGAGAAGCCGTGGTAAGAAATACACTGAAAAGAGAGAGGGCCAAAATAGGCTGTGTTTCGCTGCCATCTAGTGGCTCTTATGAGTACATGCTGCCTTACTGTGATGAATAGAGGAAAAGTATTGGATACAGAAACACAGTTCTCACCAAATAAAGCTATGTTGGATTTAGCAACAATCCAGTAGGGAAAAAAATATGTAAAATTACTATAAAATTAAATCCACACACATGCAAGCATTACTCTCTTATATGTTCTCTTTATTTGTAAAACTTTGGCATCCAGCCAATAATTTCAATGATTGGCCAGGTATAGACAGTATTTACAATTTGAGCAATGGATGCACATCACAGTATAATACCCTATGTACAATCTCAGTATTTCTGCAAACAATATGTACAGTATTACTGCTTGTTGATAGCACTCTCTCTATATATTTATACACAATGTTAACCTCTTGACTGGGTTTGCATGACAGTATGCACATCATAAATTAGTAAACAATACAGTATGTACAGCTTCTGTGGTTACACAACGCAATGTCTAAAACCTAATCTGCATACTCATAGTTGCATCAGTCCCAGCTTCACCTCTTGTAGTTGTGCAGTGCAATACAACACATACAGTTTGTGTATCAGCAAACATAATATATAACATTACTGTATTGTTGCTACAGTGCTTATTGGTTTCACACATCATAGTTTATTTTACTTCTGACCAGTAAGTTTGTGTATTAATTGTGGAGCATTATAAGCTACATCCCTGTACAACACTGTAAGTGTACAACAACAAAGTGTGCTACTCTCCAGAACGCAGTCTCACTCTGTTCAGTCTTACCTCGCATTTGTGATTGTACAACTTATTAGATACAATCAGGGCAGCAGCATTAGACATATTAACAAACCCTCTGATACAGTGGTTTTCAAATGTGTTGACTTTCAGACACTAACAGCAAAGAAAACCTACTGGCAGCTAACAAACACACTCAACCACACACACACACACACACACACACACACACACACACAGACTGATGAACTGTCGCACTGAATGCTGATTTATAAATACAGTGATGCACTGGCTAATTTGCCTTGCGATGAGCACAATGTTACGAGCGAGAGACACAGGATGCACAGCAGGTTTAAGCCAAATAACACTTTGAATAAGTTATAAAAAAAAAAACATGACAAACTAAGCGCTAATACCTTAATATTTTGGTTAATCTGGGAGGTTCAGTAGTGACACACTGAATAACAATAAGTCTTATAAGAGGCATAGGTTGTACTTTTGCAAGACACCAACACATACAGTAAAAATGTGTTTAGTATAATCATGAAAACTAAGACGTTGATGGCATTGTTAACAATTCCCTTTGGTAGAATATAAACATCTTTTACATGCATAACTGTAGGAATTTAAAAGTGTGATTGGACAAAAAAATCTAAATCTCAATGTCACAATCTCATTCAAATATAGTTTATAGTCATGCTATGGACGACGAGAAAGTTTAACTGTCCATGAGTTCCTGGTGTCATACATAAACATTTGTGATGTTGGTTGTAGCAAAAAATATTGATTTAATGACCACATTAATTTCCAATTATTCGAACATTAAGGTCGGATTTCAGCTGCATGAGCTTTTATAGATATGGTTTAAGGCAGGTAAAAGTGCATCTGTGCATTTTGCACTGGAGAGCTGATTGTATTCCAACGTGTTTGATCGAAGCGAAATAAATATAGTATAGATCCTACTTGATCTACACGATGAAAGAAGCCAAGGTCAAATTTACAGGGTGAATACGTTTTTTTTTCAACCAATCAAAACGTTTAAACCAGCTTGAAAGACCCACAAATAAAGTGTATTCACAACCAAATGTTTTCATAAACTGACACCATGCCTTTATAACTTTACTTTTATATGTGATGAATAACAGTGGGCTACGTTCGGGTAATTGGCCTATATGGATGTTGCGGCAAAGTTTGTGCTTTACACAATGAAACATATGTCTTTAACTAGTTGGGGCTGTAGTTATTTTCTTCTGAGTTACTTCTCCTCTGTAGGGTCTGCAGTACCTTTTGGACTCCCCAGTTTCTTCATCCCTCTGCGCTGAGCCAGACTGGAGGACTGAACGGGCTCCAGGAGAGGAGTGGGAGAACAGCGTCTCAGAGCAGAGTAAGTAGCTGACAGTGCCCCCTAGTGGGACACAAAAAACAGACTACATTACAGTATATTAAATTCCTACTATTGTATGCTCAGTTACTGTACTTGTGTACACTGTCCACAGTAAGTGGCAGACAGCACCACCTTTTGGACACTTTTTTTTTACAACAAACAACAACAACAACAGCAGTTAATTACTTTGCAATATATTTAAATGATGCTAATGTTCTTACACACACACACACAGACACACGCACGCACGCACACACACACACACACACATAAAGGTCTGACCTTGACCGTGAGTGCATCTTGTCTTGTGAGAGCTCTGTCAGAGAGCTGGTCCCTTTCTACAACCCAGGGGTGACGAAGAACCTGAAAAGCATCACAGTGATGATCATTTCTTAATGTGCCGCTGCAATAACAAACATCCCCAATCCTGCTAACTCATGTCATGGTGTAGTACCTGGGGAGCAGTCAGGCGCTGGTGAGGGTCCACATGCAGCATCTTAATCACAATGTCCTAGTAAACATACAGTATAAAGACACACACCTTTGCGATTAGTATATTTGGAAAGTAACACTACTAAACAGCAACAGAACCTTTTTATGTGTATCCAACTCCAAAAGTAAATATTAAACCATAACCTTGGCAGTCTCTGACACGAGGTCCCAGTTGCCCCCTGTGATAAATAATTGGCCGCTGCCGATTTGAGCCAGAATTTCCTCTGCTGTGTCCTCGGGGCTGCTGGCAAATGGGCTGAAACTGAGCAGAATGAATAACAATTTACAGAATGTAACTAAAAGGCTGGGTGAATTATAACAGCATGAGAATGAGTCAGGCCATAAAGAGCCTCCAATAATGTAGAACTGCTGTAAAATGTAATGTAAAAATGCTTGATAAATGTAAACCTATAAAGTCCAGAGGTGTTAAGAGAGATAGATAATAGCCTTAATTTGTCTGGAACGTGTCCTATGTAGTGTAGGAGGGGGAATGTGTGCAGGAAACAGAAACATTGCATACTGTTTACTCTCAGCCTGATCTGACCTGGACAGCAGCAGTCTCAGTGTTGCTCGTTTTACAGTGCTTTCAGACTTTTGTCACGTCTTGTCTGTTTTGTAATGTAATTTCCTGTTTTATTTTGTAACCCTACTCGCCTCACGTTTAGGTCACTTCCCTTCATGTGTTTCCCTCTGGTCTGATTGTCATACCCGCCTTGATTGTTTCCACCTGTTCCCCTTACCTTCATGTGTTAAATAGTCTGCGTTCCCCTTTGTCTTGTGCCAGTATGTCTTTGTCTGTTGACTAGATATCACGAGCATTCTGTTTCCAAGCCATAGTCTTTGCCATTGCAGTACGTAAGTCGATTTACCTCTTTAAGAGTGAGTTTTGTTTGTAATTTTCATAGTTTATGTTATCTTGTCGTAGCCTTTGTTTTGTATTTTTGTGGATTTTTGTGTTTGATACTTCTATAGTAGCTTTAGAGATCGTATTTAATAAAGACTGTGAAACAAGTCTCTGCTCCTGGGTCCTGTTTATATATCGGCCTGACAACTTTAAACTGACCCAGCTATCATGGTGTAAAGCAGAATCCCCAGGCTCCAGATGTCACAGGCTGCATCATAACCCTGCTTTCTCAGAACCTGCACAAATTAACACACACACAAGAGTGCATAGTGAATTAGGTGTTGGGTGAGGATTGTTTCACACTTTGTGGAAGTCAATAGGATTAGTGCTATACCTCAGGAGCCATGAATGTAGCTGTGTAGCAGGGTGTCATTAACAAGCCATTTTCAGCTCTCAGTTGTTTGGCAAATCCAAAGTCACAAATTCGGATGCTTTCTGGCCGTCCACTGTCATCAGAATAGCGAATGTTACTGGGCTTCAGGTCTCGATGCACAACCTGAAAAAGGGAAACAAATGCACAAACAAAAACACACATGTTTATATGATGATTCTCACAGAATTAGTAAAACATTTGGTGTTAAACTTTTCATTCATCGTCAAAACCAAACACAAATGTTATTAGTATGAGTATCAATAATGAAGTATGACAATGTCAGGAAAACCTGCATCAAGGTTATAACGAATATCTTACCCCCAGTGAATGTAAATATTCCACTGTCTTGGCCAGTGTGCAGATAATGTCCGATGCATCTCTTTCTGTAAAATTTGGCACTGTGAGAGCTCTGTCCAGCAGCTCGTTGCCTCTCAGTAAATCCTGGACCAGAAACACGCATTGGCCATCATCAAACACCTAGAGGTAGAAATGACCATGCAAGAATGAGACACAGACAATAAAGCTATTACAATAATGCAGAAAGAATATTTGCAGAGGATGCAGGGAGTGGATGCGTAACACCTACATCCTTCAGAGTAATAATGTTGGGATGTTGTCCATATCTCAACAGAATCTCAGTCTCTTCTGATGCATCTTTCCTCGCTTTGTCAATAATCTGACAAAAACAAACAGGGCATATTGTGAAACACACAACTCCAACAAAATCTGTAAACAGACATGGTCAAGATGAACAAAGCATATTGTGTGCATTGTTTCACAGAACAATCAAAGCTCTTCCCACAATGCATCACTGGTCTAGGATATGTAGCGTCAGTGATTCTGCTGTTCTAGGTTCTTGTGGAAGCAGATGATCTTTGTGTTTAAGGTTCAGTATCCACTACCTTTACTGAGTACTCCACAGCAGTGACTCTGTGCAGACATCTTCTGCGGACAGAAGTCGCAGTCCGTCCCGTTTCTTCTTTCAGCTCATAAACATCACTGAAGGCCACATCACCACGGAGATGCTACAGAGAGAACACGTTATATTTCACGTACTTGTCAGCGTCATATACATAACTAGGTGTGAATGAAGGCTTTGTTCTGCCACTTCATAATAATAATCATCATCCAAGGTAATATTAAGGAAGGTTAGCATCTTTGAATAGCCAGTTTCTTAATGATTAATTCTCGTTTATGTGTAAGTAAAGTCATAAAACAGGGTTCAGTTCATTGTTTAATCTAATCTAACTGGTCTCTGATTTAGAATCCAGACTCGGGCTGTTTGCTTAAAGACAAACACCTGTTTGATGGGGTCGATGCTGTTCGCCTCCTGTCGAGAAGTTGCTACTGTGGCAACGCTCGGCTCCTGATTTTGATTCGTTGCAACAAAGCTGAAACCACGAAACAACTGGTGTGTGTTTGCACTGGGAGGGATACCTGGAGAATCTGCTCATGCAAACACACAAAGATACAAACATTCAAATAGTGGTTTAATTCTGTCCCAATTTATGTACTTTGTCAAGTACATAAATTATACTTAAGTTTAAAATATACATTGTGTGCACCTATTATTGTTGTAATTACTACATGCGGTTGTGTGTGTCTGGTTATGTTGTAGTTACCAGTTGGTGTTCTGGAGGTGAACTCAGGGTCAAAATGAAAAGTGTCTTCAGGTCGTCCGACAGTTGGTTTGAAAGGTGGTCTCACTTCCTTCCTGTACAACTTCTGCAGGAAATAACAACAACAACTACAAAGGTTGGTCAAGGTTTATGATAACAACACCATGTGAAAGTCAGGGTTAGAGTAATAGTTGTATTAGTAAAAAGAAGTTATATCACCAAAGTTTTCTTCTCTTATTAAATAATTGCTTATATTGTCAGTGGAAATATGGCTGATGAATCACGAGAGTTTGTCACGAGAGAATCACAATCAGTTTGTCAGACTCAGGCTGAGCTTGAAATGAGATGCTGAAAGAACAGAGCAAGTTAGAGGATAAAAGAGGGAAGATCACAGGAGAGAGAATGAATCGTGTGAATATGTGAATAGTCAAACTAGACTGGAAAACCATGTGTGGCCTGTTTGGACAATGTAATGATCTAAGGAAAACTATCTTCTGTTCACTGAAAATTAAGATGATTTTTTAAAAATGTAAATAAGTGTATTACTGCGTATGGCCTACAGGGGTCACGTTTGACATTACAACATGACACTGTTGTTAGAACAGAGGCCACTAATTGGAAATAAAGGTTTGCAAATTTGTAGTATATAAATATATGTATTATGTATGTTCCATATTATGTATTATGTATACATTTATGTTCTGTGATATTTTTATGTACTACCAATGAACGATCTTATCTGCAAGATGAGTAGCAATTTTTTATTATGGGCAGCTGCTGAGAGGGTGTGAATGTCAGATTTATCAGCTTCATGAAAGCAGGGAGGAAAAGGTCAATAAGATTCTGCTGGACATGATAAACATGATGCTGCTGCTGCTGCTGCTGCTGCTGATGCAGAGAGGAACCTTTCTGCCTGATGCGCAACAGCGATTTAATTAGCACAGAGTGGAGGTAAGCCTCTTACTGATAGCATCACCATCTGCAAATAGGAAACTGCTGTATTTGCCAGACAGGGACTAGGCAGTAATAGTAAGAGTGAGGACTGATGTGAGAGCCAGTGGTGAGAGCAGAGCCTACTAGGCCTGTAAAGCAGATAATAGGAGATTTTGTCAGAAACAAGAGCATCACTTCTGACACCAGTGGATAAACATGAATCACAACCTTTCTGACTATCTCTGGTTGCAAACGTGTGAGCGTGAGAGCCGAAAAATAGTTTTGTTTCGTATAGCCTCCTGTAGGGAGCGTCGCTATTATGAACAAAACAAAACAAAACAGATGTGTGTAAGCATAGATGTGTTCATGGAAACAGAATGATGAGAAACTGTGGCATCCACATTCGACATACAGGCACAACCTGTTCTTACTGTCTCACACAGTGATTTACTTCTGCTAAAACCTATGATCCTTTTTCTGTAAAATGTGTATCACATGTGGACAATGTCCATACGGCTGTATAGCACAACAGGAGTAAGCAGGACCTTTGCAAAAAGTCTTTCAAAGGAAAAAAAATAGGATGTTACAGTCGCCAATAATGTTGAAGGCAGAATGTATTTCATAAATTGTACTTACATTCCAGTCTATCGATGCAAAGAATCGATGTCTTTTTATTTCCTCTACTCCATCTGTTCCCGCACCTATCAAACACACACATAAAGGCAGCTGTTACACAGTCACAATAATTAGACAAAACATCCATTGATTACAAGCACAAGAAACTTTCGGAGAGCATGAGTACCAGTTTTTAAAATGGCATGTGGTTGCTTTAGAGTTGCTATGTGCACTTATTTCCTCAAATCTTATGTTTTAAACATTTCATATTAACGGCCTGACTGTGGATAATTCCTCCATGTGAGAACTTCTCGTTTTACAGTACCAAGTCTATTAGCGGGGTTCCTCTTGAAGAGTGCTCTCAATAAACTCTGCACCTCAGGGCTGAGGAACTGTGGCATTCCCAGCTTAGCTCTGTACAGACAACACAGAAATACTCATTACATTTCACAGAAACAAAGACCAAGTCACTAAACACCAGTAACACATAAAATATACTGTTAAACAATTCACATGTTGGGAATTTAAGTCTAAATCTGTATCCAGACCCCCGTTATATGCTGTCTTTAATTAAAAATATACATGAAAGGCAACAGTAACAAATGGTAACAATCTGATTTAGTCTTACTTTAGAATAAGTGCCATTGTTTCCTTACGATCTTTTCCTTGGAAAGGTAACGATCCTGTCAGCATCTCAAACTGGAAAACAGATTAAAACAGTTGTTAAATTTAAACACTGCTGTTGTTAACTGTCAGAACTAAAATTAGAATCTGGATCAGTGTTAAAACGTTGTGTTAATATTATTGGGAAACAAGTGAACTTGTCAAAACTAAATTCCTATAGAAAACGTTTTATTTACCGATACTTGTCTTGTATAGTCATATTGTAAAAATGATGGTCCGAAAACGGTCTAAATGTTGGTTATACTACAAATATACACAAACAATGTATACAAAACTGTTTATGTATTTGTCTAATTTTGCAACAGTAAAACACTGTCTTACTTGTAAATCACTAATTATCCCATTCTATGTAACATTCTATATAACATTCTATGTAACATTCAATGCTAAATGATAGAAATACAAAAGATAACATATGTATACAGTACAAAATCAAACTACTAGGGAATAGAAATAAGATCAAGCTATAAAAAGCTATAACTTTTCCTGCTGAAGATTAATGGAGCCTATAAAACAGCTGGATGACTTTCATTCTGCTGCCACTGCTGACAACGCTTTCCAGCACAATTTTTAGTATTATTGCCAGTCTCAAAGACATTAAAACATAAATATTGTTTTAATTTATACAAGTGCTCCATCAACTGTTGCCCTCAGTTTTCTCAAATCTGTGCAGTTCAACGGCAGCATTTTGATGGTTGGCTGTTTTCCTTTATTTATTCATACTCATCAAGGTCACACTCTACTTGTTCCCTGATGTAGCTGCCAGCTGTCATTCATCCATCCATTATCTAACACTTATCCTGGTAGGCAAGGGGACCAGAGTCAATCCTAGCTGACTTTGGCAGGGTACAGCCTGGACAGGTCACTGGAGTACCCAGAGAAAAACCAGCTATTCTGCCAGATAAGATACTTGAGCAGGATTACCGCCAGAAGACACTCAAATTAAGAAAACCATACAATGGGATGCTGTAGAGTATATTTCTGTCTGTTGTTTTGGACAACAGGTCAGAAAGCAAAGTGACCATATACCCAAGAATTGCATTACATTGTCGACTGTAGAGGTTCTTACCATCAGCACCCCAAATGACCACCAGTCAGCACTTTGTGTATGGCCTCTCCTGTTTACAACCTCTGGGGCCATATACTCTATTGTTCCACAGAAGGAATATGCTCTCTTATCATGGTCAATGGCTTCTTTGCTCAATCCAAAGTCTGAGAGACACATAGAAAGGGGGAATGATGTGATAAGATAAGATGCAGTAAGACAAAAAATAAATAAATGAATAAAAACACAGATAGTGCGGAGTTAGTGGCACTGACCAGTTATTTTAATATGCCCTTCTTCATCCAGAAGAATACTGTTGTGTAAAATGAGAATCAAAATAAGCTTTATGAAAATGTTTATGTAAAAATCAATGGATTGACAAAATGAAGCCTTTCAGTGTGAAAGTACTTCTCAGGTTTGAGGTCCCTATAGATGATGCCCAGACTGTGTAGATGGTCCAAGGCCAGAGCCAGCTCTGCAAGATAAAACTTCACATCCTCCTCTGTAAACATGACCTGCAACAAATAAATACAGCACAATATTCAACAGTCTTCAAAGGCAGCACAGTGGCTCATCCTGCATCTAATACTAATGAATCATGAAGTATGAAACTTGATAGGGTTAGGTTAGGCTGGGAAAGCTGCAGCTCAACAGAAAACAACTGCTTGTCACTTGTACACTCTTTGTTTATGATGCTTATGACTGTCGATGTGCATGCATCAGCATAAAAGCTGTAAAATAACTCTTTTTGTCATCACAGCATTGACAGGGAGAGGGATGCCTGATATATTCAGTACTGAAATTAAAAAGAAATAATTATAATTGTTTTTCAATGAGGAAAGAGACAAGAAATCAGTCTTAAACCTGCCTCCTTCGACAGACGAGTGAAAAGGTCTCCGCCTCGCAGGAAGTCTAGGATCAGATATAGCTTTCCTTCTGTCTGAAAGGCTACACACACACACACACACACGCACACACACACACACACACACACACACACAAAGTCAGCATCATGCCAGGACCAGAACACATCACGTTCAGTATGTGGACTATTTCTTTCCTCATCTGGATTCACCCAGTCCCTGTATTCAACCAAAACATTGTTTGCATTCTTCTGAACCTGTTCTATGTGTAATAATCAGAGAGAGCTCAGAGCAGCCATTAATTAGCCAATAGAACAGCTCCAAATGAAACACAGTGTTGTGTTTCAGGTGTCAGCAGTTACGTTTGCACAGACAGTTGACGTGAAAGTAAATTTTGTTGGGGATATATCAGACTGACTGGTATTTATATCGGCACCTGTCAAACTTACCATAGTGGAGCTTAACAATAAATGGATGGTTCACTTCTGCCAGAATGTCTCTCTCCATCTTGGAGCGCACACGATCCCGAACTGAACAGGAGATAGTGGGGAGAGTGCAATTTGTTTAATAAAGATGCATTCCGTCCCTTTAATCTAAATGTAAATAAATTGTGACAAAGCCTCTCAGACCTCGTGTATGTTTAATGTAGGATGAAATTGCTTTGACTTAATTGAAAAGAGTAAATGGAATTAGGCCCGTCCCAGTGTTGCAGAGCTATTCTGCAGTGAAAACTACCTTGACTGTGTTCGTGCAGCATCTGTCTCTCTCTTTGACAGGATGAGACCATTACTATTTAAATTCCAGGGGTGCAGGGCAAGAGGATTAAAGCTTCTTACAAAGATCCTAAATCAATCAGCACATGCCATCTCAACCTGCAGCATGTCCTTGTTTACAAAAATAAATCCCATTCAGTACAACCAGTTTATCTGAATCAAAAGTACCAACTAACCTCTTTAACCTAAAATCCATTTGAATGTAGGGCACCCTGAGAACTGGCAGTAAATATATATCTATCTCTTAAATGACCACACAGAGACCAGTGAAGAACAAGACTGGTCTCAGTAAAGATTAAGTCATTCATTCTTTTTTTTTTTTATTTCAAAGATGCATTAATGAACGCGCCATTATACTAAATTCTGGTATTTTAACCTGGCATAAGAAGCATCCTCTGTAGACACTGCTTTAGGATACCTATAATACCAAAGTTTTATTTGGTTATTTTACTTTAACATTTGTACCTTTCAGAGTGGCTTTCTTCAGGACCTTCATGGCATACAGCTGCCCTCTGTCCACTCCTCTGATCTTTCTCACCAAAAACACCTGAGAAATCAGAAATAGGTTTTTGACAATACAAAACACTGTCATATCATATCACATGATCCTTGGTAGTAGTAGTAGTACTACAATTGTGGGATTCGAGTGGAAAAGACAATTTCAGTAATACACTCAACTACACAAGTATTGATGGGTAACTTTTTTCCGTCAGTGTCAGCATTGGTCTCTTGACCCTCTGGTTGATCACTGTCCTGGCTTCCTCATAAGATGTGGGTTGAGGTATTTAGGTGTCAGTGGGTTAAAGAGTGCGTCCTGTACCTTTCCATAGGAGCCCTGTCCCAGCACTTTGAGCAGCTGGAACTGAGAAGGGTCTGCTTTCTCACAGCCCTCTTTGACATGGTGGCTGATGTCAATCTCCTTCAGTATGCTGTCATCCTGAAGGAACGAAGGCAGATGTCACAATTTGTATAGGATATAAAATATACAAATGTTTACTAGTATAGGAAGGGGCATACAAAAATATGAAACAACTGAGGTCACAGATACAAAATAAGACAGGAACGAGCTATTGAGTGACAGACATTTAAAATAACTTAATCCATTTAGACACATTGGTCCCAGTACTGTCAAATTTGAGTTATGGAAATGAAAGAAATAGAATAATTTATCTTATTCTCCCTCACTCACTCTCTCACACACACTCGGAGCTGGTTATGTATGAGCCATTATGTTATTGCTGGGTAGATGTGGGCTGGGGTCAACCCATTCAGTCTGCTCAGTGAAGCAAGTGATCGGCTGCCAACCTGTGGCACAGTGTAGATTGATCAGTGTGACAATATACTATAGTTGTGAAAAGCTTTCAGTGTTATATTAATGTTAACAGTTCTACACTCACATTCAATTAGGTAAAAATGTTTACAATACATGAGTTAGTAATCATAGTCATTTTTCTATGAGTATGTCCTGTGAGTTCAGTCATTTCTCTCACATTAACATGATAGGTTAAGAAGAGTAGGTTTTGCATGTAGCCTACAGTTTTTAACATGGTTTAAAAATGGTAATTGAAAGTATATTAAATTGAACAGTATTTAAAGAGTGTAAATATGAGTATATTTCTAGCAGAATATCTTCCAGCTATGACAGTGTGCCCAGGTATTGTGTCTTGTGTTGTGTGTTGTGTGCATTGTGTTGTGTGCTGTGCTGGAGACATCCTAAGCTGCTTTTTCACTAATTTGGCAGGTGTTTATTTTATGCCTGACTGTCATAAAACCTTACAGGCGGGTGTGACACTGAAGTGAATATTAATGAGTCATGGGGGACGGAATGTCAACAGAGGGAAATCATTTCTGCCACCTAGTATTTTGTTGCTGATTGAGGTGTGGCTTCATAACTGCTGGAACGTTTCACTTTATTGAGTGCAGGGCAACAAGTTGCCTTTTATGGCTAATTGCTGCTAAGGCAGGAACAATAACCATCAACCACACAGTTACAAGTTCAGGAAGTAAAAATGATCAGTGTGAGGGATTCTTATCTTTACATTTATCCCCGAGTGTGTCCATGAACATGAAGAGGAGGGTACCATAATAAGATCCCCTCCCCACATGAGGCATCACAGCCTGCGTCTTGTTACAGATAGAAACATTGACACAGACAGGTAGACGGCCTGTCAACACTGATTCATCAGCACTTCACAACAACAAAAACAGAGGACGAGGAGGGGGGAGTTTCTTTTCTATTTATATCCCAGACATACAGGTCCATGTGCAGCAAATAGCACACTGCCCCCCCCCTCCCACCCCCACCCCCACTGAACCAATCTGTCCGTATCCATTTATCTATCAACCTGCCAGCCTTGCTGCTTGTTAGTCTTCCTGTCAAACTGTATTTCAGTAACACCCCTCCCTCGCGTCTCTCTGTTTTCAACAACAACACACACTCTTCACACTATGATCATCATCATCTACTATGATATGAGAATGATGCTTTTTTTCATTTTTTGATGACTTCTTGTGATTTGTATTTAGGGGGTTTAATAGAGTCACACATGCACAGGCCTGGTGAGAGAGTGATGTAACCTCCTCACTGCGTAGTTGTCTCTAGTGACACAAGTTTGCACAGGTAAACACACCGACTCACCTCCAGCTGACAGAATCCGCTGTTGTTCTTGTTTCTTGCTGCCTTGTTCTTCAGGTAGATGGAAAACCATCTCCGCACTGTGAATTTGCGCGTGCTGGTATCCATGGCAACGGGCAGACCTTTTTTATGCATCTATCCCATAACGATGAACATCTTCCTCTTGGTGAGCGTGCGTGTGTGTGTGTGTCCTTTAGGAGTTAAAGATGCAGATCGCTTGATTATCTATTTGTCCCGCAGCCTCTCCAGTGGCCCACCCTCAGTGCAGTCGTCGCTTTTCAGTTCTGCCATCATCCCCTTTGGCCACTCGTTTCTTCGCCGGGTATCAGCCTGTGGTTCACCCCCTGCACCTCCACTACCACATCCAGCACCACCCCTCTGTCTCACAGCTGCAGTCGGAGGCGGTGATCTGCTCTGGCAGCCTGGATGGACGTGTGGAGGATGAGAGTCAGGTTGCAGGTGCTGCTGGGTTTGGGATTGTCTCGTGTTGTGCAGCAGGCTCACTGCAGGGAGAGGTGACGACTAAATCTGTTCCGCTGAATCAGGAGGTGTGTGTGTGTGTGTGTTTATCCCCTGCTACCTCTCTCTCTCTCTCTCCCTGTCTCTCTCTCTCTCTCTGCAGAAACCAGCGATTGTCACCAGTCACAGTGTGTGCAGAGCTCCGGACCCCTCCCTCACCTATTCTCCCTCTGTCCTAGCCCCTCGTCTCCCTCTGCCTCTCCCTCACCAGTATACAGCAACAGCTGGAGGGGTCACATGGTGTAGTCCGGCTACCTCTGTCCCTTCTCTACAGCTCCTGCGTGACACCCAATGTCACACAGATACACACAGGACAAATAAAAAGAGGCCATTAAAGTAAGCTGCATTCGAGCAGATGGCTCAGTTTCAGTGACGTTACATCAGAGGTCGACAAAATAGTGGGGACATTAACCGATACTAGACTCAATGTTGATGGCAGGGGGCAGCAGTCACCGGAGGCACAGTGTGATCTGCTTGTCCCGGCATGGGTGTGTGTTGGTAGCCTACTTGGATCTGTCACATCAGCAGCTTTGCAGGACTGCAGTGTTACATAATCATAAAGAGAGACAGGAGAGAGAGAGGGCGAGAGAGAGAGAGATGGAGACCAAGTGAGGTATTAGATGAGAACTGGTTGAATCAGGTGTGCTGCCTTGATCAGGCATTCATACCTGCTCTGAGCTTGAATGTATTTTTAGTGATGGTTTCAGATTCTTCAGATACACTGAAATAATCTCAGACGCTTTCACCGCGATCCCTGAACTTGTGGCGCCGTTGTATGTGTTTGAATAAAGCTGGCACCTAGTTTCAGGGAATTTTCAGCACTTTTCAAAATGTAATCAGATGTTGTTTGGTCTGTCTGCTGTGCTGTGGGAGGAGATTCAGGATTATGGGCTAGTGTCTTTATCCCAGTAGGATTAAGGTTCAGTAAGTGGATCACAACATTTATATTCATACACGCTGAATACTTGGACAGAAAGACAGGCGAACGGAAACAATAGTTAGTGCTTCTGTGTAGATACATACAATAGATCTGCCATTCCATCCTGTTGCCACTGTTTTGTGGCAGATAATCCCTCTATATTTATTCTCCAAGCTCTATTGATAGTTGAATTAACTTTCAATTATAGAAATTGAAAAATGCAAATAGACTTTGTGAATAGTTCTTGTTACATAACTCACTTAAGATTACAATACAGACTAGAAATCAAATTGTTTATTGACATAAAACTGTACAATAATTTTATCCTCAGCATTTGTCAAGTATAGATTTTTTTTTCAAATAAACCACATGATTATACAGTATTTTCACACATAAACAGTACAGTACAATCCAATAGAGGTAAGTATAACACAAATCTGAGTAGGAGTATGAAAACATTTTTTTTACCAAAACACACTAAAGGCAATAAAGGTGTTTTTTTTTTTCCAAGCACCTGTCCCAGCTATGAAGTTCAACAATTTCTCCCATGATTTCAAACTATTACAATTAATACTAACTGTTTACTACATTCATGCTCATTAATGATATTCATTTTAAGGTATAAGACAATTAAATTATAGATTCTACATTCATTCTAATTGACAGAAAAACTGCCTAGTATAAAAATGAATGCATTTGTTGCAATGCTGCTGCAGTTCAGGTTGTATGCACATGTAGATGTTTTATGAAAGAGGTGGGTAGTAAACTGGCACATCGTGGTCACAAACACTGAACCCAGATCCTTTGTCAACAGCCAAGTGTTTCTCCCAGTCTCCCTGTTTTTCGCAATCCAGGAGGGTGAAGTCAGGGTTGAAACAGATCTCAAGCTGCCCCAAAATCTGGACATCAGCATTCTGTCAGATGCAAAAAGAAAAAAAGCATAAAATAATCAATCAGACTGTAGACCAACACTTGAAACACATCTTACATGAAACCAATAGTTGGTGTTCATACCTTTGATGGGTGGAGACATTGGATCTTAGGTTTAACACCGTAGAACTTCTCTATGACTCCTTCAATCTGTGACAACTACAGACAAGTTGGAAAAAAAATAGTAGAAATGAAAGACAGCAGTTGCCACATTATTATTATTATGAGACTCTCTAACGCCCTAGGACATATCTAAGGACTAATGTCCTTACATAACACTTGTTATTTTAATATATGCTAATATAATGTTTAAAATATAAAGATACCTACTGAGTAGTGTTTTTCTGAAGGGGTGATGTCAAAATCCCTCAGGGTGCTACAACAACAGAAATACAGATTTACGCTTGAGGCTTTAAATGTGAGACTTAAAGTAAATACACAACAGCTGTCACATGTCAGTTAAGTGCACTGCCGGTGGCAAAAGTTGACAGGAATCAGGAGAGTCAGGAAAATTATAAAATGTTCAGTACCGATCCAAGTTCACTTTGTGGTACAGTTCCAGGGCCTTGCTGAAGTATTTATGTTGACTATTCAGAGCCTCAGCTTTTGCTGCACATGTACCATGTTTGTGCCACTCATACTTCCTGTTGAGTCAGACAAACATACAAACAATGGACAATAAGTTTCACTAGCGTCATATTCAAATTTAAGCCAGAGAGTGATAGTACTACACCCAACAAAGTGAAGTCAACAGAGAGACACTTAAATGGGAAGAATAACTGATCTATTACCAGAAGCTGGAAGATGATGGGTGAAGCAAGTCAGGCCAACTGTTCTTCATGTCAGGAAGTAGGTCCTGAAATCACAAACCCAGAAACAGATTTGCTTTATTTACTGGTACATGGTGACTATATACCAACTGGACAAAATGGTAAATAAATGCATGTTCTTCCCTCCCAGCGTCAGTTAATACCAGATTATTATGCACATCTTGCTTTTGTCTGCATTATTTGACCAGAACTTTTCATTTAGCTTTCTGTAGAATATATATATATATATATGTATTCTGCTGCTCTGTCAATTATGACATAGCTTTATGTGTTTACTGATGCTTGCTATTGTCTGTTTATGTTCCTGTACTATGAATTAAATTGACTACTCGTCTACAGATTTAACACGTTACAGGAAGAGGATAAACTGTTGACCTTCAACTGTTTTACCTCGATCTGAGAAGAGTTGAAATGCCATGATGAGTTGCACTCAATCCCTTTATCTGGCCTGTAAAACAGATTCACAGTATTAGAATGCACTGTGGCAGTCAACAATGAAAACACCAATGTCTGATTGGAAAAGCTGTTCTGCCAAGCACTGCATTTCTTTCCAAGTCATGTGCAACTAGCTGCACTTCCTCTAGTCAGTTTCCTAAATAGGTTGTTGGAAAGCATACATTATGCCTGTGGATATTTTTTTCAATTCTGAGGTAGATTTTAACACATTTCAATCAAATCTATATGTATTTTATTTTGGAACTTGCTTTTTTGTTTTAGTACAAATCTTATTCATATTGTATCTTATCTTTAATGTCTTTTACTGCATATTACTAATGCAGTAAAATTAATTACTTTAAATTAATTTTTTTTAATTACTTTGGCTCACCTCCTGTTGATTAAAATGTGCTACTGTATAACAATAAATGTGATTCTTGACTTACTGTAACTTTCCCCATCAACTGGCCTTCAGTCTAAACTATGTTCAAAGTTAGCCTATGTGAGAGTTAACTACACACAGACAGACATGCAGAAACACAAAAAGACACACCAGAGTCCATGTAGTGTCCAGTTGCTAATGTTGGAATGACACTGTTCCATCTGAAATTGAACAAAAAACAGTATTTTTACTCCGCCTGATCACATAACACTATCAGTGATCCTTTTTGTGCTATGTGTCTCACTAGTCTGAAATACAGTGTGAAGTGAAACTACAAGTAGTTCTAATATTGATTTATCTTGTAATTGTAAATACTGTTGATTGTATATACTTGAGACCATATTTTATTTTATTTTATTTTATTTTATTTTACTGACTTTTTCTCTGTAAACTGGGCACTGCTTAAAAGGAATTTCCCGCGAGGGATTAATAAAGTATTCTGAATCTGAATCTGAATCTGAATCTGAATCTTGGTTATTCTTGAATCACTCAATTATTTTGCAATGAAATATAAAATTAAACAAAATAATGTAAAAATGTTAAGTGGGGCTATGACACCCCTGGTATGTACAGTGTTACAGAAATATGACAATACTTTTACAGAGCAGATAAGGTGTGGTCAAAAGCTCAAAAAAGGTTATGTAGATTTTGTGATGACAGGTAAAATTGAAAACTTAAACACTCACAACGCAGAAAGTGCTGGGCCAGTGGTGGGTCAGAATCAGTTTGGTCCACATGTGTCTGAAATACATGTAAATTCATACCTTAGTCTTATTAGTTTATAAAGCATGACAAAGCCAAACATTACTTTAGGTTTTACATCAAATTAATAGAAATAGAAATGCATAAACAAACAAACAAAAAAAACAGGGTTCATCTATTGTTCATAAATGTACCTATCTGTTGTACTTGAAATCATAAATGCAGAGGTCAGGGTTGCTGCCAGGCAGATGAGAAGCGGTGAGCACAGTCTCATGTCTGACCTAAAATATAGAACAGATACTAGATCAGTCAGCTGTTTTGATCCAGAAGTCACGCTGAGTCCCAGGACACAGCCACATTCAAACCACACCCTGAATGTTCAAATGCAATATTGGTCAACAAAGAAGAAATGCTTGAGTATAGAATGACTAATAGAATGAAAAAGAAAAACAGGTTCTAACAAGAGGAAGTGAGTGGTGTTCATGTCACCACATATTTACGTAATCCCCAAAAGAAAAACACTGAACTCAGCAGTCTTTTGCTCAGATGCACACAATACACACATAATTTAAAATACATTTAATATCCACCAGCAATGCACGGAACGACTGTGTGGACAAATAAAGGTTGGCAAATACACAGAGACGAGCTCAGCAACATTGCTAACATTGCTACTTATCCGGTTCTGATAACAACTCATAAAACACAGCAGTGCAGTTTACTGTCCAGTAACAACATGAAAAATAACACTAGTTTCCGTCAACAAGCACGAGATGAACCAACCAGAAACTTTCAGTCAAGGTCCAGGTAGAAGCAGTAACAATTTACTTTTTTTAAGCTAAAATATGAAATCTACAAAGGTGAAATAGTATCGGTGGTTGGACGTTTAACAATAAGCTGACCTACCGCCGACAGACCGAGTCGTAAAACTGCAACGGTCTCACCTTTCACCAGGTCTATTGTAGCAAAGATATGTAGTTTATTCCCAGACGGTCTGTACGTCTTCAGATACGTTAACTTGGTTTGCGCATTACTTGGGATGTTATGAAAGACAGATTATTGTTGCTGTCCCGCAGCTGCCTCACGAGCTGCCACACAGCTCAGCCAATCAGGAGCGCCGATGACGGCAGGCGCAGTCACGTGGTAAAATGCAAGGGTTGTTTGATTTACTGTTAGGGACCCACCGGCTGTATCCAAACAAACGCACTCTACACTGCTACTTTTTTTTTTTAAAATCAGTGTAATGTGCGTTTGGTTGGAGACTTTTTGTTTGCTACTGAAACAATTAGGCATGCTGATTCCAAATGTGAATCCAGAACTTGCTCTGCACGTCAGGATTTTGAGTTACAGGTATGGTCGCATTTTCTCACTATGTATTTGTTGTTTTGATGGGGCGTTTTAATAAAAAGGAAAAAGATATACTATCATAAAATTTGATGTTGTTTTATCAGCAAAACTTTGTACCAGCTAGACATCGCAAATTGCATGATTCTGAAAAAAAATGACCAGGCATATAACATTAAATCTTGACGTGTTGGCCAAATTCTGAATTCAGATTCGTTGTCAGCGTAGGCCTTATTTAGTCTGCAACACGTGGATTTTCCTCAGTAGCAAATTCTTTGTTGTCCAGAGTTACTCAACAACCAGTCTGTCAGTAATCAAGGAAAATACCATAATTCGAAGAAGAACCTTCATAGGATAATCGATCATTCAACTAGCTGTTAGTGTGGTTTCAGTTTTCAAGATAAGTACCTCACTGTCAGCCAACAAGAGAATGTATTAAAATTATTACTAGGCTTTGTGGTGTACTAAAACATCTTTTCAACCACAGAGAAATCAGTTATGTCACGCCCAAAAATAGCAAAAAAAGTCTTTTGAAAAAATATCCAAAACAATGAAAAATGTCCATTTTCAAAAAACTATGACCTTTTTAAACCAAAAATTGTCAAAAATGACGAAAAAAGCCATTTTAAACAAGACGCAAAAAGGTTTTTCTTCAAAAAAACACCCAAAAATTTGAAAAACGTCAGCCTTTTAAAAAACGTGGAAAATGTATTGAATTTTTAAATATGTTTTCATCTACATGTTATACTATGACGTTTTTGTTGAATTTTGGACGTGTTCATGAAACATGCGATACTATGATGTTTTTGTGTAATATTTGATGTTTTCATGAAAAATTAACATTTTGTGAAATTTTCAATGGCATGCTATAATATAATGATTTTATTGAATTTTTGATTTTTTTTGAATTTTTCACATGCTATACGATGACGTTTTAACGAATTTTTGACCTTTGCATGAAAAATGAAAATTTTGTGAATATTTCGAAATATGACATTTTAATTGAAGACCTCACACCGTGGTGCAGTGGTGTTTTCAGCGACAAACTATACTATGACGTTTGTGTTGAATTTTTAGAAATATTTGCGAAAAATTTAAATCTTAAAAAACTTTCAAGGACATACTATACTATGACGTTTTTGACAAATTTTTGACCTTTGCATGAAAAATGAAAATTTTGTGAATATTTCAACCACTGACATTTTTGTAAAAAATTTAAATTTTGTGAAGCTTTCAATGACATCCTATACTATGGCATTTTTGTCAAACTCGACGTTTTCATGAAAAATTTAAAATTTAGCAAAATTTTCGACGACATGCTATACTATGACGTTTTGGATGAATTTTTTATATTTTTGTGAAAACTGAAAATTTTGCAAAATTTTTGATGACGTGCTGTACTGTGACTTTTTTTGACACATATTTGATATTTTTGTGAAAAATGAAAATTAAAAAAAAAGTTTGACAAAATACTACAAAATTAAGTTTTTGTCAAATATTTGTCGTTTTTGTGAAAATGTAAAATTTTGCCAAACTTTCAACGACATACTATGGAATTTTTGTCAAAATCTTCACATTTTTGTGAAAAATTTAAATTTTGCTGAATTTTCACCGACATGCTATAAAATGACGTTTTTGTCAAATTTTTGACGTTTTTGTGGAAATTTAACATTTTGCGAAGTTTTCGACAACATGCTATACTGTGATGTTTTTGACGAATTTTTGACCTTTGCATGAAAAATTTAAACTTACTAAAGTATGACGTATTTGTCAAATTCTTGACGTTTTTGTGAAAAAAGAACATTTTGTGAAAATTTCGGCGACATACTATATTCTGACGTTTCTGTGGAATTTTTTTTGACATTTTAATGAAAAATTTAGATCTTAAGAAATTTTCAACGTAGTGCTATACTATGATGTTTTTGTAGAATATTTTGGTGTTTACGCTAAAAATGAAAATATTCGACAAAAACGTCATAATATAGCACATGGTGGAACTATGACGTTTTTGTCAAATTTTTGACGTTTTTGTGAAAAATGAAAAGTTTGTGAATATTTTGATGACATACTATACTATGACGTCTTAGTCAAATTTTTGACGTTTTCATGAAAAATATAAATTTTGCTAAATGTTTGACGACATGCTATACTAAGACGTTTTTGTGAAATTCTTGACGTTTTCATGAAAAATTTAAAATTTTGCAAAATTTTCAACGACATGCTATACAATGACGTTTTGTATGAATTTTTGATGTTTTTGTTAAAAATTAAAATTTTGCTAAATTTTCACCGACATGCTATACAATGACGTTTTTGTCAATTTTTTGACATTTTTATGAAAAATTAAAATCTTAAGAAATTTTCAATGTAGTGCTATACTATGACGTTTTTGTCGAATATTTTAGCGTTTATGCTAAAAATGAAAATATTCGACAAAAACATCATAGTATAGCACATCGTGGAACTTTGACGTTTTTGTCAAATTTTTGACGTTTTTGTGAAAAATGAACAGTTTGTGAATATTTTGATGACATACTATACTATGACGTCTTAGTCAAATTTTTGACGTTTTCATGAAAAATATAAATTTTGCTAAGTGTTTGACGACATGCTATACTAAGACGTTTTTTGTCAAATTCTTGACGTTTTCATGAAAAATTTAAATTTTGTGAAATTTTCGCCGACATGTTATACTATGATGTTTTTGTGAAATTCTTGACATTTTCATGAAAAACTTAAAATTTTGCAAAATTTTCAACGACATGCTATACTATGACGTTTTGTATGAATTTTTGATGTTTTTGTAAAAAACTTAAAATTTTGCTAAATTTTCACCGACATGCTATACAATGACGTTTTTGTCAAATTGTTGACGTTTTTGTGAAAATTTAACATTTTGTGAAAATTTCGGCAACAGACTATATTCTGACGTTTCTGTGGAATTTTTTTTACATTTTTTATGAAAAATTAAAATCTTAAGAAATTTTCAACATAGTGCTATACTATGACATTTTTGTCGAATATTTTGGCGTTTATGCTAAAAATGAAAATATTCTACAAAAACGTCATAGTATAGCACAGCGTGGAATTATGATGTTTTTGTCAAATTTTTGACGTTTTTGTGAAAATGAAAAGTTTGTGAGTATTTTGATGACATACTATACTATGACGTCTTAGTCAAATTTTTGACGTTTTCATGAAAATTTAAAATTTTGCTAAATGTTTGACGACATGCTATAGTAAGACGTTTTTGTGAAATTCTTCACGTTTTCATGAAAAATTTAAAATTTTGCAAAATTTTCGACGACATCCTATACGATGACATTTTGTATGAATTTTTGATATTTTCGTGAAAATTGAAAATTTAGCAAAATTTTGCAAAATTTTTGATGACATGCTATACTATGATGTTTTTGACAAATGTTTGACCTTTGCATGAAAAATGAAAATTTTGTGAAAATTTCAACCACTGACTATAATATGACTTTTTTGTTACGAGTTGAAGACCTCACACTCTGGTGCAGTGGTTAACAAACTTGCTTTGTAATCAGAAGGTTGTGAGTTCAAGTCAAAGTTCTATATATGCTTCTTTTTAACGAAATGCTATACTATGATGTCTTTGTCAAATTATTGACGTTTTTGTGAAAATCAAAATTTTGTGTATTTTTGACGACTTACTAAACTATGACGTATTTGTCAAATTCTTGACGTTTTGTGAAAAAAGAAAATTTTGTGAAAATTTCGGCGACATACTATATTCTGATGTTTCTGTGGAATTTTTTTGGACATTTTTATGAAAAATTAAAATCTTAAGAAATTTTCAACGTAGTGCTATACTATGATGTTTTTGACGAATTTTTGACCTTTGCATGAAAAAGTAATATTTTGTGAATATTTCGACCACTTAGTATAACATGATGTTTTTATTGCCATTTGAAGACCTCACACCATGGTGCAGTGGTTAACACACTTGCTCTGTAATCGGAAGGTTGTGAGTTCAAGTCAAAGTTCGACGTATGCTGCACATTGTGGATCTATGACGTTTTTGTCAAATTTTTGATGTTTTTGTGAAAAATGAAAAGTTTGTGACTATTTTGATGACATACTATACTATGACGTCTTAGTCAAATTTTTGACGTTTTCATGAAAATTTAAAATTTTGCTAAATGTTTGACGACATGCTATAGTAAGACGTTTTTGTGAAATTCTTCACGTTTTCATGAAAAATTTAAA
>JAFBJQ010000468.1:88153-101264 GCA_016785345.1 Trinectes maculatus | reverse complement strand
TATTTTATTGATTGTGATCTTCCTGTTTTTAAAAAACGCTTAAAAACCCACTTCTTTTCTTTGGCTTTTCTCTTTTCTTTCAGATAAGTGTCACTGTTAAGCGGCGACTCAGGCTAAGCCTGACATTTAGCCTGGTCCGGAGCAGGCTAGTTTGCCGGCATAAGTTGCCGTGGTAACTTAGTTTGAACTATGCTAAGCTTGCTTTATGGAACCGAATCCACTCTAAAATAAGCCAGACTAACGAAATAAGCCTGGTTTATTTGGTAATCCTGCTTTATGGAATAGGCCCCCGGTGTTGGTGTGTCAGCCGGCAGCAGCCTTAAAGTCCATGGTATAAGGCCCTGTGTTGTGTTGCACCGTATCAGTAAGGATACTATTAAAAAGGTGCATTCGAGTCGCAAAAGAGACACCACTTCCCTGTCCTTCTTAAAAACTTTAGTCCGGACCCGATGACGATAGTTACCTTAAACGAGCCAAATAGTAGACCAGCTCCCAACTACGGTTCGGAGCGAGAGGGGGTCTAAAGGTAACAACGCGCTTCGGCGTCCAGTCTGAATTTTGTGTTAAAAAAATAAACATTTGATAACATTGGAATGTTTTTGTAAGAGCTTTTCTTGTGAAAAACCTGATGCGGCCCAGCCTCACCCAGACTCTACCTCCAGCGGCCCCCGGGTAAATTGAGTTTGAGACCCCTGCGCTAAATAGAGAATTAAGGACAGTCAAACAGGAATGGAGCACAGGGTACCTAAATAAACAAGTCGGGGGTGGAAGACAAAAAAACAATGACAACAGCGGCAGTTAATAGCAATTATAACAACAGGATTTATGACTATTTCAATAATACACAGATGATTAGTCAGAAAGCGCCGAATAATTGAGTAAACAAAATGGCAAGTAAGTGTGTACAGGAATGAAATACCTTCAACTTTGTTGTGATAATTCTAAACATTGTATATATGTAGTTATGTGTTAGTTGGGCACACTGTGTGTTTGTGTGTGTGAAGTTTGTCATTGGAAGTGGTTGATTGTGTTTGATCATTGATGTGGGGAGAGATGACCCCCCCCCCGCCCCCCGGTATCCAGCATGTCAGGACCCAGGCCTCAACCCCAACACCCAGAGCACAGAGAGCCCAGTGCGACACACCCCAGAGATAGCCACAAGCCCAAACCAGGGGAGGGCGCAGGGCCACAGCCACCCCAGATGCGGGGCCACGGAAGGACGAAGGCCACAGCCCCCTAGCTGGAGTCCCAGTCATCCACTCACCCCAGCACAAACTGATCCCACAGCCCCAGGGGCCCGCCAGCCAGAGACCCGTCCAGACCCCCGGCAGGGGACCCACCACGCAGAGAGCCCAGTGGCAACAGGGCCCCACACCCAGCCGGGACCGCCTCCCCACCGCACCATGAACAAGGCCTAAGGCACCCCAGGATCTGTCGAGCCGCTGACGAAGGGCCCACCACGCATCGGTCCACCCAGATAGGACACACAAACACCGTGGACCCACAGTAGGGATGAAGTGCTCAACACCGTGCCTAGTGACCGCGGTGGAGAAAGCGGGAGTGGTGAGTGATGGAAAATCCAACAGCAGACACTGGAAAACGCTGCCCGACACGGAAAAGTTAGCATGCGTGAGTGGACCAGATCCCCCAGTCTGACATGGAAAGGTGGCAAAAGACACAGCGTCAATCAAATTGTGGTGAGCGACATCTACTAGCAACCATTTGCACACAGGAAATTTGCACCTATTATGGGAACTGTAATGGAGGCGTATTGTGTTTGCAAGGACTCAATGATCACACCGTGTAGCTTCGTTTCATTACTTTACTGAACTGTCCCAAAACATCAGAGTTTACAACACCTGCCGTACTTCAGTGCTGAAAAACTTAAAGGCACAGTAACCTGCCATGAAACACAACATAACATCACCCTATGGTGTTTTCCAGACATAACACCCCCCCCCTTCCCAGAAAACAGAAACATAACATTCAGCCAACATTCCTCAGTGACACTATCACTGTGTCACAAAGTCCCCATGCCAGGCGGGCGGCACCTGTGCTTTGGCTTTCTGGAGCCCTGGGCTCTCGTGTACAGGGGCCGGCTCCGCTCTCAAGCAGTCCATTGGTTGCTTTAGCTCACGTCCAATCATGAGCTGCGCAGGTGATACCCCAGTAGCAGAATGCTTGGATGCCCGGATGGTCAGGAGGGTTTGATTCAGTGCATCATTGAAGGTTTTCCCTTCCTCCAGACAGGCTCGGATTCCATTCTTGAGAGTTTTATTGTCTTTCCACCCCTCCATTACTCTCCGGGTGATACACTGCCATCCTGATGTGCTTGATGGACCGCAATGTCAGAAACTCTGTGAACTCAGCCGATGTGAATTGGGCCCCATTATCTGTAGTAACAACACTGGGAAGCCCCCAGCGCCCAAACAGGTCATCCAAGCGGCTGATGACAGTGTGTGTGGTGATGGAGTTCAGTTGGAAGACCTCTGGCCATTTCGAATGTAGATCGTGTACGACCAGCAGGTAGCGTGCGTGAGTGGGGGCCCCATGGAGCTCCCCACAGAGGTCAATCTGGATATGTTCCCAAGGTGCAGACGGCCAAGGAGTTGGAGTGGGTGGTGCTGTGGCAGGCTGCCCCGTTTTCCCACTCAGGAGGCAGCACGCACAGTTGCGTACCAGCTCCTCTACATCAGAGTCTATGTGGGGCCACCACACTGTATCCCTGCAGCGTTGCTTCACCTTGACCACACCCAAGTGCCCCTCGTGTGCCATGTGAAGAACTCTGGCTCTTAGGGTCTCAGGAACAATAGCTCTATGGCCACGAGCGAGGCACACTGCCCCCCAGCAGGAGAGCTCGTCCCTGAAGCGGTAGTAGGGGAGCAGTTTGTCATCCACCTTGGCTGGCCAGCCATCCTTTATGTAGGTACGGAGAGTTGTGAGGGTGTCATCCTCAGCTGAGGCCTGCTGCAGCTCAGCCAGGGTGACTACAGTACTGAGGGGCCCGTGCAGGATGTGGACCCTTTCCTCGTCACTCTCTATATCCGACGTCGACCCACCTGTCTCCTTGGTCACCGAAACAGCTCTTGACAGGAGGTCGGCCACCGTATTTGCACGCCCAGGCATAAACTCCAGAGCTAGCTCACGTAGTGCCGACACAAAATGAGCGACAGTCTCACCCGGCTTCTGGGTCCTCTGACGGAACTCAAAACGATGCATCTGCCGGCTCCTGCCAGAGCTGAAATGGGCTTTCAGGGCCGCTGTGGCTGTAGCATACTTTTCATCCGTCAGAGTGAGTGTGGCGAAGACTCGTTGTCCCTCCTGGCCGAGGCAATGGCGGAGAAGCGCGCACTTCCGCGGCTCCTCTAAGTCCGTGTCTCCCAATGCCAGCAAATAATCCTCAAACGACCTCAACCATCGGTCCCAAGGAACAGCAGGGTCACCGGGAACGGGCAAGAAAGGTGGCGGTGGTGGTAGGGCGAAAACAGACATCCTCGTTCGCCAAATATTGTGTTTGCAAGGACTCAATGATCACACCGTGTAGCTTTGTTTCATTACTTTACTGAACTGTCCCAAAACATCAGAGTTTACAACACCTGCCGTGCTTCAGTGCTGAAAAACTTAAAGGCACAGTAACCTGCCATGAAACACAACATAACATCACCCTATGGTGTTTTCCAGACATAACAAGGCGATCACAAAGTCCCATGCAAAACTACGTCCGCTGAAAGAAACAGTCACTGACTTGGTACCAAACGTCCCAATGGAGGATCCATTAGCGGCACTCAGTCGCGGGCCGCCGCCACGGCCTGCCAGGTCCAAGTCAGCTGGAGGGAGGAGGCTCTTCTGCGAGCCGGACTCCACTTGGAACTGTCTTCCCGACATGGAGTCTTTGACAAACAGCAGCTCCTCTTGTTCACCAGCGCCCACAGCTGCTACTGAGCGCTGTTGCCGGCGTTTCCTGACCTCCCCGAATGCACACGGAGGGACGCAGCACCAAGCTTTGCAGCCAAAGCCGGTGGAAGAAACACAGGTCGCCACTGTGCTGCTTCCAGGTAGAGATTTCAGCCGGGATCACTGTGTCTGCGTCCTCCATGGTCTGCTGCAGGGAATCCAATGCCACACTCTGCACGGAAAAACATCTGGTAGCCAGCAGGACCCGATCCGGCTCCTCAGCCAAACCGCGGTAGTCGCCAGCTGCCAGGCACAGGGAGCTGGCCAAAGCGGCGCACACCGGGGATGGAAGCTGGCGCAGGAACAGGTGCGGGAATAGGAAACCACCTTCATCGGAGCCAAGCAATGACAACATATTGTCCATAAGCTGCTGAACTGTCACCCACACCGGGCAGGGAAAGCAGTTTGTCCGCCCTCTCCGCGGAGCAAGAGCTGTTTGAGAGTGGCGTATTTACCATGTCATGGTGGGTCGCGCAGTAGCTGCATCACACGGCTGGTGGATTGCTGATCCAGAGCCGTGACCACCAAGAAATACCTGGAGTCATCCTCAGCGATTCCTCGCAGGCGGCACAACAAAGCCGGGTCACTCTGCCAGAACTCTGGAAGCTTCACTGCAGCGGTTAAACCGGCCGGCTGATGGAGTTTGGGGCAACGTGGCTGAAGAGGAAACACCGTCCTCTGTTGCCTCGAACATGTTCAAATCGGGGTCACCAATGTGGCAAATGAGGAGAGACTCCAAGGTGAGTTAACCAGCTTTTACTCAGGTCACGCAACAGAATGAATGAATAACATGGCAGAAGGCGTCAAAACCACAAGGACGAAACCACACCCCCTTACCCATAACCCTCCTGGGTGAGAGACATACCCCCAACTGTCCGCCACATTCACCTTGTCTATTCATTCACTCATGAACAGACCGGCTCAACCAACACCACTCTTCAGTGTAGTGTAGTGTATCTAACAGACATGGTTTGCCTGAGTCCTCCTTTTAAGAGGGTTTAATAATGAACTTGTTCTAAACAGATCAATGTAAACGACAGCAGCATAAAATTTTGTTAAGCAAAGTTCATTTAAATTATTGTTAGTATAGTTATGGTAATTAGGTATATTATCACATTACATTACAGTCATTTAGCAGACGCTTTTATCCAAAGCGACTTACAATAAGTGCATTCAACATTAAGATATACCCAAAAAGTGCAAGAAGTCCACATAAATATTTACCAGAAAAAGGTGAAAGGTGAAAATCACTTCAAGTACTTGATGACAGGTGCTCGTAGTTTTTGAGTTGTAATAAAGGAGTGAGGTGCAGTCTGAATATGTGAGTTTTCAGTCTGCAACGAAAGCATTGGAGAGATTCTGCTGTCCTGATGTCTATGGAAAGCTTGTTCCACCATTGAGCAGGAACAGGACAGGACAGAGAACAGACATGATTTAGTATATAACACGTATAGCGTTTGTTCAATCCAGTTTTATTTAGCCGTATTTTCATATTCATCAATTACATCAATTACCAGAAGAGAGGTAGATTGTGTAGGTTAGTTGCATCAAAAACTGTCTTGCTCCGCAGGCTGACAATTCCTCTTCAGATTCCTGTTTCTCCAGTTGACACCAATTCCTGTTTCTGTCTTCTGTGTGGGTATGAGGAATAAAAATGTGTATTCATGGTTGTTGTGTGTCTAAGCTTCCTGCTCTCTCTGGTTATATGTACAAAAGTAATGGTAATACTGTACATACATCATGGATCATGTGGCTGTGTAGTGTAGTAGGAGGCCATCAAAGTAAAGTGTCACACATTAAAGCATTATTAGCCCATTTGTCATCTCCAAAGGAAACATCTGCTTGGCCAATATGGCTCATACAACAGGCAAATAAGACATACTAAATGTTTTTAGCAGATTCTAAATAGAGTAATTTAAAGAGTATCAGAACATTTTCAACTGACTCTTTACAGATATATATCACAATAGCATGATCCTTTTACATTTTCCATAATTTTAATCTTAAAGCTGAAAATCCCTAACATTTTGTGAGTAGTGTATGTAAGAACTTGACCTAGATATCTTTACAATTGTGAAGGTGTAGCTAGCTTATGCACTGTGCTTTGTGACCAGTCCCCGTGAGTGATGTGGAAGCAGTAAGAGAGGGCCACCAGTCTGAGGTACTGCTGAGCATTGCTGATGAGTTTCCGGCTGAGCGATGCTTCACACTGGTCTTCCGTGGTCGCAGAGGTAACTTGGACCTGGTAGCTGAGTCAGCTGAGGAGGCACAGACCTGGATCAGGGGCTTGAAGAAACTGATTGATAACCTGGAAAAGATGGGAGAGCGAGAAAAACTTGACCAGTATCCTTCTTATGGTGTTTTCAGTTACATGAATGCTTTATTGTTTTACAGTCCAATCAAACTCTATAAGGCAGTTTCACTACCTAGGGTAGCCGAACAATAACTAGTCATAATGGGCTGAATCCCAACAAATTATCAATAAAAACTAGTACATTTCCCTATGTGGTGTGTCCAGATGGATTGGTGATTGGTTTAAGAAAGCAGACAAGAACAATGATGGCAGGATGAACTTCAAGGAAGTGCAAGATTTATTGAAAATGATGAATGTGGATATGAATGAGCACCATGCTCATCGTCTCTTCACAGTAAGAGCATTTCAGAAAACGCATGAATACACATTTCACTGTAATTTAAGTATTGAACAACCAAGGGAACTCATGAGAACTTTTGAATCCTAATGTGCCTGGCTATATACATGTTCTTCTCTCAGATGGCTGATAAATCCCAGTCAGGTACACTGGAAGATGATGAGTTCGTACTCTTTTACAAGATGCTGACCCAGCGAGAGGATGTCCTGAGGATTTTCCAGGAGTTCTCACCTGATGGCCAGAAACTGTCCCTTAGCAATCTGGAGGACTTCTTGAGAGAGGAGCAGCTGGAGGAGGGAAATATGCGTCAGTATGCCAAGTTGGTTGTTGAACGCTACGAGCCCTCAGAAAGAGGTATGTGGACTGTGAATAATGTAATGTGTGTCCTTTGGTTCACTGCTTTATTGCTTTTCACTGCAGTTGAAAGGAATTTAGTTAGTAGAGGACATAGCACAACAGGGACAGGCCTAAGAAAAATATGACATCGGTCAGACTGGGTCACAGTCTTAGGAAGGATGGTACAAATTACAAATCTAAATTTCTTTTAGACAAGAAAAAAATGTCTCCGGTTGTAAATGTATGTGGCAATTAATATTAGGGGTGTCCCGATATCAATACTGGTACAGAGCCCAGTATGGGGATCAAGCAGTAATGAAAATACTCTGTTACTCGGTCCCGATACAACTTTACTGCTGGGTCTCCTTCCCGGTGGGAGAGAAAGAAAGGCTCGATTTCTGCAGTTTGGAGATTTTTTTAAGGTGAACAATGATGATGGCAAAAAAAAGCAGGTATATGTATATGTATATGCGTGCGTGGGTGCGTGTGTGTGTGTGTTGTGCTGACAGGATTTTGCTTGCCCTGTTCTAATTACCATATCTCTTCGACCTTTTGTGGTATCAAAGAAATTCCAGTTCCCAAAAGCAAAGAACCCAAGGTAAGAGCTTGGAGGTCACGTGTTCGGTCATTCCAGTTAAATACAAGATTTAGCCAGCATCATGGTTTGGCCATAGCCGCTTCACTTTACCGGAACTCCTAGACCAGGGGTGGGCAAACTTCACTTCTTGTTGGGTGTGGCTAATGCAATGTATATACGAAAGTTCTTCGTCTTGGTGAGCCTCACACACCTACCGAATTTGGTGTGTGTAGCTGAAACTATATGCCGATGGACGGATGGACGGACGAACAAACGAACGAACGAACGAACGAACGAACGAACGAACGAACGAACGAATGAATGAATGGAATAATCCTTCGAATAACAATAGGGCCTTTCACACCTGCCGGGGGGCAAGGCTGCCCCGCCCCCTCACTGTTGGTGCTCCGGCCCTAACAAGGCTTTGCCCCTTCAGGGCATGACCTGAAACAGTGAAAAAGTGGCTTCCTGATGTACCTTCGCTCTGCTGCGGGGTCCATATTCAACCCACAGCAACGTTCCTGGAGAATGGTCTCCTGCTGCCTGACACATGCTCTCTGGAAAGATAAGGCCTGAATAATCCAATCATTCTCTGCGGGATACATGTTGGCAAGATTATTCTGTGAAGGTTCAGTTTTTGCCAGGACCCCTAAGCAAAGAAAGGAATATGTTTAAACAAAAACTCAGTCTTTATTTGCAAAAGTAACAAATTCAGGAGTCCAGATCTGAGACAACAAGAAACCGTCTGGTTATAAGGTACGTAGCAGAGCAGGTCCAGGCAGAGCATGTGAACAGGAGCGGAAGCTGGAGACTCACCATGGACAGCAGAGAGGCACCAGAGACACTAGGAGTAAGAGAATCCAAGGCAAGTACAAAAAGTAGATTAAGTGTGGTGTGTTTCTCGTCTGCTGAGTGGGAGAAGCTAGCCACGACCCCTGTCATAGCCCTGCACAGCAACACAGAGAGAAACGGAGGGGTAGAGCAACAACAAAAAGACAAAATCCAAAACAAATTATAACCCATAAACCAGAACCAGGTCACGGCAAGCACTCATACTCCGCCTGGAAACAATATCAGGACACCCCTAATTAATGACAATCAAGTGTTGAAGGAAGATCAATAGAAAGAGGAGTTGAACATTGGGATATTGTAACATAGTTACACTTACTCTTAGTTTGTTTTTATTTTTTGTCACTTCACTAACTCTCCTGTCATTTCTCCTGCCCTTCTTCCCTGCCATGTTATCAACTCATTCCCCTCACCTGGTTTTCCCTGCCCATCTCCTCACCTGCAGCTCATCTGCTCATTTGTTCCTCAGTATATATTCTAGTCCATTTCCA
Organism: Trinectes maculatus; assembly: GCA_016785345.1. Lineage (NCBI taxonomy): Eukaryota > Metazoa > Chordata > Actinopteri > Pleuronectiformes > Achiridae > Trinectes > Trinectes maculatus. Next base: position 92,406 of record JAFBJQ010000468.1, on the reverse strand, counting down.
CTTGATCCCTGCCAGATTGTCTTGTGTTGTTCATTGCCAAGCTATCCAGCATTTTTCCAGTTCTGCCTTCGTGTTCTGATCTTGTTTTTGCCCCTCTTGGACTTCGGATTCCTGCCTGCCCCTTGTCGGATTTGTTTGCCTGTTTTTTGATCTCCTGGTTTTGACTCTGCCTGTTTTTGGACTAAGTGAACTGATTTTTTCCTTGCACCTCGCCTGCCTCGTTGTTGTGCTTTTGGGTTCTCTTTTGCCAGCACCAGTGGTCGTGACAGAACAATCTGGCCACCATGAACCAAGCCGACACGGACTCAATCTGCAATGAGCTGAGAGCACAGGCCAGCACTCTTCAGCGCCATGACGAACAACTTACCTCCATTTCAGGCAGCCTACAGGAGGTGGCGGCTCGTCGTGAGAGGAGCTTGGGCAGCACTCATGACCTTCTCCAAAGACTCTCACTATCAGATCGTAGCCCGGCCCCTGCATCAGACTCCTTCTGTGTCGGATGCTCGTTTGCCTCCTCCGGACCGTTATTCCGTTGCTCCGGGTAGCTGCCGGCCGTTCCTCGTGCAGTGTTCCCTTGCCTTTGAACTCCAGCCTTCCGCCTACATCGTCTCTCTGCTTGCCGGCAGAGCTAGAGACTGGGGTACTGCAGAGTGGGAGAAGGAATCCGCCATCTGTTTGTCAGGCCGATATATAAACAGGACCCAGGAGCAGAGACTCGTTTCACAGTCTTTATTCAATACGATCTCTTTTTCCAGAGTGACAAATGCAGAGCTATGAAACTTGACTAAACACTCTTTTAACCTAAAGCTACTATAGTAGTACACAACACAACAGCTACAAAAAACGCTCCAAAAGGGAGGAAAACCTATCTGTGATAAAAAGTACAAAACAAATTCACTCTAACAAAAACGCTCCAAAATGGAGGAAAAACTAACCGACTAAGGCAAAACAAAGGCTATGACAAGAAAACATAAACTATCAAAATTACAAACAAAAATCACTCTTAAAGAGATATATCGACTTACGTACTGCGATTGCATAGACTATGGCTTGGAAACAGAATGCTCGTGATATCAGGTCCATGGACAAAGACACACAAGACAAAGGGAAACACAGACTATTTAACAAACTGAAGGTAAGGGGAACAGGTGGAAACAATCAAGGCGGTGATGACAATCAGAACAACGGGAAACACCTGAAGGGAAGTGGGAAGTGACCTAACGTGAGGAGAGTAGGGTTTCACAATAAAACAGGAAATCAGAACAGAGACAAGACATGACACTGTTCGTCTGTCAAGCTGTTCTCTGACGAGCTACGGAAGGTTTTTGACCATGTCACACCCGGAAGAGAGGTTGCTTGGGGTTTGTTTAACCTGGCGCAAGTGGAGAGGTCTGTTTCTGATTGCTCTATTGAGTTCCGCACTGAAGCAGCTGAAAGTAACTGGAACGCTGCTTCGCTCTACGATGCCTTCTACAACGGCCTCTCAGATGACATCAAAGATGAGCTGGCGGCCCGTGATCTTCCTGCTGATTTGGACGCACTTGTCTCTCTCTCTATCCGCATAGAGGGTGGTCTACAGGAGCGGCGGAGGGAGAAAGTTCGGTCTGCTGCTTCGCCTGTGCGGAATAACCAGCCATCCCACCTGCAGTGCACTAATCCACTTTGTGACGCTCCTGAACCTATGCAGCTGGGCAGGACACGGCTGTCTACAGCAGAACGACAGCGCGAAGAGAGAACAGGTGTCTGTACTGTGGTCAGGACGGCCATTTTGTCTCTTTGTGTCCAGTAAAAGACATGGCTCATCAGTCATCCAGAGGGCGCTGGTGAGCCGGACTGTGAACTCTGAAATGCCCTCTCGGTCTTTGGTTCAGGTCAAGCTGTTCTGCTCCGGGAATTATCAGACTGTCTCAGCCTTCATTGACTCTGGGGCGGATGAAAGCCTGTTGGATGTGACTCTTGCCTCCCAGCTGGGTCTTGGTCGGGTGGTTTTGGAGAAGCCTATTGATGCCTCAGCTTTGGATGGTCCTCTCCTCTTCAGGGTTACTCATCGATCAACTCTCCTCCAGATGACCATTTCGGGTAATCACACTGAGACTCTTTCTTTTCACCTGATCAATGCTCCACAACAACCTGTCATTTTGGGGTTTCCTTGGCTTAGAAGACATAATCCGCACATTGACTGGTCTTCGGGAACTATACTGCAGTGGAGTACTCATCGTCATGCTGTCTGCCCCATCATCTGCCTCTGGTTTGTTCCTATGGATTACCTGGATCTTAAGGAGGTTTTTAACAAGGACCGGGCCACCTCCTTGCCACCGCATCGCCCTTACGACTGTGCCATTGATCTCCTTCCAGGTACTTCACCCCCTAGGGGGCGACTCTTCTCCTTATCAGTTCCTGAAACAAAGGTTATGGAAAAGTACATCAATGACTCCGTGGCGGCAGGGATCATACGACCTTCATCGTCGCCCGCTGGAGCAGGATTTTTTTTTGTGGAGAAAAAGGACAAGACCCTACGACCTTGCATCGATTTCAGGGGACTTAATAACATTACCATCAAAAACAGGTACCCTCTTCCATTAATCTCTTCTGCTATAGAACTGCTACAAGGGGAGACCATATTCTCCAAACTCGACCTCCTCAACGCTTATCATTTGGTAAGAATCAGGGAGGGTGATGAGTGGAAGACGGCCTTTAATACTCCAAGTGGTCATTATGAGTATTTGGTCATGCCGTTCCGTCTCACTAATGCTCCTGCAGTCTTCCAGGGATTAGTCAATGATGTTCTGCGGGATCTGCTCAACATGTCTGTTTTCGTGTATCTGGATGACATTCTCATTTTTTCTAAGTCCAGGGAGGAGCATATAGTCCATGTACGTCAAGTCCTCCAGAGTCTCCTGGAAAACCAGCTCTTTGTTAAGGCAGAGAAATGTGAGTTCCACGTTTCAGAGGTATCCTTCCTGGGTTTCATCATCAACGCTGGCAACATCCGGATGGACCCGGCCAAGATCAAGGCAGTCACCGACTGGCCAACTCCATCCACACGCAAGGAGCTTCAACGCTTCCTGGGGTTTGCCAACTTCTACCATAGGTTCATTCGGAACTACAGTTCAGTGGCAGCTCCCCTCACCGTGAAGTTTATTTTAGTGGCAATGATGTGATGATGTGGAAAGGATTCTCCGCTGACACCGTCTTCTCTTGTATAAAAAGTTTTATTATAAAGAAGGTACGCTGCCATGCTCATTCCATTAACCAAATTACCCACCGCCAAGGAAATGGCAGAAGTATTGTTGCAACATGTGTTCCGGCTGCATGGTCTCCCGTCTGATGTGGTCTCTGATCGGGGACCACAATTCACCTCTCGCTTTTGGTCCGAGTTTTGCAGGTTGCTGGGGGCTACTGTCAGTTTGTCATCTGGTTTTCACCCACAATCCAATGGTCAAGCAGAACACATGAATCAAGAGATGGAGACAGCTCTGAGCTGCCTTGCTTCCCGCTACCCCTCCTCCTGGTCTGAGCAGCTCCTGTGGATTGAGTATGCCCATAATACTCTGCCCAGTTCAGCCACTGGTCTTTCACCCATCCAATGCTCCCTGGGCTACCAACCACCGCTCTTTCCAGAGCAAGAACTCGAAGCCAGTGTTCCATCTGTTCAGGCGTACATCCGATGGTGTCGGCTCACTTGGATGCAGGCCCGCTCTACACTCCTGCGCTCCTCCGACCGCTACCAACAATTGGCCAATCGACATCGCAATCCTGCACCCCGATACACCCCAGGACAACGTGTCTGGCTATCTACACGGGATCTTCCCCTCAGAGTGGACTCCAAGAAGTTGGCTCCCCGTTTTGTGGGCCCGTTATCAATCTCTAAAATAATCAATCCTGTGGCTGTCCGTCTTCCATCTTCCATGAAGATTAATCCCACATTCCATGTTTCCAATGTCAAACCTGTTAATGAGAGTCCACTTCTGCCTCCTTCCAAACCCCCACCGCCACCCCGGCTCATTGATGGGGCACCTGTATACACTGTCCGTTGGCTTATCAAGTCCCAGCGACGTGGCAGGGGAGTGCAGTATCTGGTAGACTGGGAGGGTTACGACCCTGAAGAACACTCATGGATCCCCGCTCGCAGCATCTTGGATCCGGCTCTCATCACAGACTTCCAGCAGGCTCATCTTGATCAACCGGGTGGGACGGCAGGAGCCGTCCCTAGAGGGGGGGGGGGGGGGGGGGGGGGTGTGGGTGGGGGGGGA
>JAFBJQ010000468.1:75993-88135 GCA_016785345.1 Trinectes maculatus | reverse complement strand
TTCACTAACTCTCCTGTCATTTCAGATCCTGCCCTTCTTCCCTGCCATGTAATCAACTCATTCCCCTCACCTGGTTTTCCCCGCCCATCTCCTCACCTGCAGCTCATCTGCTCATTTGTTCCTCAGTATATATTCTAGTCCATTTCCACTTGATCCCTGCCAGATTGTCTTGTGTTGTTCATTGCCAAGCTATCCAGCATTTTTCCAGTTCTGCCTTCGTATTCTGATCTTGTTTTTGCCCCCCTTGAACTTCGGATTCCTGCCTGCCCCTTGTCGGATTTGTTTGCCTGTTTTTTGATCTCCTGGTTTTGACTCTGCCTGTTTTTGGGCTAAGTAAACTGATCTTTCCCTTGCAACTCGCCTGCCTCGTTGTTGTGCTTTTGAGTTCTCTTTTGCCAGCACCAGTGGTCGTGACAGGATATGTTAATTTTGTATGTATCAATTGACTGCAATGTGACCAGGCTACTCTGGATTGCCAAAAGAAAACTGGAGGAAGTTTACTTAACATGAATTTCATGATACATGTTTTCTCGGCATGGCTGCTGGGGCTCCAGTGGACATTCACAAGCACTCAAGGACACCTTATCTAGACATTTTACCAATGTGTGTATGTGCTCTATGGAAGACAGTGTTGCTTGTTATGATGATGATGATGTATGATGGCAGAGGACGTCCTACTCTACTGCATTGACCTCTGACCATCTCCAGTGTTTTATTACAGATCTGACGCTAAGTTAAAGGTTAAAAAAGACAATAGCATTTGGTGACTGCCTTGGCTTTACATAAACCTTTACATAAACTCATTATATAGAATGTATAAATTCTATACATATATACACACTTGAGTTCACATAAAACTAACCTGAATTAATTTGATGAACAAACAGAAGTGAAAAAATATTCTCTCTATTGCCAGATAGTGGTGCTATATCAGTTTGGACACATGGATATCATTATAATCTTTATAACCAACACTTTGTAAAGTTTAAGACCATTCACCCACGGCATTGTGAATTTCTGGCACATTTCCTGCTTATCTGGTGAGATTTACATTCATTATATCATAACTTACATACTTTATGATATATCATAAATCCCATCGCTATCCAAAATCTGTAACATCTTGACATTATGTGTTCCAAATCTGACACCATTACGATAAACTTTCAAGGAGACTTCTACCAAAATTGATTGTGTCGAAACACACATATACAAAACCCTACTCTTTCCTTGACCAGCTGGTGGCGCTATGCCAGACAGGCATGTTGGGTGTCTAGATTTCATCATTATTATATTACCTAACGAGCTGAAAAGATAAGTTGGAGAAGGCTGAATGTCAACTGTATTAGCATCATTAGTAGGTGATGACATCATGTAGTTGATGACATCATGTGTTATTTCATAAATTCCATCGCTATTCAAAATCCGTAACATCTTGACATCATGTGGCTAGATATTAAAATTCATGATATCGCCATTTCCACATATTACAACATATCAAAAAACCCTTTGCCATTTAACATCAGCAACATCTTGGCATCATGTCTGCCAAGTTTGACGTGAATCTGATGAATTGTCCAGGAGCAGTATATTAAAATTGGTCATGTGTCCAAGCACACATAAGCCGAATTATTTCACTTCCGGTTGGGTGTGGCTAATGCAATGTCTCTACGAAAGTTGTTCGTCTTGGTGAGCCCCACACACCTACCGAATTTGGTGCGTGTAGCTGAAACTATATTCCGACTAGAGGACTAAATGTCATTAGGGGGCGCTATGGAGTCACTGGACCACACCTGGGTCCAAGCCTCTATCAGTGCAGGTTCCCTGGCATGCTGATGTGTGTGCAAAATTTTTCACCTCAACAAAAGGCTCAGTAAGTATTGAGGACAGAGAATGAACGAATGAACGAATGAATGAATGATCCTTCGAATAGCAATAGGGCTTTTCACCTGCCGGTGCGCAGGGCTGCCCAGGCCCCTCACCATTGGTGCTCGGGCCCTAACAAGGGCCATGACCTGAAAAAGTGATGACCCACCTTAAAGAAGAGAAGATTATTTACCCTATTAAATTATAGTCATCACTATTATAGTCTATCCAGTTATCTATGGGTTCAGGTTCATAAACCTTTATAAACTTTGTGAGAAGGTCATGATACCATTTGAATATACTTCCAGCCAAGCTGCTGAATGCCATGACATTTGATGGCTTCTTGATGTACCTTCGCTCTGCTGAGGGATCCATATTCAACCCACAGCGACGAGGTATGCACCAAGACATGAGCCAGCCACTGTGCCATTACTTCATCTCCTCCTCCCACAACACCTACTTAATGGAGAACCAGCTCCGAGGACAGAGCAGTGTGGAAGGATATATCAGGTACTGTTGCTGGATTAAGAATAGTACAAAATTGGATGATAAAATGAAATGGATATGAACACATTTTCATTTTTGACCTTACATTTCTTTTCACTGTGGATCAGAAGTGTAAATTGTAACTTGTCAACTGAATATTTGATCATTTGAATTCATCAATTACTATAGTTCATATTTTGGGGAGCATTGTGGCAATGAAAATAAATTCTTCTCTTTTCTAATACTGTATTCCAGTTTATTATTACATAATAGTTTTATAATATTCTATCAAAAAAATCTAACCTTACCTAACCAACTTTCTACAACTCTATGGCTTATTGAGGCTTGTTACTGTTGCAATTCCCTGCATTAATCTTCCAATATCCAACAGTAATTGTTACATTAACAAAAGAGGCTTAACAAATTATATGTTATAATTTTGACAATTATGGCTTACAGCTCACGAAAACTAAAAATAAAATTCTGTGTCTCAGAAAATTTTAATATTGTGACAAAGTTCAATATTGTAGACTCACAGTGTTATATTCTAATCAGGCTTAAATATTAAACTATGTGTATAGCACATTATTCTAATTTATTGAGATGTAGTTAATAAATGAATTTGTAATTACTGCACAGGGCTTTAAATCGTGGCTGTCGGTGTGTTGAAGTGGACTGCTGGGACGGTGCCAATGGAGAGCCCATTGTCTATCACGGACACACTTTTACGTCAAAGATACTCTTCAGGGATGTGGTCAGTGCAGTCGGCACCTATGCCTTCAAGGTATTATTAATAAAAGGCTGTTGATTAGCCTTCGTTTGTTGTAAATGAACCTACATTCACAAAAAGTTAGGGCTATTTGGCTTTCAGGTGACATTTAAAATGTAAAAAGTTCATGCTACAATGATATCATGAAAGTAGGGCATTTAAGTAGACATGTAATTTCTTCATATTAAACAGTTTCTCGAAAACAAAAAGTTGTGGTTATACCACAACAAAAAATGTCAGTGTCTCCATGATGTCAGATGTGGACAGCGTGCGGTTCATCACCTTGAACAGTATGCTATTCAGTAAGTCCTAAAACACTAAACAATTAGACATGTGCATTCAAACATTTGGAGAAAGTTAAGTTCACATTTAAAGGTTACAGTGCATTTTAGGTGCATTCTGAAATTTCATCTGAAAGACGTGTATCCCTAACTTTCTGTGGGTAGTGTACATCTCTAGCTATGGTCCATGACAGGCTTTCAGCTGTTATGGACTATATTTCTCCCAAAACAAAGTCAACAACGCCAGTGTTTTTATATGATCCACAACTGATCCAAATATCAGACTTGTGTAATGTGTAATTAAACAATGTGAGAGGAACTGGACTGTAGCGGTCGCTGTTTGCTGAAATTAAAAACAAAACGAAAGTGGAGGGGACGTGACAAGCTAGCTTACATGTGAGTGATGTGAGATAATACAGACTGTTTATGCCTGATAGTGAAGACTTGTGGAACAATAGAGTTCTTACTCGCAGCCTTTTGTTTTATCAAGGCAAACAATACTGATGAGGCAAAAATAGTGCCTACTTTTTCTCGTGGTGATGAGGCCAAAAACATTGAATCTTTTACGTGACCTATTACAACCTGAAATGCCTGGAGACAAGTCTTATAATGACATAGTGATTATGTTGTCCGATCATTATTCACCAAAACTGCTGTTAATTGCTAAAAAATTCCGTTTTCACACCCATGTCCAAGTGGACAGGGAAATGGCCAGCATGATCATTGCTGTATTGAGTCAGCTAGATGAACATTGCGAATTTGGGCCAGTGACACATGCCATTAGCATTAGTGTTTCAATGGAGATGGCATCAAAGGAGGCCCAACAGTACATGGCACTAGTACAAGTGCACACAGTGAGTACGGACAGACAGAGTGTACAGGGCCCCCTGTTATTGTTGTGGCCATCTGGGGCCAGGGATGAGCGTACATACATTGAGGATTAACAAGATTACCACTATTTAGGAGAGTTATTGGGTAAAACCCCTGTTAAAGAGGCACCCAGTAAAAATGCAAATCGGATCAAAGGCATCCATTCTCGCAGACAAGGTCCACAAGAGTTACCTGCAACACCTGCCACTAAGCCTTGCAGACACCAGATTTAGCACCTATGTGGGAGAACCAGTGCCCATGGCAGGTATGACTGATGTCACTGTTGAGAGCAACAATCAAGGAAGAACATTGCCTGTCTACTTGGTAAAAGGCAACTTCCCTACGATATTAGGTTGTTTCTGGTTAGAGGATCTGAAATTTAACTGGCAAACAGTAAAAATGGTGTCAGGCACTACCACCGAGGTAACTGCCATTGTGAAGACACACGATGAAGTGTTCAAACCTGACCGAGGCTAAATGAAGACATTACCCTGAAGTTAAGCATTAACCCAAGCGCTAAACCAAAGTCGTGCCATTGCAGACGCTCTGCCACCACAGAATGTAGGCCAGTTACGTTCTTTCTTGGAGTTGCTGAACTATTATGGGCGATTTAAACCTAACCTAGCATCCAAGTTGAAACTGTTACACAGTCTCCTCTGTAAAGGCAGTATGTACTTGATATTTTTTGTCTGATCCATGGGTTGGAGCGAAAACATTTATTCAAACAATATTTAAACCAACCAAAGATCTTTGTTGTTTTGGAAAAACTTTATTAACCTTTCTTTTAAGGTTTTACAGCTCGTACACACACAGAGGTTTGTCTGCTAGGCAAACGTTGTCTTTTCAAGTAGATCAAACATGTTTTATAACCTCTTATTCTAGCACAGCAATTTTAAGAGGTAGTAAAATCATTCAGTGATATTAATAATCTATCTATATAATCTATTGGGACAATAAAGTTGAACTCTGAAACTGTGATTACTGTGTGGTCAATGTCTGAATGACTGGCAGACAGGCAACAAAAGGCAATGTCCAAATTTCTGATTATATTTTATTCATGTACAAGAAGGAGTGTTCACACAACAACTACACAGTGGAAGTTACAAATGAAGACTCAAAGTATGATGTGGGTGTTAGACCTTATGAACAAGGTATTTCTCTTAGACAGAGCAGGTTAGCTAGAGCAGGTCAGATACACATTTCATGTCAAGATATGCACAAATACAAAATTCTCATAACAAAAACCTTCTAGTGTTGCTTCTGTTTATAAATAGATGTCTGGAACTCACTATTGTGTCTCTCTTTATGACAGCAGATCATGTTCTATCATAATCCTGGCCACAATAAAATGACAAACTCACTCTCTCCCCAAATCCAGGTTTCAGAATATCCAGTCATTTTATCTATTGAGAACCACTGCGGCTTTGAGCAACAGAGAGTCATGGCCAAACATCTCAACCAAATCCTCGGTGACAAGTTGCTGAGAAACACACTGGAAGGCAAGGCCCCCATCAGGCTGCCGTCTCCTGAGGTAAGCGGTGCTATCTGTTGTCATAAACACTCCTTACTCTACCTTGTTTCCATGGCTTCTTTGCCAAACAGTGAAGCCACTGAAACAAAGTGCATGTTTCTGAAAAATTGCATTCCTGATGGTTCCTGATATGTGAACTTTAGTGATTGACTCAGAGTAACCAGAGTCCATAAAATGAACTGACTTTACTCAATATACAGGGCGTCCTCGTGTTACGACGGTCCGATCCGTTCCTGAGAATGTGTCATAACCGAATTTCAACGTTAGTCGGAACATACATTCATATGTATGTATTCGTATGTAGATAATAAGTTGTGCCACTAGATGTCGCTGTAATACCACGCTAAAATAAGAGTTTATTATGGTAAATTTCCTTTTGTCCCTCTTGACACACCGTAGGGGTTGATATCGCGAGTGTAATGAGCATTTCCTTTAGATTTCTGATATCAACCGTGTAGACCCTGTGTTGTGAATAAACCTACGGTATTGCCACGATCCCGAACCCATCTGTGTGCCCCGCCAGCCGTCCATTTCACATAACTAAACACAAGGCAGAGTAGCCTAGCTGTGCTGTGGAGGTGTTGGAGAGCCGGCAGGCGCGCTGAGAGACAGATAGAGCGCTCACCAACTAGTTCCCGTGCCAAGTCTGTACGTATTTACTGGGCAAACCGCTTAAGCCGAAACAAGGAAGTTCACGGGAGATGTGTCGTAACCACGAAAACGTTGTATCTCGCGACCGTCGTAACACGAGGACCCCCTGTATATGTAATATATTTATTTGCCCAATCTGTACATTCTAACAGGTTGGATAGTTACTCACCAAATGTTTCATGCAAAATATGGATGTTAGGGATAACCATTACATTTTTATTTGATGCATTCTTCAGGATCTCAAAGGAAAGATTCTGCTGAAGGCTAAGAAAATTGGTGGACTGGAGGAAATTTTCAACGGGATGGTGGAGGACTCTCTAAATGGGGAGATCAGCGATGAAGACGAGGTGGATGAAATTGATGGAGACAACCTGCACCGTGAGAGTGTCCATCACAGAGTTAAGGTATGGCAGACTGCACGATCTCTTGGCCCATGACCCCAAAAGACTGAGAAAAAGTGGACTTTTATGTATGAATGGAACAGACAAGAAATTAATAGATTAGCCTAAAGTAAAAACACTATTTTTGATTAAGTGCATCTATGATGCCCGTACCGGTACGACTGTGTGCCACACAGGCATTTGATTAACTATCTGTACACATTTTTCAAACTGGAATCCACTTCATCCTTTGAATGGTGAACTGATAAGCATTACATGGATATACAGGGGGTCCTCATGTTACGACGGTCGCAAGATACGTTGTTTTCGTGGTTACGACACATCTCCCGTGAACTTCCTTGTTTCGGCTTAATCGGTTTGCCCCGTAAATATGTACAGACTTGGCACGGGAACTAGTTGGTGAGCGCTCTCTCTGTCTCTCAGCGCGCCTGCCGGCTCTCCAACACCTCCACAGCACAGCTAGGCTACTCTGCCTTGTATTTACTTATGTGAAATGGACGGCTGGCGGGGGGTGCAGCGGCAGCCGGTAAGCAGATGCACACGGACACAGATTCGTTCGGGATCGTGGCAATACCATAGGTTTATTCACAACACAGGGTCTACACGGTTGATATCAGAAATCTAAAGGAAATACTCATTACACTCGCGATATCAACCCCTACAGTGACAAAAGGCAATTCACCATAGTAAACTCTTATTGTAGGGTGGTGTTATAGCGACATCTAGTGGCACAATGTATGCACAATGGCACAATGAATGTATGTTCCGACTAACGTCGAAATTCGGTTATGACACATTCTCAGGAACGGCTCTCCATCGTAACATGAGGACCCCCTGTATTTATTAGTACTGTCTCTGAGGAACTTAAGTTTTTTTTGTTTTGCTATAGAAGTCGAAGCAGCATCTGTCCAGGGAGCTGTCAGACTGTGTTGTTTACTGCAAAAGTGTCCACTTCAAAAGCTTCAAACACTCTCGTATCCACTCCAAGTTCTATGAGGTGGCCTCTTTTACAGAGTTTAAAGCCCGCAAACACCTAAGAGAGGCCGGTGAGTCCAGTCACAACATTGCTCTCTTTAGAATTTAAAAAAAAAAAAAAATTATTTGTAATAATCAATTATGAAAATAAACGTCTTTAATCATGGTTCTGGAATCTTGGTTTCATCTAAAGTCGATATTTTTTAGTCATTATTTTAATATTTTCCTAATTATTTACACATGACACTTCAATACATTCACAGCCCGTAAGTTAAATTTAACTATACTTCTGCTGTGTTATCACAATTTCAGCGGCTGAGTTTGTGCAGCACAACAAACGGCAGCTGACCAGGATTTATCCCAGTGGCTTCCGAACTGACTCGTCCAATTTCAACCCTCAGGAAATGTGGAATGCCGGGTGCCAAATTGGTGACTGCAAATAAACCACCATATTGACTTTATATCTGAATATGTCCCTAAAAGGGTTTTAGACCTGTTTTATCAAATGGCCCATTTCCCTGACACATTTCTTAATGGAATTCATGATGTTTCCAGCATTCATCATTTAAGGTATCGCAAGCCTCAGGGCCATGTAAGATATCAGTAGTGGGGACATTCAGCTTATTAATGGAATGGTGGATTTCCCCATCTGCACTTAAACCAGCAGCCTGATATGTAGAATTAAATACAGAAAAAAATAAATAAATTGGCATTAGCCTGATTCATCAAAACAGGATACAATCCAAGTGGAAATGCACTATAGAATTCAAGGAGAAAGAGTATCTATATCTATCTATCAACTCACTACTATTGTTAAAGATTTGTAAATGTTGCCTGTACATTCTAAAATCAGTTGAGACAGACTAAATTAACTACCCTACAATTAATTATTTTACATTCAATCCTCGTCTTTGGGTTGTCAGATGTTTTATTGTTATGGCTGATGAGTGCAAAAATAGAATTAAGACTGATTACAGCTGCTCAGTGTGTTGAATAAAAGTTATTTGATGGGGAAAAACAGCATAGGTATACTGTAAATGCAACAGACATTTTATTTAGCTTGAATCAACTAAATTAACCTCTAAGAAAAATCCATCCTGAATAATGTTGAACTATCCTTTTTTTTTTTTAACTTTTCCTTCAGTTGCATTGAATTTACAGACTGCTGGAGAAGGGATGGATCTGAACGATGGCATGTTCAACCAGAATGGATGTTGTGGATATGTCCTGAAGCCCAGTTTCATGAGAGCAGTTGACAAAATATTTGACCCTGAGATGCCACAAAAAATGAATGACTACAATCCAGTCGAGCTCAACATACAGGTACAAAAGTAAAAGAATAAAAACACACAAACAAGCGTTTATTACCATTTGGGAAAAACTGTCTATTTTTTAAGGTGATCAGTGGCCAGCAGTTTCCCAAAGTCAACATCAAAAAGGATTCTATTGTGGATCCTCTGGTCAGAGTGGAGATCCATGGAGTTCCTATGGACCAGGCTAAGCAGGAGACCAGATACATTGAGAATAATGGTATATGAGCAGCCCTCGGCCTAATCACCCTCATTCTTTGAATATAGAAGAATGCCTGTTTTCAGGAAAGTTATACCTAAATCTCTCTAGTTTATGTTATGTCACACTAATCGCATATCTTGGCAAACTACATACATAATTAGCGGAATGTCCAAAGGAAAGTAATTTGTAACACAAACATGTAATGCAGGTTGCTCTAAACTTGACATGAGTAAAAGAGATAAAACAATATTTACCGTTGGGTCAGCTAGACACAGCAAAATTAATGTCACAGACCAAGCTTCCTCTTTGTGTGTTCTTCATACACCGCTACTTTATTGACATTACAATTAATGGTAATTTTAAGTATTTTCAACTAGAATATTTTTTGACTTGGCTGTCTGCCTTGACACAGTGGTAGTAGCTACAATAAAATGCTATGGGGCATCTATGCCAGGTCACTGAAAGTACTTTATTGGCAATAAAAAAGAGTCAATTTGTTATTCTGAGTCTTTTCTAAAAACATGCCAATGTTACATACACTAGTCACAAAAAGTTAAGGATATTCAGTTTTTGGGTGAAATTTATGGAAAATTGAAAATATTCAAGCCACAGAGATTATAATATCATGAAATATAATAACCATAACATGAACCAAGTTCACCACCACTATGTCAGACTTGACATTTTTTGACACAGAATTAGGACGTATTTTGCGCATCTATTTTTCTACTGACGCAGTTTAATTTGACCTCTGCAGGGTTCAACCCTGTGTGGTATGACACTTTGCGCTTCACTATCCACACTCCAGAACTTGCCATGGTGCGTTTTGTGGTGGAAGACTATGACAAGACATCAAGGAATGACTTTGTGGGGCAGTATACGCTACCTCTTACCTGCATGCAGCAAGGTAATGCTACACAACCTGGGTAGGTTACATTACTACTTCTGCAAACTCGATCTCTTTAAATAAGAGGCTTATTACAGTGTATTATATAATTAACCAATTTTTACTCAATAACAATAATAAAACTAAAACTATTTTATGTATTTTTTTGTCATTTATGCATAACAATGATTCATACATTGCTATTTTGCTCTGCACGCTCTATCTCTCACTCTCTCTTTTAAATGTTTTATATATTTATTTATACATATTGTTCTATGCTAACATATCGTATTGTGGGTTAGTTACATTACATTAAGATCTGTAAACTTTATGCTAATGTTACACATTTTCTAACTTTTTCTCACTTTGTCAATGGGAAATACTTGCTTGAATAATATTTATACTATACTATACTATACCATACTAAACGGTACCACTTGTCTTTTCAGCTTACAAAAGAGTTGTCCATTAAATGGATTTATCACACAAATTATCAGGATCCTTTACTCCTTTTAAAACTGCAAAATACCAGCTTAATTTTTTTTTTATTAGAAAGGTTGACCATAAACTGCTGAAGCACAGAAGGTTTGTGAAGAATCAACACCCAACGACACTGTATAATAGCATTTATTTTTGCCTCCTGTATGTGTTTCTAAATACAGGTTTATAGAATTTATAAAAATGCCAGATACGATTCCATTTAGTTTGTAGAAAAGTAAATCAAGAAAGCTTAAACCATCCTCATAATCTGAGTTTGTTTTGTGTCCTCAGGTTATCGTCACATCTACCTGTTATCTAAAGATGGAACCAGTATTCCTCCCTCCTCCTTATTCGTACACATCAGGATCACAGGACTGGAATAATTTTGGAAATCCAGAAAATAATTCTTGTAGAAATATGTTTTATATAATTATATTTGTGTGTGAAAAACTACTATGCCAAATGTTTTGTGGTTGCAGTATATACTATTAATTTGATTTGGATCTCTGTTCTCTTTGTATACGTAAGCTGCTTGTCTATTATGTACTGGGTCTGTTTTGTTGTAGAGCAGAATGTGCCACAAATCTTTTTAGATCTGTATGTACACTGAATGATCTGTATGTATATTTTCTGTCAGTATTTTCTTTTATTGAACAGCACTTCATAAATACTGTAGTCCTCTGTTATTCACTATGGTCAACTTAGTAACAAATAGTAACATCGGGGCACCACTCTGTCACCAGGGACCAATAACCGAGTTGATGTGTAAAATTACAGTCTCAAAAATTAATAAAAGGTGGAATGGAGCAGGGACTGTTATAAACCAGCTGTTATTCTATGCATATACACAATTGTGTAATCACAATGACAAGGAGTGAATTATCATACAGTTTATTAATAACAGAGTAATGTTTGCCTTGACTTTGTATTAAACAACCATTACAGTTCAACTAAACAAACAAATGCACCACAATATCACCACACTATACGGGCACCTGCAAAGCAGAGTCTGTCCAGTCTGATGTTGGTCTTTTAACCAGTGAGACCTGAGCTTACCAAACTGGTAACGGTGAGTGTCTACAACAATGTAATACAGCAACAGTCAAAATACATGCTACTCTTATCTAATCTCTGCCCAGAAATAAGCCTCTTAATTTGCTTTACTCCAATAACTGCTATTTCACACAGCTACACATATCTTACATTTTGTGTTCATCAAAGCCTCTTGACTCTGGAGAATATTACAACCAGTTCTATTAGTTATAATTTAGCATGCTCCTGGACATAGTCTGACTACAGCATGATTTCATATATATATACTGTATATATATACTGTAATATATATATATATATATATATATATATATATATGTGTGTGTGTGTGTGTGTGTGTGTGTGTGTGTGTGTGTGTGTGTGTGTGTGTGTGAAATTATA
>JAFBJQ010000468.1:0-75980 GCA_016785345.1 Trinectes maculatus | reverse complement strand
TATATATATATATATATATACATGTCTCTGCATAATCCTCCCTTTTTCAGCTCCCAGAGAAGAAAATGCTTACTGTAATTGTAAACTTGACACAGACAAATGCCACCTGCTGGCAAAATATATCACACATTGTTGTACAACATTGTTTATAGCAGATGAATGAAATGCTAGTCAGATGAACTACTGTTACCGGTTTAGATGGAAGTAACATAAAGTGAAATGAAAACTTTGGGGTCCCTTATTATGTACTGACTCAGTGGATCTCTCACAGCAGCACTCGATTCAGTACCCACCTTTCAAATGAACTTGCACCCATGCTTTGTTTTCTTTTTTTATTTAATGGGAGCTAGCAAACAGTTTACATTAAATGTGCATTACCACCACGTATATTACATTATAACAAATGTCATTGCATCACTTTTGAATGCAGCACATCACATCCAAAATATCATTATTTCTCGTATTTCTCTCTATTCACATCAGGAAGGTCCATTAGTTCACCTGCTTTGGTCCAGACCAATTTGTTTGTGTGTGTGCACGATTCGTTTTCACACTGAGTAATTGCAACTGGACCAGAGTTTGTAAACAAAAATGCGTGTGCTGAGGTCGTTCAAACATTGGACAGTGAAACGTGTGGGCGTGGTAAAGCAGGAAGCCCAAAGTGAAAGTAGACCTATGTAAACAATGGAGATTTTTTGTGCTGTTCTTGCTGTCCTCATTGCCATATGGTTTATACAAATACAGATGTCAGCAGAAAACTTTGAGCGCCAAGAACATCAGTCACACAATATTTTGCTCGTCATTTTGCAATGACAAAGACGTGCAGCAAAACAGATAATTAACCCACAGTCAATCCAGGTTAACCCATGGCTCATTTCTAGAAATACGTTTGTGTGTGTTGCTGAGCTATCCAAAGAAATATTTCCATAAGGCAGGTGTGAATACACCCTAAGTGTCATGTCTTGTCTGTGTTGTGGTATGATTTCCTGTTTTATTGTGAAACCCTACTCTCCTCACGTTAGGTCACTTCCCACTTCCCTTCAGGTGTTTCCCGTTGTTCTGATTGTCATCACCGCCTTGATTGTTTCCACCTGTTCCCCTCACCTTCAGTTGTTAACTAGTCTGCATTTCCCTTTGTCTTGTGCCAGTGTGTCTTTGTCCATGGACCTGATATCACAAGCATTCTGTTTCCAAGCCATAGTCTTATATAATCGCAGTCATAATCGCAGTACGTAAGTCGATTTATCTCTGTAAGAGTGAGTTTTTTGTTTGTAAATTTCATAGTTTATGTTATCGTGTCATAGCCTTTGTTTTGTATTTGTCAGATTGTTTTTCCTCCCTTTTGGAGCGTTTTTTGTTTAAGTGATTTTGTTTGTACTTTTTATCACAGATAGGTTTTCCTCCCTTTAAAGATAGAATAGTCAAGTTTCATAGCTCTGAATTTGTCACTCTGTAAAAAGAGGTTCAACTTAATAAAGACGCTGAAACGAGTCTCTGCTCCTGGGTCCTCTTTACGTATCGGCCTGTCACTAAGTAACTCAAAACTACAAAAAAAATCCCCACATTTACCCTTCTAATGACATGAATGATGATGTAATGGCTTTGATTTCCAAAAGACCAAAGCCATGACAAAGTGACAGAGTTATGGGAATTTACACAATTATTTAACTATTAATTATTATTTTAAAGAGGGGATGGCTGTTTTCTCATGGTTTATTTGGAATCTGGCCAGATTCGGTTGGGCAGCCAAACCAACTGGCAAAGATCAACTTCAGGGTTCAGTCTAAAGACACTGCTGATGATGGTGGCACTTCTTCACTGTTTACCTTCAGCCAACACTTGTCTGCAGTGTGAACGCAGGGTCGGGGTTCTACATGAAGACTTAATTCTGTCTGCTTCCAGTATTAGTGAGCAGATTGAAATGCAAACCATTTGTGACCATGCACCTGTGCTCTACAAAGAGACCAGTGAGAAGCGAAAGGGCGTCATTGATCCAACTACCCTGTACAGAGTCTGGACTGAGTACCAAAATGAATTTAACCGCTTTCTGAAAACCGAGAGAACTGAATCTCTAAAATCGGCAACTATTCAAATCATAGAGACGGGAAGGGCAATCTTAGAGAAACATTTGGACATCTTTATACGTGATGGATTGTGCCCAAACACATGTGGGCTTCTGAAACGAAGAGTCTTAGATTGCTTCACTTGCCGCTACAAGACGTTTATCTGTGGTGGAACCCCAGATGGTTTGACAAGCCCTGTGGAGGACTGTGGTGAACACACAGTGGAGGGGGAGGAGGGAGGCCAGGCAGTGTTGAACTGTTTTCTTCCTTGGCATCTTCTTCTGTTGGGAAAACCCCACTACCATTATTCTTGGGCCCCTGGAGTGGCAGGGACTAAAAAGAGAGACTTCAGAGCCTTGGTCGTAACAGATGATTCCTCTCTGGTATTAAATCAGCTTAATGTGGATGAACAAGGAACGTATCGCTGCTCTTTGCAGGACCAAAATGGAACTATCTTCTACCGAGTCACTTTCCAGCTCTCTGTCAGCCCTTTGTTTGTCCAAACCCACCGACCCCTTAATGCTCCGCCCCCAATTCCTCTTGGAGATCTTCAACTGTCGGAGGACCTGTTTGTTCCAGTCATTGCCATGGTTACTGTCCTGAGTGTGGCAGTCATCTTAGGCCTCACAGTTTTCCTGGGAATGTTGATGAGTCAGAGGATGATCCATGAGGGTGAAGGAAAAAAACGGAAGAAACACAGCCTGATGAAGTTTCTGTTTAAAGTAAATACACCCTGTAGTGGCAGGTAGTTTTAATCACCTCAGGTTGTAAATTTGGCCTTGTGGTTAAATCAGTTAATCAGTTAACTTAAGTTTCTCATTTTACGTAAATATGTGACTATAGATCATAAATATTGATTGACTGATTGATTGATTGATTGAGTTTGCCTCTTCAGTTGTAGGAAAGAGATGGAAAACAAGGATAAAAGACTCAACAACCAGATGAGATGCCTACATTGTGAAGCATCAGCGGCTTCCATTATGTGAATTTGGGCTATACAAATAAAATGTGATTGATTGATTGATTAATTGATTGATTATTGTCACCCTTTCTTCTATGGGGGTTTAGGAGCAACAGTTGAGGAGAGGAAAAATAAAAAAAAGTAAATTGGCTCCAGCTCCCCCCCGCGACCCTTAGAAGGATTCGTGGTAGAAAATGAATGGATAAGTATGAAAAGTGCACAGCTGGACAGCTAATAGATAGACAGAACTTATTTACTCTTATACGATAAATCTTGAACAAATACTAATTAAATTTTAATCTTATCACATTAGTATAGCATTTATGGCATAAATATTATCGTTTTAAAAACAATATTCCTTCAGACTGACAAACAGACAGGGTGACAAAATAAGGGAAAGAATGTGGACTGTTGGACAAACTCTGTTTGTCTAATCATTAATCAGTAACTTATTCTGACCAAAAACTAATGCACACCGTAAGAGACCATAGTGAGATTTGTTATTTGTCACGATTCTATGTTTATGTATATGGGATGATAATGGTGGGATGCATTTGAGTTATGGGTTTGGAACTGAGAACTTTCTTGCTGTGGGGCACTCATTTCATGTTATTTTCAGAAGAGGCTTTTTGAGTTTTCAGAAGACAGTTCTAAACTAGGTGAAGGAAGGTTTCCAGTAGTTAATCTTCATGGTTATATACCTGACTAGAGAGTTGTTATAGTCAAATTTGTGAGGACGAAGGAGGACGACAAAAAGGAGGATGACACAAAATCCCTGGAGGCTTTTTCGTTGTCCTGTTGGTCAGAATAGTCCCTTGCACCCTATTGCTGATTGTAAAACAAGGGAAAAAATGTATATGTTGTGTTGTAATGTGATTTAGGGGGAAAGTAATATTTGACTACCAGCTGCAAATTAGTAGAGCACTGACATTGAAGCATGGATGAATTTATATCCTCATTTGGTTTATTTAAACCTACTGCTGATTGTTGTTCCTGCTGCAAACTGGAGAAAGCAGTGGTATTTCCACTGGGTAGAAAACTTAAATTTTTCATTTTTTGAGCACTTCTGTACTCAGATATGCTATCAGAATAATAAACCATTGAATATTGTATATATTGCTGACAGAAATATAACAACACGGATACCTAAACATGTGGGGTGGAAAAATTGAATCTTAAAATTTTGGGGTATTAATTATTATTTTAGTATTATTATAAAATGATTGAAGCATGTAGTAGTAGTAGTAGTAGTAGTAGTGTTATGACAGGAATAGGGAATTTTCGTCTACACTCCAGCACAGTAGGTGGCAATGATGCACTTTTAAGTCTAGTTGCAGAATAAATAGAAAAGAAGGCGCCTACAACTCCAGCAGCCGAGAGGCAGATTGGACAGACAGGAAGGCGGTTGGCAACAGCTGGGTTGTGACTGGTCAGGAGATGGAGGATGGAAGTGACGATTCAGGAAGTGAGGAAGGAGCGCTTGAGCACTGTAGAACTCAGCAGAGCGAGGAGTGGAATATATATCGTGTTAAAAAGAAAAAGAGGAAAAAGCCTGAGTATGAGGATTCTAGGTCAGAATCAGAAATAGGTGAGAGGGATGAATATAAGATATTTATCAAACTGATGCAGGCGGGTGTCACATTTAAAGAATGGTACCCAATCCAGATTACGAAGGGTCTAAATAAGGAAATGGGAGAAATAAGAAGCGCAAAGGTATTACGAAGTGGACTATTGCTGGTTTTCTGTTGTAATGCTGAACAGTACGAGAGAGCACTGAAAGTACGGAAGATCAATGGAAAGACTGTGCAATGTTCAAAAGCTAATGATAACGAGCTAACCAGAGGTGTAATTACAGGTATACCAACTGACGTGAAGGTAGAGGCTTTGAAGGGAAGTATTAAAAATGTTAAAGTAAATGAAATTAAACGTCTCAAGACTAAAAGAAATGGCGAAGTCTGTGATAGTCTCTCTGTAATGATTGTGTTTGGAGAGAAGGAATTGCCGAATAAGGTGTTCGTGGGATTCATGAGTTACCAAGTCAAGCTGTACATCCCACCGCCGCTTCGGTGCTACAAATGTCAAAGGTTTGGGCACGTAGCAGCTATTTGTAAAGCCAAAACAAGATGTAGTAAGTGTGGAGGAGAACATGAATATGAGAACTGTGATAAAGACTGCAAACTATGCTGTAATTGCGGAGGCGAGCATAGTGCGGCGTATTGGGGTTGTGCGGTTAGCAAGCGAGCTACAGAGGTCCAAAGAGTAAAAACCACCCAAGGCATAAGCTATTCGGAAGCCGTAAAGAAAGTCCCCAGAATTTCACCAGTACCAAAACAAAATGAACGCAATGAAGACAACAATGACAAGCCCACTAATAATTGTAAAGATTGTGATAAATGTGAAAGGGAAGGATTAATTATCAATAAGAGCGACTTTGTCTTCTTTATGGCAGATATCATTAACTGTTCAGCTCAAACACAGAGTAGTACGGAAAGAATTAAGATAATTGTAAAATCAGCGGAAAAATATTTAGGAATCAAAGGATTACTCTTCGAAAAGGTCAGGGATAATCTAAATACAGATAGTCAGTCTTCTCAAGCTGCAACAGGATATGATTAGCTTAATGATATTAATAATTTTACAATGGAACGCTAGGAGCCTGATAGCAAATGGTCAAGAATTCAAGAAATACATAGATAAACTTAGAGAAAACCCCAACATAATTTGCGTGCCAGAAACTTGGTTAAAACCTGAATTAGATTTTATAATCAAGGGATATACTGCAATTGGAAGGGACAGAGGAAATGGAAAAGGTGGAGGAGTGGCACCATTTGTACAGAATGGAATTAGTTACAAAATTCTTGAGCTTAATAAAAATCACGAATCAATTGTAGTCAGGGTGTGGACTAAAAGAGGCTCAGTAGATATAGTTAATTACTACAATCCGTGTGAAAAAATACAAGAAAGCATTTTAGAAAACATTTTAGGGCCAGTACAAGGTGATATGATTTGGTGTGGTGATTTTAATTCACATCATACACTTTGGGGAAGTAATCGCACAGACTCAAATGGGTACATAATAGAAGAGTTTATTGATAATAATTGTTTGGTTTGTATTAATAATGGTGAAGGTACACAATACAATGGTAGGTGCAACACAGATTCGGTCGTCGACTTAACATTCTTATCTAGTACACTAGCAGGCAATAGTTTATGGAAGGTACTAAAGGAAACTACAATAGGAAGTGATCATTATCCAGTATCAGTTAAAATAGGATCAGAAATATGTTATGAAAGGATCAAAAGAATACCTACGTGGAAAATGGAGAAGGCAAACTGGGAAAAGTTTCAAATATTATGTGCAGTAAGATGTCACAAACTACAAGAAATGAAAGAAATAGACGTCAATGAATTTAATAGTGTTTTGGTAGATAAAATAATAATGTCTGCTGAGGAAACCATACCCAAAGTTAAAGGAAATAGGAGTCGTAAAAATATTCCATGGTGGAATGAGAATTGTACTAAAGTAATCAAAGCAAGAAATAAAACATTTAGGAATCTTAAGAAATACCATTCGCAACATGCTTTGATAGAATATAAAACAGCTCAGGCAGTAGTAAGGAAAACAAGCAAAACAAGAAAGCGTAATTTTTGGAGGGAATACTGTAACAGTATAGGAAGGGATGTGAAACTATCTGATGTATGGGACATGATAAGAAGAATGGAAGGGAACAGAAGCATTACGAGCTACCAGTCTTAAATAGTGGGGGGTGTGATAGCAATGAATAAGTTGGAAAAAGTGCACAGTTCTAACAATCTCACTAAAGACGCTAGGGCAATTAGGAGTTTTAGAAAGCCACCCAACAGTTTTAGTCAAAAAAGAAAGTTCAGCAAACCCATTGGATCTGCCTCTTACTATGTTTGAGCTGAGGAAATTGATTTTATCTGCTAGGCAGACTACACCAGGGAACGACATGATATGTTATAAAATGTTGGCAACTGTGACAGATAACACACTAAAAATAGTGCTGAAATTATTTAATAATGTATGGGATTCTGGGCAACTTCCACCAGCATGGAAACATTCAGTAATCGTTCCTATCCTTAAGCCGGGAAAAGAACCCTCTGACCCCTGCAGTTATTGGCCAATTGCATTAACATCACAACTGGGTAAAATCATGGAAAGAATAATAACAGAGAGACTGACTTACCATCTAGAGAATAAAGGTCTCTTTTCTCCTTATCAGAGTGGCTTCCGTAAGGGCCGAAATACAATGGATTCAGTTTTATGTTTAGAGTCGGACATTAGGAAAGCACAGACCAATAGGGAGGTAGTGTTTTTTGACATAGAAAAAGCATATGACATGCTCTGGAAGGAGGGTTTATTAATTAAATTAGAAACTTTGGGGATAGCTGGGAAAGCATATAACTGGATTTTGGACTTTTTATTTGACAGGAAGATACAGGTAAGGGTAGGCACAGAATATTCAGAAGTATATACAGTGGAAAACAGTACACCGCAAGGTAGTGTGTGTAGTCCGCTATTGTTCAATATTATGATTAATGACATCTTTTCAAATGTAGAGCAAGGTGTAGGTAAATCTTTATATGCGGATGATGGAGCAATATGGATCAGAGGGTGTAATATTTCTCATGTTAAAGTGAAAATGCAAGCAGCAATTACTAAAGTGGAAAAGTGGGCGAATGAATGGGGGTTTAGAATATCAGTGTCAAAAACTCAAACAATTTCATTTTCAAGAAAGCGCAAAATCACTCCCATCACTTTAAAACTGTATGAACATCCTCTGGAGCAGGTCAAGGCTGTTCGATTTCTTGGAATATGGTTTGATGAAAAGCTTACATGGAAAATACATCTGAACAAGGTAATTAACAAGTGCAAAAAGGTAACTAACATCCTCCGTTGTTTAACAGGACAGACTTGGGGAGCTAGCAAAGCAGCGGATAAATTAGCCAAAAAGACACTTCAACATAACAATATAGATATATTAATCCCTATAAGTAAGGCTGAGGCTAAGATATATATAAAGAGTCATTTTAAATCAGTATGACAGGAATACTGGGAATGATAATGAAAAAGGCCGGCATCTTTACAACACACAAAAACAGGTGGGCAAAGGAAGAACGGAAGGCAGGAACAGAAAACAGGAAATCATGATAACCCGTCTCAGAATTGGTCACACAGGACTTAATGCTACATTAAAAATAATAGGCAAGCACCAAACCGGTAACTGTGATCACTGTGGCAAACCAGAAACAGTAGACCATTTATTGCTCCACTGCAAACAGTATGACAGAGAAAGGAATAACCTCTTTCAGTCGCTAGAAATAGTCAAACGCAATAATTTAAACCTGTCTGACATCTTAGGTAATACTAACCATACTCATAACTTTATAATCAAATTTCTGAGAGAAAGACTGGGTTTGCCCACAAGATTTAGTTTTTTTTGTTTGTTTGTTTGTTTGTTTTCTCTTTGCTGTTGTCCCCAATATCTACCTGTTCCACACTCCAATCCAGTAGGTGGCGGTAATGCTCCTTTTAAGTTGGTTGCCAAACGCCATTAAAACCTAAAGAAGAAGAAGAAGAAGAAATAGAACATCATAAGACATAAACCGACAGTAGAAGAAGAGTCAACACTGGTCCCACACTCAGGCCTCGAGCTTTAATATTGATCGGTCGGTTTGGAGTTGAACACAGAATAAAGTTAAATATGGTTGGGAAGATAAGACGTGTCCGTCAGAAGCTGCACCAGGAAGCGGTGAAACTAGACATTTCGAGCCGCGTAATTGCGCCTCAGTGCTCCGTGTTGTCTCCTCGTGAACCCGACACACACCGCGTTCCTCCTTCACTTCCAGACAACAATCGGAAGAACGAACAGGTCTGTTTGTACATATACGAACATAAACAGCGTGCTCATTAGTGTCTGTTTTTAGGTTTACAAGAACTAAACAAGTACGTAAATATTTACCAGAAAACAGGCGAAAATCACTTCAAGTGCTTGATGTCGTGTGCTCATTGTTTTTTAAGTTATGATCAGGGAGTGAGGTGCTGAACAGTCTGAATAGGTGAGTTTTCTGTCTACAACGAAAGCATTGGAGAGATTCTGCTGTCCTGATGTGTATGGGAATCTCGTTCCACCATTGAGGAGCCAGGGAAGAGAACAAGTAAAAATTGTGAATAAGGTGTTCTCACATTCAAGACTATTTAGTTCAGGATGGAAGACATAAAAGTACTGACCTAGGCTTATTTTCTCATCCAGTCAGTGTACACAATGTCTTATAAATAGCTGCTAGTAGCTGCTTGTGGAAAGGACGTTAGCTAATTTCACATGCGTTTACAATACAAGCTAATTTGGCTCCTGGTCTGCTCCTATGGATTTTTGGAATTGAAAGTAAACCTGCATTCTGAGAGCTGATTGCTCTATTAGCATGATATGGGATTATTACATTTTGAAGGTATGTTGGTGCCATACCATTTAGAGCATTTATGTAAGTAGAATGATTTTGAATTCAATTCTAAATTTCACAGGGAGCCAGTGCAGTGAGGCAAGTATCTGATCTCTTCTCTTGGTTCCGGTTAATACACGTGCAGCAGCATTTTGAACAAGCTGCAGGTCCTTTAAGGACTTACTGGTGCAACCTGATATGTCTGCATTTAATAATAGAAAATTTTGGCTCATCCAGGTTTTAATATCTTTTAGACATGCTTGGCATCTAAGTAGTTAATTAGTTTCATGTGGTTTCATTGAAATATACACCTGAGTGTCATCTGAGTGTTTTCTAATAATGTTTTCTAATGGTAGCATGCATAACATAAATAACATTGGGCCAAGCACAGAGCCTTGAGGAACTCCATAGTTGACCTGTGTGCATTGTTACAGCTTATCATTAATTTGTACAAATTGATGTATGTTCGATAAATAGGAGTTAAACCAACTTAGGGCAATTCCTTTTATGTCAATTAAGTGTCCGAGCCTATGAAGAAGGATGTGGTGGTCAGCAGTATCAAAAGCTGCAATAAGATCTAAGAGAACCAGGACAGAGATAAATCCTTTATCTGAAGCCAGTAGTAGGTCGTTTGAGACTTTTGCCAACGCTGTCCCAGTGCTATGATGGACTCCGAACCCTGATTGAAAGTCCTCATATAAACTACTGTGGTGAAGAAAACCATTTAACTGATTGGCGACAGCCATCTCAAGGATTTTTGAGAGAAAGGGAAGGTTGGATATTGGTCTGTAGTTATTTAAAACTTCTGGGTCCAGACTGGGTTTCTTGAAGAGAGGTTTAATTACAGCTACTTTAAAGAATTGTGGTACATAACCAGATGACAGTGACAGATTGATAATATCTAATAAAGTACTGTCCAACAGAGGCAGAATTCCTTTAAAGAGTTTTGTTGGGATGAGGTCTAGAACACAGGTTGTTTCTTTAGATGAAGAAATTATTGTTTTTAGCTTTGACTATGGTCAATTTGCATGAAGCAGTCTATGTGTGCTGATCCTGCTATTTCTCTTTGTACGGATAGGTCACTATTTAGTATAGTTTGTGAGTGGTGTATTTTCTCCCTAATAGTTATAATTTTATCATTAAAGAAATTTATAAAATCATCACTTGTAAGGGAGTGTAGAATGCTCTGATCAGTAGAGCTGTGACTCCCACTCAGCCTGGCTGCAGTGCTGAAAAAAAACCTTGGATTATGTTTGTTGTCTTCAATTAACGATGAGTAATAGGCAGCTCTGGCATTGTGCAGTGCCTTCTTATAAGCTTTAAAACTGTTTTCTTGGGGTATGTAGAAAAAAAGTGGCGCTCCACCAACCATGATGATATGGTTGGTGGAGCGTTTCTCAAAATAGAATCGCCAATGATCAGTGTGTTCCTCAGCGGGTGTGTCGCTGAGTGGAGAAAACTTGTTGGAAACATGAGTTGGAGTGTCCCGATCAGCAGGCTTAGCTTTAGCACTATGCCTCCTTCAGATGGTTGCCCGAGTTCCCGGCTGCACGGGGGCTGTCGGGAGACTGCTAGCAGGCTCCGCTAGGTGGCTCCGCATTGACTACGGGGCCCTGGCTACCTACAGCTAACTTTTCTAGGGTACGGAGCCGGGCTTCAAACGAAGCCTCGCCTCCATTGCTGCCACTAAGCTACAGTTATTATATTTACCATTATTACTAAAGGAGGCAGAGGAATAACTTAGGAGGCGGGTGGGAGAGAAGCCATTGCTAAGGGTTTGCTTAGACGATCGTAGCCAGAGACAAATACTAAAGAGTGGGTACTGTTTATGTAACGCTAGTGGATTGACAATTTGCAACAGATGAAACAGTAAGATTTAATCAGAGAACTATTACAGAATCAAGAGACAATTACTAGTAACGAAGAGACAACCAACAACAGGAAGTGACGCTTACCGTACGTAGGAGGAAGCAGCATTTACAGCATTTACAGCATTTACTTTTTCACAAACAACCTCCCATGTCGCGTTAATGAAAAATGGCACCTTAAAAGTAGAAAAGTATGAACTTTACATATTACATATTTGTCAGTAATTTTGTTTCTTCCGTCATTCATCAAACATGTTGACATGAGCAGAAAAGACTCGTTCTCTCCATCACCTTTCGTTGTGCTGATGTCTCCTCCTTGTTAGAACAACCTCAGCCATGTTTGCGCAGAGCTGTGCCACTTAGTACATGCCTTTCAGAAACGCAAAATGAAGACGTAAAATCAGCGCCTTTCCAGGTTCAGTAAACCAGATTGGGCACGCTATCTTCATCTTTTGCACCAACTCCGCCCAACATTTTGCATGTTCTGGCGGAGCCGGCCTCATTTGCATATCCATCAAGGCAAACACGCAAAATGAATTGCGTGTTTGTCGTTTGAGGGACACAACCCTCACTGTTTTCGGTTAGAAGATCAGCTTCAACGTGTTTGTGTGCGCAATCAAGTTGCCACTCGATTTAGTAAATCACGACCAGAGGGCGAGAAACACACTTCGAAAACTTCATTTAAATAGGGCGGGCTCCACCACGTTTTCACCCGCAAACAATTTCGCGTGCAATCTTAGATCCACCCACAGTACGCAAACCAATAGGGTGTGCAAAATTGCACGCATAATCTTAGTAAATCAGGCCCTAAGCTGCTAAGTTAGGACTCGCCGGCAGAAATCAGGACTAAACTGATGCGTCAGACTCACCGTAAAGAATCAGAACTAGCAGGAAAGAATCAGGAATCAACTGATTTGGTGTTTAACAATGTGACTGGGCCAGTCCAGTGTCTGAGCTACTTGTTTTATGGGCAAACCATAACAATATACACATAAAAAAGGGGGTTGAGACGGTTGGCCCACATAGCACGTCGGCCCATCGGGCAAATGCTGATCTGCTCGATGGCCAGTCCACCGCTGCTAAGATTCAACAAGGTATAAAAAGATTATAAGATAAATAACAACAAACAATGAAGACCCCAAAACCACATGAATACACTCTTTACAATATTCTAACCTTCTTTACACAAGTATAAAACTATATATGAAGACAAGATCATATTTCAGTGGAGTGCAGTGTGTTTTAAAGTGTAACATCATGTTAAACAGGTCAGAAGAAGTCAGAAGATCAATTAAACACCATTACCACAACTCTAAGAAAATGGTTTATTAAACCTGAGCAGAATTTCATGGCTCTATGTAAAGTTGGTGATCACAGACCTGCATCAACCTACACAAACAGGCCATGGGTTCTTTAATTAAGCAGCAACACGAAAGTGTCTGGAGTTTAGTCAGTTAGAGCTATGGCATTGAATACCTGTTTGGGTTTTTTTGGCTTGATCTGTCATATATTATGGACTATCTGCCAATACAGAGTCCCAATTCAATACTACATATTTTCTTAGATAATACGGCTGCACAGTGCACATTAAAGTTTTTGAAATTGTACATGCTTGACAATTGATTAGCTCTTTGATACATTAAGAAGAATATGCCTGCATTCAAGTGTTATCTATTTAACAAAATAACCAAGTAAACAAACTAAAAAACATAACTGCAAATAATAAGTTTGTCTGTCTTTGTGCCAGAGATGTAATGTTTCAGAGAAATTCAAAATCCAGAAGGTGGCAGTATTGCACCTAATAGTTGCTTGCTAAGCGCAATTAAACAGCATTACCCCAACTCGAAGAAGAACATAAATCGAAACTAAGCAGAATTTCATTTAAGCTGATTGGTGTTGCAGCAAAGACACAGCCTAGCTCAGCAATTGCCATATTGTTGCGTGTTTGTGACGCTGTGAAGTTAAACACTTGGAGTCAGTGGAGTACCTGTTTAAAATACTTTTTACGTTTTAAGTCACGTAAACACAAGTAATTACAGACAAATTCTTCTCCTCAATACGCTTTCATTTTGGCGTGACGCTGATAAAAGTTGAATCCACTCTAAAACAGTATATTATCACAGTAAATGGTCCCTTTTGTTAGTGAAATTACTGGCTCAATGTGTTGAATAATAGACTTGTACTCATTGACTTGTATTCTGATCCCCACAGCCCTTAGCAGAGAGCTCCTTCCCGGCTGGAATCTTTGTTGGTACTAAAATCACCCCCAACACCCTGGTACAAACACTGAAATTGGGGGAAACGTCAGATACAGCTGTACTTGGCAGAAAAGGTAAGAGAGCTGGTAAATATCCGTCTGGTATGGTATTACCCTTGGCTATTTCTGATTTATTGAACACTTTTGATGAAATTATATGTGATTAGTCTTTTCTAGTCTTTTAACACATGTCCCAAGTGAAGGAGTTTAAGTATCTCTGGGTCTTGTTCACAAGTGAGGGAAGAAGGGAGCGGGAGATTGACATACGGATCAGAGCAGCGTCTGCAGTGATGCGGGAGCTTAGCAGGTCTGGTGTGAGGGAGCTGAGCCGTAGGGCAAAGCTCTCAATTTACCAGTCAGTCTTTGTCCTGACCCTCACCTATGGTCACGAGCTTTGCGTAATGACCGAAAGAACGAGATCGTGATTGTCTTTGATGAAGATGGGAAGTAAGGAGTGAGTAAGTGCAGTGAAGAGATAAGTATAGTAAGTGTGTGGGTTTAGCCATTTGTAATCACAGTTATCCAATCCATCTAAAAGCGGGAATACAATGCTCCCAACGGAGCAGTGGTGCACAGACACACATGCACACCCTTACCCCCGTGATAGATTAGATTTCTGCACATCTACCCACATTTGTTGTCAGTAGCAGATGTCTATCTCCATTTGTTCTCTTCGTAGAGCAGCGGCAGAAACATGTGCAGTTTATCACTGCAGTGGCAGATAAAGGGCAGCTACAATCACCGGAGATGATGTCCCTGTCTAAACAGCACCCACTTACACTCACATGGGATAGGGACAAAGCACATTTCAGATATTTAATCCAACGCTCAGTTTTATCGTATTTTATCTCTGTATTGGTCTAAAAGAGATTAAATGTATTTGAAAATGTAAATGTATTTGTGGAAAAAGGTCACACACAGGGGCGGACTGGGACAAAAATTCAGCGCTAGCATTTTTGGATCAGGCCGGCCCACCACATTCGAGAGAGAGAAAGAATAGAGATGAAAAATGATTGATCAGATGCTAAAATTATCAAGAGTAGTACTCAATAAATTTAACTCACCCAGTCAAAAAGGATAAAAGTAGCCTACTAGTTAAACAATTAATGGATTAATAAGGGAATCTGAATGCTGCCCACTGACTCAAATGTGGCAGTGTCCTTATCAGCTGCAATGAATAACATCCACACAAACACAGTGCTTCTCTCTGCCATCATGGCAGTGTTCTGACTCTCCACTCTCCGCCGGCAGAGCAGAAATTAGTTTAATTATTGAATGTCAAACAAAATATTGCATAATATGGGTAGGGTTTGTAATTATTGAACATTTAAGTGATACTCATCACGGTAGTTAGTTTTTTTTGTATATATTAGAGACTTACCAACTTACCTCTACAAATAATCATCATGAAATTATAGTGATCATAATAATGCTGAATTCAGTTCAGTATAATGTGAAGACAGGATTTATTCAATGTTTAAACTGGTAAACTGTTTTTAATTTAATATTTAGGCTGTGAATAAAAACATTGTTAATGATGAAAACATGTCTGCGATCATGTTTATATGCCACATTGTCTCACAGACTTTGGCTTTTGTGTTATTTGGTCTGTAAAATTTTTCTAAGGGAGTTTTTTCTTGTCATGTCTACAATCCAAACTTTTTCTGATCCATGATACATAATGCTCCAGAGGTTTCTAATTAGATTGAGGTCCAGGAAATATGAGGGCCCTGATCCCACAAGAGGATTAAGGATTATGTACCTCTATTGTTGACATACTTTTATCAAGTGCTTGTGGTTTTAATTCGTTTTGTTTTTTCTTTTTTTATTTGTCCCTTTGTAATTTAATACAGGGGGTCCTCGTGTTACGACGGAGATCCGTTCCTGAGAATGTGTCGTAACCGAATTTCGACGTTAGTCGGAACATACATTCATTGTGCCATTGTGCATACATTGTGCCACTAGATGTCGCTATAACACCACCCTACAATAAGAGTTTACTATGGTGAATTGCCTTTTGTCACAGTAGGGGTTGATATCGCGAGTGTAATGAGCATTTCCTTTAGATTTCTGATATCAACCGTGTAGACCCTGTGTTGTGAATAAACCTACGGTATCGCCACGATCCCGAACCCATCTGATCCTTACCGGCTGCCGCTGCAGTGTTTTTAAAGGCTTACTGGTGCCACCTGATAAACAATTAGATTTAATTTCTTAAACACATTTATGTATTTAGCTCATATCATGTTTATTTAGATTTTTAACTCGTGTGTGTGTGTTTGTTTGTCTGTGTGTCTATGTGTCTGTGTGTGCTGTTTTCACAGAGCCAGAAGAGAGGAGGGTCAAATCAAAGAAAGATAAGATGAAGGACAGACGGGAGAGATGGCTTAATAGTAAGTTCATATCAATATCCAGCTTTTTAGTACAGATAATACAGATAGTATTGACACAAATATCTACTAAAATAGACTATTCATTTGTATCCATTTGTTCAACATAACAACATACATTTTGTGGTCATGTAGATAGTGAGTGTTGTCTCTTGTATTCTCATACTGGCATACAGTTTTTTGAAAATGTGACTAGGATGCAAAAACTTTCATCACAATTTTTTTTTCATTGTTATGTCATATTAAGAGAATGGCCCATTTCTGTGTGCTTTCTCATTTCTCTTCCCCTTCAATGTCTATCCAATCAAATAACTTATTAAAAATGCCCTGACAAATAGTTTAAAAAATAATACATTTCTGATCAGACATGAGTATGTTTTAGTTTTACTTTGAGGATAATGTTGCCTCTATACGTGTAATGGCTAGACATTTAGTATCATTTAGTATCACCTCAAAGTAAAGCATTGAGGTGGTGATAATAATAATAATTTGGTATTTTTCATGCTTTGCATTTATTTATTTTTGCTAAGATTCATCCTGACAATAATGCAGGCCCAAGCCCCTTCAGTTCCGCCACCCATGACATTTGGCCACCCAAGAATACAATGACATAGAGTATGCTAATGAAATTACACTGCTGAGTTCACATACAACTAACCTGAATTAATCCGATGAACAAACTTGAAAAAAAATCAAACAGACATGGAAAAAAAATTGTTAAGTTTGAGACCATTCAGCCACAGCATTGTGAATTTTCATAAATTCCATTGCTATTCAAAATCTTGCCATCATGTGTTCCATATCAGACATCATTACGATAAACCATCAAGGAGAATAGTACCAAAATTTATCATGTGTCAAAACACACATATTCAAAACCCCATTCTTTCCTTGACCAGCTGGTGGCGCTATACAGACAGGCATATTGGGTGTCTAGATGTCATCATAATTATATTACCCAACAAGCTGAAAAGATAAGTTGGAGAAGGCTGAATGTCAACTATATTAGCATAATTAGTAGGTGATGTCACTGATGACATCATGAAAGCATATGAAGTTCTTTCATAAATTCCACTGCTATTCAAAATCTGTAACATCTTGACATCATGTGGTGAGATATTAACATTCCAAATATCACCATTTCAACATATTACAACATATTAAAAATCCCTTTGCCATTTCACATCAGCAACATCTTGGCATCATGTCTGCCATTATAATTAAAAAAAAAATCACCAGTTACCACTTGGTGGAGCTGTTAAAATGTGTTCTCGTATTTGTTATTATTATTATTATTATTATTATTGTTATTGTTATTTTTAGTGCACTGGTTTAAAATTGCCACTCATACTTCTGATACACTAAATTCAGGTTAAATTAAATACGGTCTCTGAACATCTTTATCTCCTCTCTCCAACACGACCAGTATTATCACCGCCACCATGATCTCCTCTAGTCTAAATCAGGCCTGTAACTCTACCCTACTGCTGAGGTGATCAATGTCTAAGTAGCAGCACACATCCTCTACGGGTGTATAATTAGGCGCTAATGGCTCTGTGATTCATTTCTGCTGAAACCCAAGACCCAGCTTCATTCCTCAGTTTTCTGATATTTGAAGAAAATTACAATGAAATTTGAGCTTTATTCAGATCATGTTGGGAAATATGAGGTCGACCAGTGTGGATGCTGACAGACTAATACCACTATTAGCTAAAATGCAATTTTGATTGTTTTACATAATATTCCAGCAAACCATTAGGATGCAGAAGAAAATCTGTCAGACATGTTTCAAACTTGTCTCCATGTTCCAGAAATCAAGTCATAGAAAGTATGTGTATGTGGAAGCTTTTTTTTTCCGTAGTTTTTGTCGGATAAAATAGTCTAAACAGATGTAGACAGACTTTTTTGTTAAGCAAGACAACAATATACTGTACCTACATATGAAATGACAGTGTAACATTCCACTAAAATCTTCCAGTATATTTCACTGTAGAGAAATATACAGTGCTTAAAAAATGTATTAGACCACCACCAATGTACGGTTTATGCCACAGCTGCCCTAATTTACCAGAACTACCAAAGAATTACCCAAAATCATTCTTCATGTTTCTAGTTGGTTAATACACCAGTATGTTGAAACTCTTTAACCAAAATAATATTTTTAATGCAAAAATATTTGCTTTCCATGAATTTTCAAATGTACTGTTTTACAAAGAAAAACATATAAAATAGGAAATCCCATTATTATTCCTTGATTAAGATGTCAAATTATAATTATTTACTTGCATTCTCAGAGAAGTCAGAATAAGATGAACCATCCTAGTGTTTATCACTTCTCTAACTCTTTACAGAAATCAGGTCCATCAAACAGGCCCAGGAACAGCAGGCAGCGATGGCCCGTCGGCAGTCCACACCCATAGTAGGAGACATGAAGCCACTGGCCGATGCACTCCCAGAACTCTGCAAGCTCATTGGCTCTCCCACTGCCACAGCCAGTGCCAACACCACTCGGCGCAAGAGCAGGAAAAACAAAGTGTGAGTGCTGAGGCACATCTGATTCTACAAGCACATCTGATGCCATTTGGGGTTCTAATTAGGTTTGGTTAAAAAGGTCAAATTCATAGTTACCTTGTGCTTTTAGAAAGAAACAAACAACAAATAGTGTGCACTGTATTCAAGCAGTTTATCTTATGTAAATATGTATATTCTGTTCTGTCTTCTAGATGTTTGTTGCCCATGTGTGAAACCCACACATGTCCTGTATTCATTGTTGTGTCATAGTTGATGTTTGTACTGCGATAACACAAAGATTTCCTTTCGTGGATCAATAAAGTCTGTCTTATCTTATCTCACCTTACAGGCCAGTGAAGAGGCCTGAGCCAACTGATTTCAGTCAGATGAAAACATCACAGAAACGCAAACTCCTGTAAGCAGCTTTCTTCCTTACTTTACCATTAAAACGCAACAACCTCTTAACAGTGGCATGTTTGGCTGTTTGCAGAGAAATGGAGCGCAGCCGCTTCAGTGACGCAGTAAAGACTCTTAGTGGCAAAGTGAATGTTTTGGCTGACATCGGGGAGCAGCTGAGGAAGAGGATGAGGCAGGAGGAAGAGCGCAGTCCCACCTAACAGCAAAAATTACACTACACTGAAGTGCTTCCACAGACTTAAAGATCCCTGAATCCCAATGGTTACTTGACTTTGTCAGGGAAACCTGACCCGTCCACCGTCATTAAAAAGGAGGACGAACCTGATACCTGGTGGTCTGTCTGTCAGTTCTAACAGTTCTCAGTTGCTGACTAAAGGATCCTGAGGATACTGACTGGCAAAGAAGATGCATAGTAGTAGTATTTCTAAATACTACCTTTACAGCTGTTATTTAAGGTTGAATTAGTTTTGACAACGAAAAGGAGGATACTAGTTCAAAGTTGCTTCATGTGTATTTGCGTTAACTGTAAATCAGAGTTCATAATAGTCAACAAATTGTCTGGATTTCGTCACTGTATTCTTATTTACCTATATTCAGTATCTTATCATGGTTCGGCAACATCGAGGGTCTCATTAGAAATAAACATCGCAATTCTTCAGATCCATGAGACACCAATCACATCATGGTCACATCCATGATATGGAAGTGAAGATTACACTGTCTCAAAAAGGAACGTTATGCTACTTGATAATAAAAATCATATTTTTTCTCTTTGTAGTTTTTACCACTTAAATTTTGTCATGAATTTAAAATTCCTTTATAGTAATTGAATTGTTAGATTGAACATTAGTGCTGATATGAGGTCAAAATTATGAGTGATCTGTGAGTGATCACCTTAATGTGATAATCTATGCTTTTTAAGTTTTAACTTATTGCAAGCTGGTATAGCTTCTTATATTTGAGGCTCAATTATAATGTTATTTTTATAAAATATATATCCGAATGAATATTTTAATGACTGATTTAGATATACAGGAAGTGGACTGGAGACAATCCAAGCCTTTATAGCCAAGGATGCTCACAGTGTGGGGGTTCTGCTCCAAAATAACTCCAAAAACGATGGCTCAGTCAGCAGACTTGTTTTGGTGTGTTTTTATTTCCACCAATTTCTCAAAATGTGCCACATATTCACAGTGCAAAAACGAGAAGTGCAGATAAATTTTTTAAAAGGGTATTTCCAAAAAGAAGACATCTACAATACTTACAACAGTACAGCTAGTTACCTCCAATGCCACTAAGCCAACAACCGACAGAGAAGAAACCTCCTCTTTATATACCCCCGGTTGCACCATCGGCTGTTCACTAGAACGGCGAGCCCCCCTCCTTTGCTCTTGCCGCTCCTGATGCGGTCTCTGTCGGCCCGAACGGTGTAAAAGCCCTCGATGGAAACGTTGTCATCGGGAATATCCTGATGCAGCCATGTCTCCGTAAAGCACATCAAACTACATTCCTGATACTCCCTCTGACTCCGGGCCAGCGCTGTCAGCTCGTCCATCTTATTCTCCAGGGACCGCACATTTCCCATGATGAGTGAGGGGAGACACGGCTTAAATCTCCGCTTTTCCGTGATTCTCCGTTGTCTCAACCCGTCCCTCTTCATGCGTTTCTTCTTTCCTCCTCTGCATCCCCGATGAGTTTTCCTCCATATCTCCTCTGGGATATCAGCTGGTCTCTCCGTTAGGCCGGCCGGCCTCAGGTCGATCAGCTGTTCTCCGGTGTAAACAATGCGAGCGTGGACTCGATTCGCTGCGATACCGGAGTTAAGTAATATCACCGCGAAGAGAACAGCAAAAACTTTAACTATCCTCATGGTTACAGTTGAGCTTTAGTTAAATAAATAGCATAAAGTAAAAAGTTTAAAGAGATTCTAAAGTCACAAAAAGTAGTAAAATACAAGAAAGTAAACGGGAGCGACTGCAACAGGCTGCACACGAGTTGACGCATGCGCACTGATCTGTATTACCATCCATAAACACAATTGCCCTTCTTATGGCACCTCACACATTTATAAATACTAAATTACACTAATATGGGCCAGCTTGGTTCAGTCCGTGGTCACCTGGTTCCCAAAGGATTGCCACTGTGCGCTAAGTGGGTAAACCGGAAATGCCTCGTTTGGCCTGCGAACCGGAGGGTGGAGCAGCGACAGTACGAACCCTCAAATGTACTACAGAGGGGGAAACTGAGATACAGTTTATGGGGCACACAGGGGAAAAGTCTTCAAGATGCACGACTGCGCAGATGACCAGAGCACGCCGTGTATCAGATATATCTGATCTGCATTTACATAAACAGTCCCATTCAAAAAACCTTAGTATGCACTTACCAAATAAAAGGGTTCCAATAGAAATTAGTGGAACATGATATTCACCTTCAGATAACAATTAGCATATACCTTGGACACAACAACTTTTCACAACCAGCCCAAGATTCAGATCCTATGTTGACAACTACTTGACCTTTGTCCGAGGTTGACAACATCTTGCCCAGCACCACAAAAACGATCCCCCATCCCCTGCTATGATTAGATTGGAGGTAAGAAAAACGTAATCAATAGACAGTTCAGAACAGCAGCAGCCCATTAGGACTCATCAATAATGGATAGTATGAGAAGAGCACAGTGTCAAATTAGAAGTAATCAGAGCTCATTGGACACCCTGAATATATAGTCCAGCAGATCTTCTATCATCAGAAACATTTTAGAGCCGTATTATGTCTTTGTTTTTTTTGATTAGGACATACATGCTTTATATTTAAGATTTTCCTTTTGAAGTTTATGTGAAAAATGTTATTGAGGAAAATCAGATAATAATCTGAGATTAAAGGCAATTAGAAGACAGTGCAGTGTAAACATATGGTTAAACCTAATGAAGGACTGAACATGAAACCTCACTAAATGTTATGAAATACAAGGTAATGTGACATTTGTAATTTGGAGGTTGTACAGCTAACAGTTGTTTGCCATCAACTCATAAAGATTCATTTAGTGGTAAACTTAAAACTTAAAACTTACTTAAAACCCTCTTTTTGTAATTTCCATTCATAGCAATTACTATCATAGCTGTTTTAAATAAGACCATTAAATAAAAGCTGGTTTAGTCACCTGAAACAACCTGAGACAAATCAAAGACCTTAGTGTTGCTAAATAATGCTTATATTGAACATATGGGCAATTAAATCTTTATTGTTACCCCAGTTTCCAGATTTATGAAAATATGTTAAAATTATCTTTTTTTAGATGTTGACCGATATGTGTCTTTTTAGATAGATAGATAGATAGATAGATAGATAGATAGATAGATAGATGATAGATAGATAGATAGATGTCAAACACTTGTGTGTCCAATCAGTGCCAAGCAGGTGCGTAATGCACCAATGTGGTCTCATATTTTCGCTCCAACCTCTTTCCTACTGTCCAGTAACAAAGTGTAGCTCTTGGAGCTGCCAGGAGAGATTTAGCCTGTGTGACATTTACTGAGTTAATATATGCACCTCAGTGTGACGCTCCACCTCCACTCCATCGTGTCCCGCTGCAGCTTCGAGCGCGCTGTGTGCTCTGTGCGCACTGGAGTTGGAACACCAAAGCATCACTGGCGTCACACAGGTTGGTGACTTGGACAAAGAGCAGAGACCTTTACTCACAAGATCATAGTAAGTACACATTCATCAGTGTTTGATTGACTTCACATATTTATGGCGATAATTATAAATATAGCATATAATAAATATAACTTTATAAACAGGCTTATGAATTGTAATTTCACTTATATATATAAATTTGACAAAACAATTAACAGTTTAATGTTGTGGCTGATCAGTGTATGTGTTATATGTCATACACCTCTGGTGGATGTTGATTGATTGATTGATTGATTGATTGATTGATTGATTGATTGATTGATTGATTGATTGAAGACATAACACATTGCACTGTCTGTTATAGTTACATAGGACACTATGGGACTCACACTACTTTCAGTATAATAACTTTATACAACTATAACACGATTATTATATTACTCATTATCTACTATGCGTTTTCATTATTGAATCCTAACCCTAAGATAGTTCAGATAAGTCATACAGTCAGGAGTCGTACATATTTGTACAAGTCTGAACTTTTAAAATCAGACATCATTGACATTTCATATCAGCACATTGACCCAATCCATTTTTTTATGTTTTCACATAACGGTTAGAGGTCGATTTTTTTTGTTAGGGTCAGGGTTATTCCATTTTAACAACAGTATGAACCAATGTATTTAAATTCACACTTATGTCCAGGTTGACATAAGTGGCTTCTTTCACTCCTCTTTCAAACAGTCCATCTTAATAATCCTCAGAAGAGTGTCCTTTGTCCTTGATGTGTTAAACGTACAAGTCTTGACCTTGACTCTTCTGTGCTCTGCCGTATGCTAGTGAAGCGGTTGTTCTGTCTTTTCATTGTATAGATCAGAGCAGTCATAATTGCATTGGACTGTAAAGACCATATTATTTTGTTTGTGTCTTAGTACTTAGTACTCAGAGTGGACAAATGACTATCTTAGAGCATTTCTGAAAGGCTGCTCCAGACATTTTAAAAACGTTTTACATCTCTCATCAATATAGCTGATTACAAATTGACTGCAAAGTGTATACTGGAATAAAACTCTACGAGATAAATTAGTTTATTTTTTCCAAAAACATATGATTTATCATTTTGTTTTACGCTTTTGGACATTGGGTTGATGTTGGAGTGACACTGCAGCTTACCCGCCACCGCAGCATAAAGACAACACCACGGTACATCATCGTCAGATGTACATACAATTTAGGATCTGTGAGTATTGTAATGGGAAATTACTATTATTAACATTGTGTGATATAATCGAAGACTAGTATGAACATCATGTGCAGATGTGTGACTTATGACCGTTAAGGGGAAACAGAGTTCAACTGCAAATGCTCTTCAGTGATGATAACCGCACCTCGTCTGTATACCAAGAAGGGTTATAAGAGAGAAGAAGAAGAAGGTGAAGAACACATCCTTGTAGGGGGCTGTTGTCTGAGTTGTCGAGGAACTATAAAGTGAAGTGACGAGCGTCACTCTAGGCTCCTCTGAGCAGTGAGACAGACGTGTACTGTATTCTCTGCACAGACGAGCCTTTCCATACAAATAAAAATTTAAAGACAAGTTTGGGGTGTTTTCAGCTTCCCTACTTATACGGCTAAATAACTGTGGCTGAATGAATTTTTCCACAACACAGTATGAGCAGATTATGTAACCACAATCAGTTTGATACTAATATCTACAACTCAAATTTCTGAAAAATCTGTCAACAAACCCTAATAATAATGGTAATAATTGTAATAATAATATGTTGTGATGTAGTGTGATGTAATGAAATGATGTTATTGTCCAGACCGGATTTCGTGATGATAAAATCAAAAAAATTGTATTGTCTACATTTTCTTATGGGCTGTATCATGGCTTTATGTAGTGCAATGTTATGAGAGTAATATAACATGTTGTAAATTCTTATTCTTATTCTTATTCTTATTCTTATTCTTATTCTTATTCTTATTCTTATTCTTTGTATCAAACAGACAATAAAGCACACAAACAATAAAGTAACTAATAAGCACAAGATAGTAGTAATACCTATTCAATAAATAGTAAATAAATACAATATTAAATATATAATAACTCAAGCTTCATAATCATACATATATTTACAGGTTGGTACGAGATTAGCGTGCTGTAGAGTTAATCCTCA
Source organism: Trinectes maculatus (assembly GCA_016785345.1). Lineage (NCBI taxonomy): Eukaryota > Metazoa > Chordata > Actinopteri > Pleuronectiformes > Achiridae > Trinectes > Trinectes maculatus. Next base: position 51,235 of record JAFBJQ010000468.1, on the reverse strand, counting down.
TGTTCATTCAATGAGCTGACAGTGCTGCTGATGGTGATGACTGTGTGGCAGGCGTTTAGCCACACCAGCAGTCTGGGGACTCAGACTCACAGCTGCAGTGTCTGCACTACATGATCTCTATGTTGTTGGAACATGACTATAGTTCATTTGTAATTTATCTTATCCTTCAACTTTGGAGTTTTATGATTTTTCATAACAGTCTAATAAAAGTCTCAACAACATTTGGAGCAACCATGTTTAATAGCTTCCTAATCTTGTATAAATCACCACTCATTTTTACTGAGGGCCACATCAGCATAATGGCTGCCCTCGATGGGCCACATTACCAGTATGAATGTAACAAAATGCAATGTAATTTTAAAATAAATTAAAATACACCTTATTTCAGGGCCGTCACTAAGTTTTAAGGACAGGGAGGCTTAGCCCCCAGGAGATACACACATCATAGACACAGCAGTCTATGATATTAATATTAAAATTAATTATAATTAATATATCATATTTCATATTAATATTGAGTTCCATAAAATTCCAAGGCTGTCTGCATCTCAAATGACTCTATCCTGTGAAATCCTTCAGAATCACCTTTCCAGTATAGGTCTCTTCCCTCTCGCTCATTATGCTCCTCTGCCTTGACTTCTACAGGTCAATAGTTATTATTAGTGTATTATTATTATTATCCACTGATGATAATCATACATGAATGAGCTCAGCACATGTACGCATTGATGTGTAAAATAAGAAACACAGCTGAAGCTCCAGAAGGAAGTCACCCCAAAGATAGTGTGGTAAAACGATTGTACACTTAAATGTATAAACAACCAGGACCTTCACAATGCATTCAAGACTAACTAGCTAGGTAAGTAGCAGCGTTCTTTTAGCATTGGAATGTAACTTTTGACCGCAAGGCAACAAAGGTCATGTGCATATTGTGCAAACCAGGTATTTGTCAAACATGGAGCATTTGGTTTATTAATTAAATGGGACTCTCTGCTGTTAGCTGGGGGCTGGAGCTAACTAACTGTTACTACCAGCAGTGATGATTACTTTATTGAAAAACTTTCTTATATCCATTCTTCATTCATCCGTCCATGTTCTTCTCCTAATGCTGTTCTATTCAGCTCTTTGTGCTTCAAAAGTACACACACACTGCAGGTACCGACGGCAAGCAAGGTCACAGGGAAAACGTGGACTGGATTTTCAGTGATGTGCGCTCTCTATATGAACAAGTGGAATGCATTGGATAACGAGGCTCTCTATGTTACACTGTGGAGTGAAGGGAAACTGACAGATTTATGATCATATTTAAGTGAATAATGACAGGTTATATGATTATTTATTTATTAAAATTCATGTTCTGGTTTCAGCCCCCCCGAAAATAGGCATAACGACACCACTGCCTTAGTATATTGTTAAATAACTGTTTCTGTATTCATTATGTGTTCAACTTACAAATATTACATATGCTTGAATCTTGAATACTTCACTCAGTGTTCAAACTATTGAAACAAATACGTCGAGTCTATCTTCTTGAGGTGTTTAAACGTTTTGGATTATAATTATGGTGATTATTTTCGTAAGTGGTTTGAAATTGTACTGGGGTGAATTTCGTCAAGCGCGCCATGAAAGTAGACCCCCCTCACAACTATGTAATATACCCTAATTCATAATCATTATAAAACAAATTATAAAACAAATATTTCAAGCATCTACTCATCTGGGACATTGGGGGGCAATGTTGACTTCCAAGCTATCTAGGCGTAACTTTATATCTACAGCCTCCATATCTTTATTATCTATGTAGCCTGTTCAGAAGAAATTAAGGGAGAGTTTGCCATTGAAATAAGAATTTATATAAAGTAATTTCATCTTACAAAACAAATCAATATGTAAAATAATAATAAAATAATATTAAAATGTCAACTTTTACTAATAAGTCAGTTTATAAGATTAGTTATAATGATCATAAAACCATTATAGGTGAATTTGACAAAATAATATTTTTTCAGAATAAAAGCAACAGATTACAGTTTCAGCGTTTCTTCCACATGAGACTAAGTAATGTTTTATTTTTTTAATGTAATGTGGATGCTTTTTATTCTCCGGCTTCATCATAGCCTGGAGCATGAATAAGAGAGAGGAGGAGACCGAGAGAAACTCCAGCCCATTTATCTAATGGCCACTTAACCACAGGGAGTTAATGTGCCAATAGTTTTGTGTTAGCCGACTGGCTGCATCCCACATAAAAAAACCACAGACACACATTCTCTTTTGTTCTCTGTCCAAATTTGCATAGTCTGGTCCAAATGCAGTAAATTGCATTTGGACCAGAGTCATGACATATCTGGATGTGTGGATGAACCATGGCTTTAGTGTTGGACATTTCCCATACATCAGCAGCCTACTACACCCAGGTCTATCGCAGGGTTAAGAGGAGGCGAAAGAAACACTCTGATCACAAAGGTATGGTCCTATAACTACTGATCTACTGATACTGCTTCATGATTTAGGATTTACTGCTGTTTGGAGAAATGGGTTTGTTGTGGAAGGAATATGAAACCGCTGTGTGTCCGGTTGCAGCATGACATAAATATGGAGGTCAGAACACGGCAATAAAATGTAATCTTTGCAGTTATACTATGTGTGTGTATGTATGTGTGTGCGTGTGTGTGTGTGTGTGTGTGTGTGTGTGTGTGTGTTTGTGTTTGTGTGTTTGTGTTTGTGTGTTTGTTTTTTTACTTTGGTACCACTCTTCTTTAGTGATCTCTGCCTTTTAATCAATTTGATGGCAACTGCATTGGAAGAAAAATTAAAAAGTTGCTAAGTGATCTTTTGGTAAAAACTGAATGTAGTCACATTTTATCATTTGAAATACTGTCAATTATTTCTTTATACCATAGTCTGTAGTCTTGATCACTTTCCTTATTATTATTATTATTATTATTATTATTATTATTATTATTATTATTATTATTATTATTATTATTATTATTAGTAGTAGTAGTAGTAGTAGTAGTAGTAGTAGTAGTAGTAGCAGTATTATGACAGAATACATTTTGATCTCTTTACAGAGAGGCGCTTGTTATGATAGCAAAATTATATAGTGGCATTGTAATTATATGTACAGGGGGTCCTCGAGTTACGACGGAGATCCGTTCCTGAGAATGTGTCGTAACCGAATTTCGACGTAAGTCGGACCATGCATTCATTGTGCCATTGTGCATACATTGTGCCGCCAGATGTCGCTATAACACCACGCTAAAATAAGAGTTTATTATGGTGAATTTGTCATGATCTGTGTTGGTTGCTAACAAGGAAGTTCATGGGAGATGTGTCATAACCACGAAAACAACGTAACTCGTGACTGTCGTAACTCGAGGACCCCCTGTATATATATATATATATATATATATATATATTCTAATTCTATAAAATTGGAATAAAATTATATATATATATTATATTTAATTATATATAATATAATATATCCACACTGTAGAACCATCCTTTCACATACTCAATACCGTACTCAGATCCTGCCGATAAACCAATGAGTTCAAATTTTGATTCGCCAGTCCATAACACCTTCTTCCAGTCTTCAGTAGTCCAATGGCTGTGTTTCATGGCCCAAGCAAGCCTCTTTGTCTTATTCAGACGTCTGAGCAATGGCTTTCTTGATGCAACCCATCGTGTCAATCCTGCAGCTCTAAGTCTTCTCTTCACAGTTGAAACTGAGACTTTCTTACTACGACTAGTATTAAGCAGTTCTTGAAGCTGTTGTCCTGGGAGCTGCCTATCACACAAGCTGTTAACTCTCAGAAAATTGTCCTCTGATTCAGTTGTGGCTTTGGGTCTGCCAGACCACTTCCTGTCAGAGTTCCCCCAGTTTCAGAGTGACTTTTGATGGTGAAGGAAACTGTATTCATTGACAGCTTGACTGTCTTTGCAATTTCTCTGTAGGAAAGACTTACATTTTTAAGTGTTATCATGGTCTGTCTCTTTTCCATTCTTAATTTCCTTTTTCTCATCATTTTTGTAGCAACACACTACTTTCTGCAGTACAGTACTGTTCAATTGATGCTCATGAGGGTATGGTACCACAGTATGTTCCAACACTGATTTTTTTTGTAGACCGAGGGGGTTGTAAGTAATCAAGAAAATTTGGAACACCTGTAGGAATTAGTAGCACCAGTGTTCAAGGCTTGAGCAACCTCCACTGCTGCAGAACAGCAAAAATTGTTAACCCATTTCATGTTCCCTGAAAAAGGCATTTTTGTATAATTCTGAAATATTTTTTCTGTGTAACTGTAACCTCTGATTATTCACCACTTACTTTTGCACTATTTCAAGCTATTCATTGGACTTTGCCTTTTTTTTTATCATCACGACACCCTGTCTCCAACAGGCACCCTGCCTCCAACAGGCTTGTGACATGCCTCATGTGAGGCTTGGCTTTCTAGAGCCCATTTGATTTGGTGTTTGGAGCCCTTAGCAACTGCATGTCCTCGCTGACAATGGCCTTGGCAGGATTCATAAACAGGTCTCCTGGATGAAAGACAGAAATGCTACCTACTGAGCCAAGGCTGCAACTAGTGCGGTTCTTCTTTCAGGCCTGTCTGATTTGCTGTTATCAAGCAGTGTTCGCACATTCCACGTGCCAAGGATGAGCACCTTCACTTTCTTCTTATTTCAGTCACTGAGTGGGATCCCTGCCAGCCACGGTGTGCTGAGCAGGGTGATATGAAGCAGGCTGTGTTTTTGAGACACCTTTTATATCCCCTTCCTCCATGGAGGTGAGCAGAGCGGTTCCTAAATAGTGCTGCTCAGACACCCAGGGGGGTGCCAAACTCCACTGCTGCTTCAGTCCAGAAGAGAGTGACCCTATGCCCTGGGCCGCCTGTGTGCAGGCTCGTGACTACAGCTTCCAGTGTATCCACACCTGCTGCTTTGCCACTCGCCCATCGCCACAGGACTTGCGGGGTGCGTGAAGTCACGACTAGCGCGTGACTTGGATTATAGTGAGGGAGAGTTGCTCATGGTTGTCAGCCTCACTCTCTCATCCAGTAGCTTATCCATCTGTGTCCAGTAGCAAGACAGAGTCAAAATGGCAAGAGACAAGCCTAGTAGTAGCAGTAGATGGCCTGCAGTGTCCCTTGTGTCTCACTGTACCCTGTTTGTGCTCTACAACGCTGTGTGAAGCTGTGTTCACCTTCTTGCTCATTGAACCATTCTACTGGTTTCTTCTATGCAGTCTGGCAAATCCAGTCTTCGCATGCGTAGTTTGACAAGACCTACATCGGAGAGGGATAAAGTAGATAAAAACACTATTGACTGAATTACAGTTGTGAACATTTCTACATATTTGTAAAATGATTTTGACATGACTGCGTAAAAGTAGATTATATTAATGATTAGTATCAAATGTAGGAACTGATATGGTTGAATGACTAATGTCTTTAAGAAAAGGATCTGAGTGGACTATATTTCAAATACAGTGCCGATAAGTTATTATTACGCATTATTAAGCATATTATATAAGTTATTACGAATTATTCTCACAGCTTTGGAAAAGGAATCACAACTATGGGCCTGATTTACTTAGACTGTGCATGCAATCTTGTTTCTGTGCTTAAACAGATTGCACACGCATTGGTTTGCGTGTTGTGGGTGGATCTAAGATTGCTCGCACAAATGTGGTGGAGACTATCCTATTTAAATGAGGTTTTTGCAGTGTGTGAAGAGTAGAGTGCAAACTTAATTGTGCGCAGTCCTGCAGCATTCAGTGGCATTTTGCAATGTTATGCAGCATGCAACAGACAACTGTGATCTTGGCCACCTACTCTGGACTATAGAGAAGGGCTTCAAAAAGCAAACATTATGGAGCTATTTAACGTACCCAAAAGCCTGCCATCTCCATATTCGCCATGTCTCAGCTTTTAAAAAAGAACTGTTCCTTAAGATGAAGGAGTCGTGCACTGACTATTTATATATTTTGTCACAACATTGGTAATGAATCGCACACAAGTTGCAAATTTAAAGAGTGTGAATGTTTATATAAATGTGCTAGACATGTGTACAAGCTACCGCTCCAATAATTTTGGGAGAGCCAGCAAACACATCAAAGCCCTGTTGTGTGGAATGTAATGTGTCACGAGGGCGTGGGAATTGTGTATCTACCCATTCTGCATGGCATTTCATACTTGTGACAACACACGGGAAAACTGCTTGGGGGGACACAGGTAGCCTCACTGCGCTGGACTGATCCAGATGCAAGGAAATGCAATGTTGACAGAAGTTTTACCATACAGGACACTGCGTGACTCCTCTCTGTCAGCAGGAACGGTGCATACCGGGCCCCGGTCTCAACACTTTCTCTGACAGTCTCAACACTTTTTTAAAATGTATATATTGGTCTGACCGGCCCATAAAACCTATTGACACTGGGCTGGCCGAATCACATTGTTAAACACCAACCCCTTTCGCTTTGTTCCTGCCTGCGTAATACACTGGGCAAAAAAAAAAAGTCAGTGCAAGAATTTCCTAACCAGCGGTCCGGTGTGTCAATCTGGTCCAAAATGCCAGGGAGGATTTTTTTGTTCCAGTCTGCCCCTGGTCGCCACTTTCAAATCAGCCCTTAGCTTCTCCAGAAGCTCCAATATGGCATCAATGGAAAGGCGATATGTCTATATTATTGTTTCTTCCGTCATTCCAAAAATGTTGACGTGAGCAGAAAAGACTTGTTCTCTCCGTCGCCTTTCGTTGTGCCAATGCCTCCTCCCTTACAACAACCACAGCCATATGTGCGCAAAGCTGTGCCAGTTATTTCAAATGTGTTAAATAAAGACGCCAAATTAGTGAACGGAATCAGTTTCCGGGTTGGTAAATCACATTGAATGTGTATCTTAATCTATTTGCATCTACTCCGTCCAATATTTTGCGTGTTCTGCAGGGACGGCCACAGTTGCATAAGGCAAACACACAAAATTGATTCTGTGTGCTACTTTGGACGGATGAGGGCAAAATAGCAGGTGCAATCCGGTTAGTAGATCAGCGTTTGCACACACAATCCAGTTTACACTTGTTTTTGCATGGACAAACCTTTAGTAAATCAGGCCCATTGTGTTTTTATTGCCTGATTCATTTATTTCCATGTATAAATCTTAAGAATTTTATCTAATGCCAAAGTATAATATTGATACATATACAAGAGTCTGTATTTTGAGTTAAAATTGTTTCATTGTAGAATAAAGACTGATTTTTTTTTCATTTACTGTAGTGGTCTGTGTCACATAGTTGAGGCGTCTGTTTTCCTTTCTGTTGTCTGCTTCTCCTCAGGATTGCTCCATCACCATAAGGCCTCTTTAAGACACTGACAGCCGCTGTAGCTAGAAGACAGCGACACCACAGAGGGGGGAGGAGCAGTAAACATGAGTGAGTCTCTTTTTTTATTTTAACATAATTTTATCAAAATAATTTTATCAATTGAATTTATAAATCACTTAATGTGTTGAAAGATAATAATTATTTGTGTTAGCATTTTAATACTCCCGATTCTGTATAAGTAAAAACCAGTCAGAATAATGTGCATTATGGTTTTCCAAGAGCATTTTCCGAAAATCATTATCAGAGAGTCATACATTTTTAATAAGATTCTGTACAAGATTCTATAAAATATTAATTTCAATTACAGACAGCTGACCTTGGAGTTACTTGTGATGGCACCAATGGATTTTGTAAATCTGTAAAGTGCAGTTTGGTCTATTTGTGCTCCCAGTGAATATGTTAGTTGCAGCACTGTGTATGTCAGTGCAGTAACAATGACAGTGATAATGTGTTCCCTCTTTCCCAACAGACATATAATCACTCACCCCCTCTTGCTGCTTAGGACATAATCTGCTTTTTCTTCATGTTTTGAGCTTTGTCCCCGTCTTGCACATTTGTTATTTATTGTCTACACTGTCTAGACACTGTACACTGGGTTGAAGAGAGATTTCCATTTCATTTTTGAAATGTTTAAAAACTTAAACCTGTTTGATAATATCATTTGGCTAGGAATATGGGTTCTACTATTTTTTTAAAATGTAATATACTTGGTCACATATATTCCCAAAACAACATGAACGTGTTCACAAATCACCTTTTTTTCTTTCGCTTTCCATGCTAATTAAAACTTAGTCATTAATTTTAGAACAGAACTGCTAAATGTTGACATAACAAGGGTATGAATATTTTTATTCGAATTGCAATGAAATTATTAGTTAATGCAATCGACACATAAAGTATAAATCAAGGAACACATATCCCTTGTTCAGGTGCTAGTTAAAGGAACTTATAAATTTTACATTTACAAGATCCTGCGCAGAAGGCATTGTGAATTACTCTTTCTGGACGCTGCAGGTTCGTGCAGCACTGATATTAAGGAAAATAGGAACTCTGGACAATCGGACAACGTCTTCTCCACAGAGGGTTTTGCAACTGAGGCTGTTCGACTCCCCTTTGGAAGTGCTGGGGGTGGGAAGAAACGCCCACTAGAGGAAGGCAGTAATGGGCATATACGGTCTATCTACAGGCCAAAGAAGCGCACGAAAGTCCCCAGAACCATTCTACATAAAAATGCAGTCATGCATCTGAATGAGATCAAGCCAGGGTTGCAGTACAAGCTGCTCTCTCAGACCGGGCCGGTCCACGCCCCTGTGTTTGTGATGACCGTACAGGTCAACGGACGGCTCTTCACAGGTTCAGGTCCGACCAAGAAAAAGGCAAAGCTGAACGCAGCGGAGAAAGCCCTTCACTCGTTTGTCCATTTTGCCAACGTATCCAAAGCCCACGGGGCAGTGGGTAGGAATCTTTCAGTTCAAACAGACTTCACCTCAGACCAAACAGACTTTCCAGACATACTCTTTAATGCATTTGACAAACCTGCCCCTGTAAATAGCTCCGCTTACCTCACTTCAAACAGTACTTTCAGCTCATGCACAACAGAGTACCCATTGCTACCCTACCCTGTCCCAAAAGTGCTCCAGGCACCATTATTTCCTGCCAACTCCACCTTAACGTCCCCTACAAGCCACAAGAACCCTGTGATGACCCTGTATGAGTTACGGCCAGGTCTCAAGTTCAACTTTGTGTCGGAAAGTGGGGAAAGCCATGCTAAGAACTTTGTCGTGTCAGTGACGGTAGATGCTCGGAGTTTCCAGGGCTCGGGGCAGAATAAGAAGGTGGCCAAGGCACGGGCTGCACATGCTGCCCTGTCTGCTCTGTTTAACATGCAGCTGGATCAGGTCCCATCAAGGCAACCTATACCTAGACAGGGATATCAGCTTCACCTTCCACAGGTAAGCATATAAGAAGGTAAATGAATACTAAAGTGCTCATTATTATTATTATTATTACATGCTGTATAATTAAAAAAGAATACATATAAATAAATGAATATAAAATAGGCTGAGTAGCCCACCTTCTTCATTTTATGTATCATTATGATTATTACCATTGGTATTCCTTGCATTACTTATGCATTATGGTCACATATTTGTTTCGGTCTCCACCTCAGGTCCTGGCAGACACCGTCTCTCGTCTGGTTGTTGACAAGTTCAGTGAACTCACAGACAACTTCACATCCCCACATGCTCGACGGAAAGTCTTAGCGGGCGTCATCATGACAACAGGTGTTCTTTTGTGTCTACTTTCAGACTAATCCACAATGTTTATGTGTGTTAACACTTTGTTCACGCAATTGTGGGACAAAACAGTGTTGTGACAATATATTCATAATTTGCTGCTACAGGTACAGATGTGAAGGAGGCTCAGGTCATCTGTGTGGCCACGGGAACAAAGTGCATTAATGGTGAATATATGAGTGACAGAGGTTTGGCCCTCAACGACTGCCATGCTGAGATTGTAGCTCGAAGATCACTCATCCGATACCTGTATTCCCAGCTGGAGATTTACTTCACGTGAGTCACAGAACAATGAAGCGCTCATATGTTCATACCAAGTTTGAGTGAGATTACTTTACGCCATAAATATGGGGAAAAATGTTTGTTGTCATTTTTATGCAAGTAAATGTGGATTGTCAGCATACACTAGATCAATTCTGAAAAAGTACAAATAAACCAACAATCTGTTGAAACATTTTCAACACTAACAATCATCATCATCATCATCATCATCATCATCATCATCATCATTATCATAATCATAATAATCATAATCATAATCATAAAAAAGATTGTTAGATACAACAGTCATCCTGATGCATCCCTTTAAGTTATTCCTGTAGCACTGTTGCATGCTAACTTACCGGCCAGTCGTCTGCATTTGCGTTTTCAGAAACAATGGAGAGGACCACCAGAAATCCATCTTCACCAGATGTGATAGCCGACAAGGCTTCAAACTGAAGGACAATGTACATTTCCACCTGTACATTAGTACCTCCCCCTGTGGAGATGCCCGCATCTTCTCTCCTCATGAAGCTGGCATGGAGGGTAAGTGACTATGGAGGAAAGTAAGCAGCTGAATCAGCCCTGGTATACAGATATCAATATACCAACACCAGGGGCCTGTTCCATAAAGCAGGATTACCAAATAAGCCAGGCTTATTTCGTTAGTCTTGCTTATTTTCCAGTGGATTCGGTTCCATAAAGCAAGCTTAGCATAATTCAAACTAAGTTATCACGGCAACTTATGCTGGCAAACTAGCCTGGTCCGGACCAGGCTAAATGTCAGGCTTAGCCTGAGTCGCCGCTTAACAGTGACACTTATCTGAAAAAAAATATATGATTATATTGTATGACGTCATTACTCAACTCAACTCACTGATCAGCCCTCACCTTACACACAGCACAACAGTCCCACGCGTGGCACTTTTATGAACACAGTAACAGTGTGCCGCACTGTGCGCGTGGTCTACTTAGCTTTCAAAAGTGTTCTCAGTATTTTAGCCCTTGTACTGGGGGGCATAGTTTGTGAGGATGCCCCCCCCCCCCTAGTTTTTGGGGAGGCCCCCCCCCCCCCCCCCTTCAATCCTCTCAATAACAGGACAATGTATTCAATTGGAGTGCCAGCTCCTCCGCTGGCGTGAATTCAGCTGGTGGTGCCCCCCCCATCCAAAAAGTTTAATGTTAGGATTTACAGCCTGTATGTTTTGTTATATAGTGAACCCTCGTTTATTGCGGGGGTTACGTTCCAAAAAGAACCCGTGATAGGCGAAATCCGCGAAGTGGTCCGCTTTATTTTTTTACAATTATTATACAGTACTATAGAACGAAACCAGAGATCAAAACCTGTTTTCAGGCCCAAGCATTTGTTTAAGAAATTAAAATAGAAGTGTTTTCTAACAAATAAGTAGGATAGTTTTTAGAAATACTGTAAAATAATCATTTTAATAATCAACCTACGCCGTTGGACACGTTGTGACTGACGCGTATTTCACAGTTCCTGTGACTGTGCCTCTTCGTGCTGACTCCGCTCCGCTGTAGGGTCTTTTGCTACTGAAGGCCGTGGTGCAGGTGTCTTTGTCGGTGCAGAACGTTTCGTCGACATTGTGGGTTTTGTCGTGGAGACAATATGCAAACATGTAAATTTGCCAAGCTGAACACATTCTGTACTGGACAGAGAGGAGGCACGGAGGAGATTGACTGACATTGGCCTACAGTCCCTTAGCCAATCAGGACACAGAGCACAATGCACGTGCATGCACTGTAAAAAAAAAAAAAGCATAACAAACTGCACTAAAAAAATCCGTGAAACAGCGAAGCCGCGAAAGGTGAACCGTGTTATAGCGAGGGTTCACTGTATATTATATATATAATTTGTGTACAGGGGGTCCTCGTGTTACGACGGTCTCGAGATACAACATTTTCGTGGTTACGACACATCTCCCATGAACTTCCTTGTTTCGGCTTAAGCGGTTTGCCCCGTAAATACGTACAGACTTCGCACAGGAACTAGTTGGTGCCGGCTCTCCAACACCTCCACAGCTAGGCTACTCTGCGTTGTGTTTACTTATGTGAAATGGACGGCTGGCAGGGGGTTGCAGCTGCAGCCGGTAAGGAGATGCACACGGACACAGATGGGTTCGGGATCGTGGCAATACCGTAGGTTTATTCACAACACAGGGTCTACAAGGTTGATATCATAAATCTAAAGGAAATGCTCATTACACTCGTGATCTCAACCCCTACGGTGTGTCAAGAGGGACAAGGGGGACAAAAGGCAATTCACCATAATATATTATTTTAGCTTGGTGTTATAGCGACATCTGGTGGCACAATGTATGCACAATGGCACATTGAATGTATGGTCCGATTTACGCCGAAATTCGGTTACGACACATTCTCAGGAACGGATCTCCGACGTAACTCGAGGACCCCCTGTATATTTATTACGTTTCTTTTGACACATGATATTATTTTAATTTGTCAGATCAGGGCGACAGACATCCGAACAGAAAGGCTCGTGGGCAGCTCCGCACCAAAATCGAATCTGGTGAGGGAACCATCCCAGTACGCTCCAGTAACACCATTCAGACATGGGATGGGGTTCTTCAGGGCGAGAGGCTGCTCACAATGTCCTGCAGTGACAAGATCGCCAGGTCTGTTTTTGATTCATCCCATACACATGCTGTTTTACTAGAGTTACATTCAAACAGCACAACTATACAATGTGAGAGCAAAGAACTCTAGAATGAAATGTTGATTTATGTTGCTGCAGTTGACATGATTTGTCATAATAAAACATCAAAAAAACATATTGGAACGACTATCAACTGGACCTTTATTCCTTTCCAGGTGGAACGTACTTGGTTTCCAAGGTTCTCTGCTGAGCTACTTCACAGAGCCGATATACTTTTCCAGCATCATCCTGGGCAGCCTGTACCATGCTAACCACCTCTCCAGAGCCATGTACCAGAGGATTACTGAGATCAAGGACCTGCCAACGTCCTTCAGCTTGAACAAACCACTGCTCAGTGGTACGAGGAAAATGGCACATTTGCAATCACTGACCCTAAGTATTGAACACGTCACCATTTTTCTCAGTAAACATATTTCTAAATGTGCTACTGACATGAAATTTTCACCAGATGTCGGTAACAACCCATGCAACCCACACATACATCAAACCTTAGATATCCATAAATTTACTAATGTGTTAAAAAAATTGATGAATACATGAAGAAAGGCACGGAAAGCCAAGACACTCGCTGAAATCTAGCCGTAATTAGAAAGCAAACCTGCACCTTGTCAGTGCAAATTAATATCAGCTGGTTCATTTCCAACTGATGGCCTATAAAAAGTGTCTCATTGCCAAGGTGTCACACAAGAAACAGCTCATGATGGGTAAAAGCAAAGAGCTCACCTTATTGTTGCAAAACGCATTGATGGCATTGGTTACAGAAGGATTTCTAAACTTCTGAATGTTCCAGTGAGCACTGTAAGGTCCATAAACCATAAACCGGTCATGACCAGGTGCTCTCCACAAGATTTCTGACAGATGAGTTAAAATAATTATCAAAAGCAGTTACAATTGTTTCAAAGAAAACAATAAGTAACGCACTCAGCCGTGGCCTGTATGCACGCTCACCACACAAGACTCCATTGCGGAAGAAAAAACATGTTCAAGCTAGTTTAAAGTTTGCTGCACAACATTTAGATTAGATATTGTCTGGTCAGATGAGACCAGAATTGAACTCTTCGGATGCCATAATGCACACCATGTTTGGAGGTCAAATGGCACTGCAAATCACCCCAAAAACACCATATGAACAGTGATGTTTGGAGGTGGGAACATCATGGCTATTTTTCAGCATATGGCGCTGGCAAAAGGGAATGATGAATGATGAATGGAAAAATGTACAGAGACATTCTTGATAAAAATCTGCTGCCATCTACCAGGATGATGAAGATGAAATGAAGGTGGACAAGACAATGATCAAACACACAGCCAAGGAAATTCTCACTTTGTTTCAGAGGAAGAAAATAAAGCAGCTAGAATGGTCTAGTCAATCACCTGACTTGAACTGAATAGAAAATCTATGGTGTGATGATCTTATCGACTCTTGTGGGTGCGTTCCTGATGTTTCCTTGTTTTCAGGAGTCTGAGTGAAGGATGTGTGTCAGAGGAGCTGGGCACACCTGAATTCAATTTCCCGTGGCCTCTATAAAAGGAGGCTGGAGAAGTTACCCCTCTCTCTCCCTCTCTCCCTCCCCATCCCCCTACCTCTCCCTCGACATGAATCATTGGTTTTGGTTTGGTCTTGGTTGTTGGTTTGATGATACAGCACATACAGTTGTCATACATCCAAGCAAACACTACGCAACTGAGTTACTGACTTACATTTTTCTTATTAGTTAAATAAAAGTTATTTTTGCATTAACATAAGGTTACCTGTATTGTCTCCCCTTTATTTTTTCATGAGTTTAAGCCAGTTCATGACTATGGAAAGAACTAAAGATCAGAGTTCATAGATGAGGCCCACGGAAACTTCTAGATTTGAAAACTTATTGTCATACCTGAGCAATGCATTTTGTACAAAGTGTTAAATAAATGTAAGTATGTGTGTTCAATACTTTTCCTTGTTCCATTCTATTTTATTACACATAACTTAATTTATGGACATTTAAGGATTGATTTCTTTGCATGTGTGGGTTGTTACTTACATCCAATGAAAATTTCACGTCAGTAGCAAGGGGCACTGCCAGAAATTTTGGGACCATGACAAAAGAGTTTATATACTCTCCTTGGAATCATCCTATGATGATCACAGATTTTATACACACACACACACACACACACACACACACACACACACACACACACACACACACACACACACACACACACACACGTTATCATATGTATCATGTTATCATGTTTCTTTGAATTTCAGGAATAAGTAATGCGGAGGCTCGCCAGCCAGGAAGGGCACCAAATTTCAGTGTAAACTGGACTATGGGAGATCAAGCGCTAGAGGTGATCAATGCCACCACAGGGAAAGATGATCTTGGTCGGCCCTCCAGACTCTGTAAACATGCCCTATACAGCCGCTGGATGCGCCTAGTCCACAAGGTAATGCACATGTTTTTACATAGAGCACTGCTGACTGTACTATCCAACATTACTGTTTAATATGCTATTATTATAAACTCTTTATCCTGCTGTCAGTCAAGACAAGAGGTTATTACAGATCTCTGTGATCACACTTTCATTTTCATTTTGTTTCCATGATTCAAAATCTTTGACACAGCTTTACTCACAAATTATATATTATATCTTATATATGTTTTATATTTATATAATAAATTAATATACATTTTATAAATCGTATACCATATATTTTATATCAATTCACTTATTTTATTTAATTATGAATTATTTTAGGTTTAATAATTTATGTATTTATGTATCAACGTATTTATTATTACATTTATTATTACATTAATTTTATATTTTTTATTTGATATATTTTACATTTGTTTTAACTGTAAAAATATCCATCCCATGCCCATGTTGCTGCAACAGCTGTAGAATTTAAATTATGTTCTATGATTATATTACTATTGTTATATGATATTTACCCCATATAAGTTATCAAATAGATTTAAATTTGTCCTTATCCACTGTCAACAGACTGACATTAGTCCCTCCCCCATTGCATAGCTCTTCTCCACTGTTCGGATCAGAACAGTTATCCCCAGCAGCTACCATGAAGCCAAGCAGGCAGCAGTGGAGTACCACTTCGCCAAGCAGACTCTCTTCACAGCCTTTCACAAGGCTGGACTGGGTTCCTGGATGAAAAAACCAATAGAGCAGGACCAGTTTGCTCTTTTGCAGCTAAGTTAGTTAGCTTACCTTTAGCTTACCTTTTGCTTACCTTTCCCGGTGATCGTGGAGAATACTACTGGCTTTACTTCCTGTTGGATTCTGTTCTAGAGGTGAAATCATTTTCCTCTGCATTGTCAATGTTGGGAATAAATATCACTGCGGCCAGCCAGCATTACTAAAATGTATTTTTAAAAAATATTATTTCATTAAGTTATGAATCTTTATACAAAGGACCAATGCATAAATGGTAATGTCAGATATACACATATACAGATTCCAGCAGGTATAAATACACAGATATGCAGTAATCACAGAGAACTCCAATTTCAGAAATGATGTTGGGATTTTGTCAGCATTCTTTTTTAATATAGTGAAAGTTCAAAGTTCCAGAATTGCGTTAATATTGTAATCAATATTGCATCTCACACCATTCAACTGTATGGTGGTGATAATCCTTCAAACTAAACAAGATAAATCTACTTTTTCCATTATACCACAGAAATTGTCATTATTTAATGCTCTGATATACTGAAATATGCAATTACTGTCAAATTATGATTTTCTTGTACATGTCTTGTAAATGAATTATTTCATGAAAATGCTCATAAAATCAACTTGCTCATGTAAATGCTTACAAGTGCTTTAATTTATAAATGTGCTATATTTTTACTGTCCGTCCTTTTGTTTGTTTGATTTTAACCTGTCCTGTCCAGCTTGTGGGCATGTAGCGTGGAGATCTAAATGGCCCATTTTGCCTGGTAGTTTTTATTCTGCAACAGGAGGGAGAGTTAATTCAGCCTGTCTCTCCCTCTTCATGGCCTTTTTGTGGATGCTCTTCTCTTTGCCTGCTGAGCTGCCTGTTTGGCCTCCTCTTCCTCCTTCTCCTTTGCTAGGCGGCTGCCTGCCAAGCCTGCTCCTTCTCCGCTTGCTCCTTTTTCTTAGCGTCAGCTTTTGCCTTATTCTCAGACTCCTTCCTCCTTTTTACTCTGTCAGTAATCTCGGCAGAGTGGTATTAGGAGCATTACCGCCACCAACTGGGCTGTAGTGTAAATTCGGACTGTCAGAAGGCCTGAGATCTTTTATTTTTGTGCCGCCCATGTAAAATCAAACCATGATTGGTCAATTAGCCCTTCACTCTCCAAACCAAGACACACACACACACACACACACACACACATAGCTTGTACTTCCCCGGGATACAGATGTCCTAATTCAGTGTTTTTCAACTTTTTGTGAGCCACGGCACATTTTTTACATGAAACAAAATCCTGTGGCACATCAGCAATCAAAAAAGTTACAAAATGTTACAAAAAGCTTCCAAAACACTGTCAATATCTGCAGACGTGTCATCAATACTTCTGGCAACAGACAGTCCTGGCCCTCGGGCCATAACACAGGCACAAACAATCATTTGAAATAACTAAATATTTTTTTGACCAATTAATGTGAAATTGGACAATTTCCCATGGCACACCTGACGATCTCTCATGGCGCACTGGTGTGCCACAGCACAGGTTGAAAATCACTGTCCTAATTAATGAATGAGCCAGCGAACTGGGCCCTGATAGAGAGGGATGATTCTGATTGGATAACATGTTTCCACGACAGTAACCCTTTCATTGTTGATGTGAACTTGACAATACTTAACTTTAACAACTTAACTTTAGAACATAGATTAGATAATTTTGTATTTGTATTGTATTAAATAAAAGAGAGAGAAATAAACAATATTATTTTTTATTTAATCCAGGTCTGGGATATTTTTAGTATCTCTTTTCGGTCTTCTGTCATGCACTCCCACCCCACTGAATAAAATATATAATAAAAATTGGGTATAGTTTCCTCAGCAGACATTATTAGACATACTATGGAAGCATATTGGTGCAATCTGAGATTGAATTTGAATTTTTGCAACTGAATTTTTTAAGCATCTAACTTTTAAGCATCGAATTTTCATACAATGCGAAAATAAATTCAGTGTAAAAAAAATTCAATGTCTCAAAATATTCAGTTTTTAAAAATATCAAAAAAATTCAGTTGAAAAAAAAAATCGCCTGCAGGAAATTCGCCTGCAAAAAATTCAACTTCAGTGCCACAAGAGAGTGAGAGAGGGCGAGCAAGCCAACGTCCAGCCAATAAGGTTACGCTCACTCGGTCACTTGACACGAACATTACAACTCAACAATGTCGACCAATGGAGGAGATGGCGTGTTGGTAAGTGTGTCTGCTCTCTCTGCTGTTTGTGTTCATAAAATTCTATACTGGAAGTATATAGTCAGGTAGGGAAATGTTGTGATGCACATTTAAATTTAACATATAAAAAGTGATTTGCAGATGTTGTACACTGTCTATATACAACAATTACTTAAGTTATTAATGTTAGTACTTCTGTGAACCAATTAAGGAAAATTCCCTGTCTTTGTTATGGATGTCGGAGGCTGCAGACTGTATGAAACCATGAGGTCTGGTGTTTCTGGTATTTTTTCCATTATTGGTATCAGGGTCCAGGCTAATTAATAGAAACCCCGTGCATAATGAAACACCACCACAGATTACATCCTCTGTAATAATCAGGGGGTGTACTCACAAAAAAACTCACATAATATTCTATACTAGATATTCCAGTAACATTTAGCAAACATAATCTTCGTGCTGTTGGTTTGTTTTAATTAGAATTAGTTTTACACACTGTTGATATGTACAGGCAAAATTCAGCTCTTTTACAGTAAGTAATTATAACATTACAAGTTAGTAAATCCTTAAAGAAAATTTTTTTGATGCCGTTAGAGTAAATTTGTGAAAAAATACAAAAGTCTGTTTAACTTGAGGCTAATATTACATTTGTTTGTACATTTTGTTTAACAGAAACGGCAGAGAGAGCAGACACACTTACCGACGCTCCATCTCCTCCATTGGTCGATATTGTTGAGTTGTAAAGTTTGTGTCACATGACCGAGGGAGCGTAACCTTATTGGCTGGACGTTGGATCAATTGAGACAGGGCTCAATTGCTTCCCCCTGGTTTGCTCGCCCTCTCTCGCTCTCTTGTGGCACTGAAGTTGAATTTTTTTGCAGGCAAATTTCCTGCAGGCGAATTTTTTTTAAACTGAATTTTTTTGATATTGCATTTTTAAAAACAGATTTTTTTATATTGAATTTTTTAAAACTGAATTTTTTGAGACATTGAAATTTTTTGACACTGAATTTATTTTCGCATTGGATGAAAATTCAGTGGCAAAAAAAATGGTGCTATAAATTTGATGGTTTTTCAAATTCAAAATCAAAGTCAGATGCTTAAAAAATTCAGTTGCAAAAATTCAAATTCAATATCAGATGGCACCAAAATGCTTCCATATTATACCGCTATGCAAACAGCAGGAAACAAACGCATCTTAGCAGTCAATCAAAAAAAAAACAAAAACGAAAGGGGCGGGCTACACAATTGTCAATCAGAAGCATTATTGTATCTGGGTAAGTCGATAACATGACAACCAACTAAAGATCGCAACCTTGGTTTTGGTGCTTTCTCATTCCCACTAGTAGGTATTGTCAAAAACAGCAGACAGCCTGAGCAGGCTGTCACGTGACAAATGAATAAATGACTCACTGTTTTGAGTCGTGAACGAATCAGTCCTGTTTCCTGCATGTCTGCTGCAGCTGCTAAAGGACGAGTGAATGAAAAACTCAGTTGCTTAGTTTGACAATGAATTTATGACGACTTTTAAGTCCCAAGTTCCCTAAAATGTTACTGTCCCAAACGGGACATATTAATGTCGTTATATGATTTTACTTTATTGTTTTTTTTTTTGTGGCAGATTCTAACGCAAAAAGATTTGTTCATATGAACGAAACCCTCATGAACGACACAGCACTTGGGGATTGGTCAGGAGATGGATGAAGGAAGTGACAATTCAGAAAGTGAGGAAGGAGCGCTTGAGCACGGAAGATCTCACCAGAGCGAGGAGATGAATTAATATCGTTTTAAAAAGAGAAAGAGGGAAAAGCCTGAGTATGAGGATTCTAGGTCCGATTCAGAAAGCTATGAAAGGGATGATCATAAGATATTTATTAATCTGATGCAGGCAGATTTTAGAGAGAGATCACTTTTAGAGAGTGGAAGCCAATCCAAATCCAAATAAAATTAAACGTCTCAAGACAAAAAGAAATGGTGAAATTTGTGCCTTTCTGTAATGATTGTGTTTGATGAGAAGGAATTGCTGGATAAGGTGTTTGTTGGATTCAAGAGTTACGAAGTTAAGCTGTACATCCCACCACCACTCAGTTGCTATAAATGTCAAATGTTTGGGCACGTAGCAGGTGTATGTAAAGGCAAAATAAGATGTAGTGAATTTGGAGGAGAACATGAATACGAGAACTGTGACAAAGACTACAAACTATGCTGTAATTGCTGTTTTTTTTGCGGAGGTTGCCGTAAAGAAAGTCCCTAGAATAGTACCAGTACTAAAACAAAATGAACGCAATGAAGACAACAAAGACGAGCCCACTAATAGCTGTAAAGGTTGTGATACGTTTGAAAGAGAAGGATTAGTTATCAATAAGAGCGACTTTGTCCTCTTTATGGCAGATATCATCAACTGTTCAGCTGAGACAATGAGTCGAACAGAAAGAAAAATAATAAGTGAAATTAGCCAAAAATTAGGAATCAAAGGACTGCTTTGGAAAACGATCAGGGACAATCTAAATACGGATAGTCAGTCTTCTCAAGCTGCATGAGGACATGATTAGGTTAATGATATTAATAATACTACAATGGAGTGGAATGGAATTACAATAATCCATGTGAAATATTAGATGAAAGCATTTTACGTTTTGGGGCAAGTACAAGGTGATGTGATTTAGTGTGGTGATTTTAATTCACACCATACACCCTGGGGCAGTAATCACACAGACTCAAATTGTTATATTATAGAAGAGTTCATTGATAATAATTGTTTGGTTTGTATTACTAATGGTGAAGGTACACGATACAATGGTAGGTGCAACACTGAATCTGTTGTCGACATTCTTATCTAGTACACTAGCAGGCAATAGTTCATGGAAGGTAGTAAAGGAAACTATAATAGGCAGTGATCATTGTCCAGTATTAGTTAAAATAGGATCAGAACAATACCTAGATGGAAAATGGAAAATGCAAACTAGGAAAAGGCAGCAGTTAGGAAAACAATTAAAACAAGAAAGCGAGGGAATATTGTAATTGTAAGTATAGGAAGGTCTTTGAAGCTGGTGTATGGGGCATAGAAGGAATTTCTAGATACCAATCTTAAATAGTGGGGGTATAATAGCGATTAATAATTTAGAAAAGGCTGAACTTTTAGCACAAACATTCAGGAAAGTGCACAACTCTGAAAATCACACTAAAGAAGCTGGGGCAATAAGGAGCAGAGTTTTAGAAAACCACCTTACTATTTTAGTCAAAAAAAAATGTTTAGGAAATCCATTGGATCTGCCTCTTACTATGTTTGAGCTAAGGAAAGCAATTTTATCTGCTAAACAGACTACACCAGGGAAACACTGGATATGTTATAAAATGTTGGCAAATATAATAGATAACACACTAAAAGTATACTGAAATCATTTAATAGCATAGGGGATTCTGGCCAACTTCCACTAGTGTGGAAACATTCAATAATAGTTCCTATACTTAAGTCGGGAAAAGAACCCTCTGACCCTTGCAGTTACAAGCCAACTGCATTAACATTACAACTGGGTAAAATCATGGAACAGATAATTACAGAAAGATTGACTTACCATCTAGAAAACAAAGGTCTCTTCTCTCCTTATCAGAGCGGCTTCCGTATGGGTCAAAATACAATGGATTCAGTTTTATGTTTAGAATCGGACATAAGGAAAGCACAGACCAATAGGGAGGTAGTGATAGCAGTGTTTTTTGACATAGAAAAAGCATATGACATGCTCTGGAAGAAGGGTTTATTAATTAAATTAGAAACTTTGGGGATAGCTGGGAAATCATATAACTGGATTTTGGATTTCTTATTTGACAGGAAGATACAGGTAAGGGTAGGTACAGAATATTCAGGAGTATATAGTACAGTGGAAAACGATACACCACAAAGTAGCGGGTGTAGCCCATTATTGTTCAATATCATGATTAATTTTTAAAGATAGAACAAGGTATAGGTAAATCCTTATATGCGGATGATGGGGCAATATGGATCAGAGGGTGTAACATTTCTCATGTTAAAACAAAAATGCAGGCAGCAATAAATAAAGTGGAAAAGTGGGCGAATGAATGGGGTTTTATACTATCATTGTCAAAAACTCAAGTAATTTGCTTTTCAAGAAAACACAAAATCACTCAGTTTTCTTTAGGCTATCAGATTTGGTTTGATGAAAAACTAACATGTAAAAGAAGATAGAAAGCAAGCGCAAAAACATAATGTGACAGCGCCCATGAGAACCCGGCTAAAGTCACCAAGACGCTCTGCGATAAAGAGCGTCTTGTTTTCGCTAGAAAATTCTGGAAGTTTGATTCATTTGCGCTGCTTTTTTTTAAGGTCTCTGGGATTATTTTATGTGCACAAACAACTGTTTACTTGTGTGGGATTTGGGTTAGGTAGTTCTTTTCTATCATTAGAAAGTGCATACAAACTTTGCGATCAATGCGTATCTGCTAAGATAATGTTTCTTTAAGAGAGGAGGCAACAACTTCCGACTTTAGCCGGTGCCACTTTCTGTCTGGTTTGACTGTTCATAGCGTGAGGGAAAAATACTTTGATTTCGAGTGAGACACGTCTTGTAAAGATATCCAACCTTTTGTTTTGCCATTTCATCTTTGATTTCTTTCAGTCTGGTTTCCTACCTCTGAAGCGATTTTTTTTTTAATCTGACATGACGGCAACAGGAAAGGAGCAGAAGGTAGCCGATGCATCAGTGTTGAAAGTATTTTGAGTTCAGCGGCAGCCGGTAAGGAGATGCACACGGACACAGATGCGTACGGGGTCGTGGCAATACCGTAGGTTTATTCACAACACAGGGTCTACAAGGTTGACATCAGAAATCTAAAGGAAATGCTCATTACACTCGCGATATCAACCCCTACGGTGACAAAAGGCAATTCACCATAGTAAACTCTTATTGTAGGGTGGTGTTATAGCGACATCTAGTGGCACAATGTATGCACAATGGCACAATGAATGTATGTTCCGACTAACGTCGAAATTCGGTTACAACACATTCTCAGGAACGGATCTCCGTCGTAACACGAGGACCCCCTGTACTGGGCACTAATAATGTCTACCACATAAAGAATCATTCAAAATCAACATGGCAAGAATATAGGAATGAAATAATGAAAATGGAAGGTACCAATACAATATACAAAAACAGGTCAACAAAGGAAGAATGGAAGGCAGGAGCAGAAAAAATTAAATAATGATAACCTGTCTAAGAATTGGTCACACAGGACTTAATTCTATGTTAAAAATAAAAGGCCAGGTATCAGACTAGTAACTGTGATCACTGTGGCAAGCCAGAGACAGCAGACCTTGTATTGCTACACTGCAAACAGTATAAGATAGAAAGGAATAACCTCTTAAGTAATTGAAGATAGTTAATCACAATAATTTAAAATCTGGCATATTAGGCAAAGCAGCTAGTCATACATATCATTTTGTTATTAAGTTTCTGAAAGAGACTTTTTTTTCCAACATCTATCCGTTCCATACTCCAGCCCAATTGGTGGCGGTAATGCTCCTCTTGAGTTGGTTGCCAATCGCCATAGAAACCCAAAGAAGAAGAAGACGCATCATTAGAATGTAACCGAGTAGCAGTAGAAGTAGAAGTTAGTAGCAAACTTAGCAGTTATTTGACTGTAATTTTGCACCGTGTTAAAGGAAGGTAGAGAGTAATAGGAGGAGATAACTAGTTAAGAGTCAGTGTAGAGCATGTTGCTGTTTATCAAACGCACATTCATCTTAAAGTTTACTTAAAAAAACATAGCTTGTTGTAGTGTGACTCTGCGATTTAACGGTCTGGCACTTTTTCTAATCCTCCGAATTTTCAAATCGCCTTCTGCATACAGTGCACAGCCCGGTTTCCTTAGTTACTAAGAAAATCGTGATACTAAGGCTTAGTACAACGATGGGACGGGTAAGTCACCATATGATAAAGACTGTGTGTGTGTGTGTGTGTGTGTGTGTGTGTGCGCGCGCAAGATTGTTGGTGGGAGGGCGGACACTGTGTCGCTGTGTATGTGAAAAGCACCCTTGATCTCAAATGATCAGACGTAGTGATGCTTTTTTGGCACCAACTTTATACTGAGTGAAGGAAGTAGTAACGAGAATGGACATGGACACTTGTTTACAATCGCGAAATAAGACATATGTTTATCTGTGGACCAACAGGCAGTTCCAGGTAACGCACATGTTCACGTTTCTCTGTGATATTCTGCTTTTATTCCCACATTTCTCATGTGTTTCTGCGTTGTGCTGCAGCAGGAGCAGGTGGAATGGGATGTCGTAAATAAACGCCTGCAGCATCATGGGTTTAAGCCGGTGTACTTTGCAGATCCTGTCGAAAACAAGAACCTTTCAGGTACAGTAAACGTCTATTGAGCCAGTTTTTTCAAGGAAATTGAAATTGTAAAAGTAAATTTGAAGGCAGTAACTCATTTGTGGTATTGTCCATTTTGCAGAATTTGAAAATAGTACATTGTTTTGGAAAATATGCAGTTATTCTATCTCTTATAGTTTTTATTATTTTAACTTTATAATTTTGTCATTCAAATTATAATTAAGGTGAAATTATAATTTGAATGACATGCAAATTCTTAGATTTTTATATATATACACACACACACACACGCATACATACATATATGTACATACAGTGTGTGTGTGTGTGGGGGGAATAATGCTTATGTGTCAGTGTGTCTATAGATTTGGTTCTGCTGGACAAGAGGTCAGCTGGTGAGATCAGGGCCACTCTGAAGACAATGCTCACAGATTCAGAGAGGAGACAGGCGCTCATCCAGGAGCTCATTAAGTCCAACAACCAGCTCAAGTAAGACAAAATATGTAACAATCAATTCTCTCATCCAAACAGTCGGTGTAGTAGGTAACATTCCCATAATACATGTTTAATTAGTCTTTTTTTTCCAAGCAACAAGATGGTGACATCAAGTAATATTATAATAATAATGACAACAATAATAACAACAACAATAATAGTAATTATTTTTATTATTATTATTATTGTCGGTTTATTGAAATAAAATGAAATTACAGAAATAAAATTTTCACAAATGTTTCCTATTGTAGGAAAAATTATTGAGTAAAACTACCAACAAAGTAATCAAAACCAATTACTTAATTCAGGAAAATTTGACACCATTGACATAAGAACAATACATTTTCATGTCACAGGAAAAAAAAAGCAAGAATTTTAAATTAAAGTCATACGGGCGAATGTATATGAGGTCTAGGTTTTGCTCTCAATGAGTAGTGTTATTTACATTTTTTAATTAGAATTAACCATAAATACCTGAATTGTATTTCACATTAGCCCTTAACAGCTCTATCAAAGAACAAAAAAACTTTATACAATGAGAAATCCTTCACAGTAGGGACATATATTGGGCACATACTACATGTCTGTGGGTGGTTTTTACTCATGCACCTATTTAATAATGTATACGCAGTGCTGTGGCGACCACCTGTCCTGTTGATATCCAATGTCATCAGCATCAGATGGGTATCCTGGAGATACACCTTATAGTTCAGTGCAGATATGAGGTGTACACCTGAAGCTGGACTGCAGCCATCTAGTCATCATACACAAATGTGGGACCAGTCCCCATCATTGTGAGAAGCACCAAACAGAAGGAGGACAGTGCATCTGTTTTTAATAAAGGTTTTTCTTTTTTTTTTGCACATGTCCTCAGTGAGGAGGTTCAAGAGCACATGAGACAAGCGGCGCAGCAGTCTGAGCGGGCCACAAAGCTGCAGGCACTGCTGGAAAGGGTGAAGGGCAGAGTCCAGGATATTGAGGACCGTTACCTCGGCATAGCTGTCAAACATCACAGCCACACACAGCAGATACAGAAGGAAAAAAGAGAAGCACAAGTACGTGTAGCACCTTGAAGCAAGTTCGAACTAAAAGACATTCAAAGTCTTGGGATCACTGTGCCATTACCGTTGCACATCATGTCTTGTGATTGACAGTCTACCGGTCATTGTGAGTTCATACTACACAAGTGACTGAATACAGTTCTTCCCTCTGGTAGACTGGTATTGTATTCCTGTTCTGGGTTTCTGGAAACTGCCTTCACCCCGTCTTGGCCTCTGACTGGTTGGAGTTGGCACTAGCTACTACTGGACTTCCAGCAGGCTCAAAATCAGATCAGTGTAACCCATCTGTGACACGTTAGCAAAAAAATAATATAGTGTGAACTTTACTCTTTATGCAGCAAGCAACAAAAGGCTTTGCCACATCCACACTCCACACTACTTTTTTTTTTATAATGCCCAGATTTGGGCAAACTACTTTACAGTGTGTTTGAGGTGCTAAAGAAATTTGACAGGCTCTGTTTTTGTTTGGAAATTCCAGGGCCGTGTAGCACTCTGGATGGGCAAAAACAAAGACCAAAGATATGAATGATAAATTATATTTGGTAATTTATAGCTTAAAGTAAATAATTAATATTTGTGTAAAGACTCTCCTTAAAAGAATTAATAATGGGATAATAAATTATACCATAATACTTGCTCCAAACAGCAAATATTGTATTTTCAGAATGATTTTTTTTTTGTTGGTTTGTAGAAATCATGTGAGTTGGTGGAGCAGAAACTGTTGAGGCAGAGGGAGAAAACATCACAACTTCAGCGGAAACTTTATTTCACCATCAAGGAAGAAGAGCGTCGGTTATCAAGAAAGAGTGAGATTTTTCAGCATATCTGCAAAAGAGTCAGCAAACACAACTCTGCAGCAGACCAGCAGTAAGAACATGTCATAAGAGCATACAAACAGCATACAAACATAACAACTGAAATATTTCTTAGCGGTTTTTAAAAGATTTCAGTGTTGTGACACTATTATTAAATTTCCCATGTTGAATCTCTTCTACAGGGTGCTGGATGTGATCGACTTCTATGAGACTGAAATGTCTCATCTCCTGGATGAACATAGGTAGAGTAGCCCAGTGATACAATTTAATGCTCACTGCTTTCCCCCCTGCTTTCCCCCCTGCTTTCCCCCCTGCTTTCCCCCCTGCTTTCCCCCCTGCTTATTTTCAACCAGAGTTGTCTTCGTCGGTCGATTCTGGGTGTCTCTTAGCACACTCAAAAACACACAGCTGTGGTGTCCAAACATAGTTTTGGTGTTGGGTTCCATAGATCCTCCAGTATGGGTCAAATAGCAGGAACAGCGAAAACTGTTCATTATGCTGTTCTCTAACAAGGTGTTTAAACGCAACAATCATTCAGATCCATGAATCGGCCACTAAATGTTCTGGTTCAATGACAATCTGTATTGAAACAGTCCTCTTCATCACGCTGCTCACATTTTTACATCATGAGACCATGATGCACAGGAACACATGACAAATTATTGAGACATTGACATTTCTTTTTGTTGTGATATATCCACCATTGTTCTTTGCTTCTCTTTTAAGAAATTGGTTGATATGAAGAAATTACCATTGCGTGCTTTTACTTAAATGCCCGACTTTCATAATTTAATATCACGGTAGTATGGACTTTTTACACTTAATTTCATCCGAAACCCCAGTGTCCCTAACTTTTTTGTGAGCTTTGTATATAAAACACACAGGCATAAATTTGTGAGTTATGTGGATTGTTGTTTCTGACCACTTATATCCTCAGGAACATGTGCTGCTAAGTTGTCCATTTTCACCTTAGGGCTGTTGAAGGAGAATCAGAAAGGGTCTTTCATCAAAAGCAAACGACATCCAGCAACATCACTCCCTCCTTTAAAACCATTCTCAAGGTAACCTCCCAAACTGCAAGTTGTCTGATACGACGTTCACTGCAGTTGTGATGAAACTAAAACCTTTGCGTCTTTTAAAAGGCCTATCAAGAACAGCAGGAGGAAAGCAGAAGTCAAATAGAAGAGCTGAAGAGGGAAGTTGAGCATCTGAAGCAACATCTGGAAACAAGGTGTGTATGTTTCCTGACAAGCCTGTGAATATTCTTATTCATCCAGGTCATAGTTATCTCAAGGAGATTGAATCGAACGCAACTGGATTTTTGGTTTTTGCCTTTTTGAAGACGTTCACCTCTCATCCAAGAGGCTTCATCAGTTCATGCTCGCTGACTAGGCTGAGACTAGTCCAACTAGCTGGTGTGGAGGTCCAACTATTTAACCTCTAAGAGTTTCCTGACAGATTTTCCTCTCCCTTTTTGAGGGTGTAGAACAGAGGACATTGCACATTGTACAGATTGTTAAGCCCTATTATGGCAAGTTCTTATTTGTGTTTATAGGCTGTATAAATAAAACTTGATTTCTTACACGTTTATCCTGATAAAAACAAAGTTCTATCATATCAGTGTTTAGCCCAATTGTGTACAGTATGTATGCTAACTCTCAAAGTAGTCATTCACTACAAACCAAAGTAGATAAAGACACTAATAGACACCACTTACTAATAGTGCCAACCATGTTTGCAGATTGAAGGAAGACAATACAACTTACATTGGTGAGCACACAGGTGATCGTGCCAGATCAGCCAATTTATCTGCACACTATCACAAAGTAAGCATATTGTTGTTATAATGTTTCTTCATATTATTATTATGTTTTATATATTTTCATTTATTTGATTTTGCTGTGCACATTGTTGAATTAGTTCTTGTTGTCTAATAAATTCTACTTTCTTTCAGCTGTTGACTGAAATAAGAGCCATTGTGACCAATCACTGTGGCCCATTACGACTACACAGACAGAAAAGCTCCTCTGTTAATTTGGAGCAGACGGAGTTTGATAAT
Organism: Trinectes maculatus; assembly: GCA_016785345.1. Lineage (NCBI taxonomy): Eukaryota > Metazoa > Chordata > Actinopteri > Pleuronectiformes > Achiridae > Trinectes > Trinectes maculatus. Next base: position 22,428 of record JAFBJQ010000468.1, on the reverse strand, counting down.
CTGCTCCCCACCCTGGAGGTCTGGGCCCAACAGCTCCACCTGCTTAAGGTAAAAAGTGACCACCTGAAGGTTTCAGTGGGACAATCCATGGAAGAAATTGATGGAAAATGCTATTATCCAAAACCTATGTATATTCTTCCTGATCTTTCACCCAGGAAACTGTTGCAACTTTCAATTACTTATGCTTTCTATAACTTATGCTGAGATCAATCAGGTAAATAAGATGATCCATTTCTCAATTTCACCTTCACACTATCTGCCTATCTTGAAAATTCCTAAAACTTGATTTTAGTTTTGAAGATTAAAAAGGCTTTAGTAGCATTAATAATGCTCTAGTTTTTAAGCTTGCAATAGTCAACAACCTACCTTTTATGCTGCTTTTTTTATTATGTTAAATAAGGTGTTGATGTTAAAATTGTAGTTATTGTGCAAAAGTGAAAAATTCCTATCCGAATCTCGGAGTCTGTGCCGATTCATTTGATGTCTGGACAAAAAACTGCTGACATTCAAGAATCTGCCAGTTATGTAAACAAAGTAATTATATGGATTGCCAAATGTATTGGTTTACACTAATTTTGCTGGTATGATTTTGACAAATTATATCAAGAATTTGTTTCAAAAGTTAAAAAATTAAATAAAAATTTACTTGAGCCTGAACTAGACCTGCAGATGGAACCAACTGATAGTGTCGTGAATGTTGTTAGGAGCTTCAGGCACGTTTGATTACACTGACCACCAGACAGGTGCCCTGGCAGCCATTTTATGTTGGCAACGATTCTGCAGAAGCTGTGAAGGTGGAGGACATGATGTTACTGGTGGACACCATGCTTGAAAGCACTTCTCCTGATGATAAGGTTGGCGTTTGCAGAACATCTGACGTTTGCTTCAAGACGTTTTCTAAAACTTTTTCAAAAGTCTGTTTTCCATGTTTTTTGTTATGGTAGTTACTGAGGAGTCCAACTAGGCACACTCTGGGAGCTATGGTTGCTCACTTCCAAAAGCTGTTTGATGTGGCCTGTCTTAGTGGGGTCTACCCACGTATGAACGAGGTCTACACCAGACTAGAGGTGATGACCAATGCCATGAGGAACCTCAGAGAAATTCTGGACCTAGGTAAGGATTTTAATTTCTTTGTTATTTATTTAAGTTGTGTGCATGTGTTGTTTTTTTTTCAAAGTAATATATGGTTTTTCAGATTTTTATTTGTCTGGAACATTAAATGCACACTAAAATACAATCAAGATATTGTCCAATCAAAACCCATTGATTGTTAGTTGTCACAGAGTATTTCCAGCATAACTATTTTTGCTTTACTTTTCACTGTCAACACTGACCTGCAGCAAGAATGAAAGCATCTTAACATGGCCATTTTTAAATACTTGCACTTTAGTCATATTTTAAGTACCGTACATACTACATTTGGAACAGCCGAGTAAAACTATTTAGTTGTTGTTTGTGTTTTTGTAACAGACGGTACAGTTTCCCACGCTGAGGTGGTGAACCAGGTGACCAGACTGGTCGACTCCAGTCAAGTGAGTGACTTCCACAACCTGCTGGGAGACAATGACATTGACAGGTTCCCTTTTACAGATCTCACAACATAGTATTGAATACAGCAAAGTTCAATAATGATGGCAATCAAGTAATTATTTTTCTACTCTGACTTTTAAGTATCTTTGTCAAAGTGAAGCAGCATGATGAGTTCTTACCTGCTTTCCATGCTCTCTTCAAGGAAGTTTTAGAAGTTCTGGGTAAGTATGATACAAACTCACAATGTTGATCCTTGCTTGTTTGACAGTAGGTTAAGGACATTAAACAATTAACTGAATGAAATGTTCCCCTTAGTGCTAAAAATCTTGGATACTGCTTCTTTCCAGAATGCACCCACCCAGCTCTGTGTCTCATAATGGCTCCATAACAAAAACAACAACACTCACTCTGACTCTGTGTGTGTTTAGGTGTCAGTCATCTGGATGACATCCTCCCAGCTCTCAAGTCTTTAAAACAAACAGCACAGTGACCGGCTGCTTACACTAATCTAAGTGCTGTGTGATTTGTGATGATTGTGACATGTTACAGTTGTTTTTAATAAGACCATTAATGTAAACACTCAAACAAAAACAAATTACATGCATGTCACCTTTTGATTTGTAGAATAATATAATGTAACAGCTACATATACAAAATACATATGTGTAATGTCAAGTAGATGGCAGTGGTCTAAAAGGGTTGAAAATGTGTGTGGGTTTGTTTGAATCAGCAAAATGTCTTTCATAAACAATTGTACATTTTTAAATTACACTCCTCTACATGACTAAACACATTTCTCTCATACATATTTACCAGTCTACGCTCCACTGATATTTTGGAGGTTACAAAATTGGATAATATCAAAGAAAGATATTCAAAATAAACATTTTCATCCAGTTGCTATCAAATTGCATTTCTTTTTTAAAACTGTGAAAACTACCTTCAAGCCACTATTTTAGTTATTATTAGTATAACAAGTATACTTCCCATATTATCTGATTGTTTTTAAGAATACTTTTATGTTAAAACATATTAATAAACATTTTAAACATATTAATTTCCTCTTTATATGGTTGGCCTATGTTGGCTACATGCCTCTGGAAGATGAGGAGTTTTAGAGACATCAACTGAATGGTAAATATAATTATTTCATGTGATTATTATTCACGTGGTGTTTACATGATCACAATTAGTGGATATTTGTGTGAAGAGGAAGCGTCTCCCCCATCCGGCACATGTCCTGATTGGAGTTGACGGTGAGACATGAATGGACCTGCAGCTCTGTGACGCGCAGTGCTGCTTGTTCGGTCCTGACTCTTCAACCAGCAGCCCGTTCAGAGTCTGTAACTGAACGCAGCGCTTTGATCCGCGGTGACGCGTCAGACTACAGAACTACACTTCAGAGACGAGCTCGACCTCGAACACAAACATCTCAAACGCCAGTCTGCATCAGAACTCTTCTGTATGAGGGGGGTTAATAAACATCTCCTCCTGCCTGTGAAGTGCAGTTATGCTGAAAGACCACAGCTCGCAGGGCGCGCGCACTAGTTGCGCTGCGGAGCAACAAATCCAGCCTGGTTCAGGTTACGGAAATGACAAGCAGGTAAAGCCTGCGCGTGACTCCCCTCCTGTTCCTGACAGGAATCCGCCTCCTGAGTTTGTTTGTGTGGTGGAAGTGGACGCTGGATCAGGTGAGATGGGAAACGCAGAAAGCTTCTGGGGACAGAAGCGAGTGTCCAAAAAGGCGCACGAGGTGGACGCAGCGAAAGCAATCATACCAGAGATTTCAGTGACTGAAGCGTCGCCTCTGCCAGCAGAGGGACCTGTTTTCACCCTGCATGGGCCTGTACGGACCGGTAGTGCAGGACAGGTAGGCACAGCTGAAGCTGGACTTCGTCCCACTGACTCACAGGCTGGTCTGAGGGACCTGGAGCAGATCCCTGTGGTGAGGAGACGAGGTTCCCGGTGCAGGGAGCTGGATGATGTGGAGAATGAGGGACGCTTTGATTCGCTCAGCCTCAGTGGGAATGACGGGAACACCACCCCGAAAGGGAGCCGAGAGCACTTCATCCAGGTCATGATGAGCTCGTCCCCCCAGGTGAGGAGCAGCATGGTGCTCCGGCGCTCCTTCCATCTGTACTCCAAAAGCGACAACGAGTCTTTCTCGGTGGTGTCCTCCAACCCTGAGGAAGACAGAACCCTAGTAGCTCTGGACCCCTTGGAGCATGAGTGGATGATGTGCGCCTCGGATGGGGAGTGGGGCAGCTTGCACCGCCTCCTCGCCACAGACCCTGGCCTTGTCCTGAGGAAGGATTTTGTCACCGGTTTCACCTGCCTGCACTGGGCAGCTAAACACTGCAAACCCGAGCTCCTCGCGTTGATCATCAACTTTGCCAAGCAGCACAACGTCCCCATCAGCGTTGATGTTCGATCCAACAATGGTTACACCCCGCTGCACATAGCTGCCATGCACGACCACATGGACGTGGTGAAGCTCCTGGTAGGCGCCTACAACGCAAACGTAGAAGTCCGTGACTACAGCGGGAGGAAGGCCTGCCAGTATCTCAGTGACAACGTGAGTGTGGACATGCAGGACATCATTGGAGCTTATGAGCAGGCAAAGTCGGAGAATGCAGAGTGCAGGGACAAAGGTCGATGGAGGGTCTCCAAAGTTCTCCAGTCCAGTCTGAACCCCTTAAGGCTGCTAAACCCCAGTCACATTGACTCTATATATATGGAGAACAGCCACAGAGACAAACCCCTGAGGAGGAAGTCCTCTCTCAGCAGGATGAAGCCCAAACTGCAAAGGCTCCGCATGAGGGCCTCACAGATCTTCCACGACACGGAGGACCAGGACGGGTCCGCAGACGGCTACTCTAAGTCCAGACCCAAGACGCATTTCTTTGAGTGACACCGGCACTTTACGCATGACGTGATTAACAGGAAGTCTCTGAATATTAGGCCAAAAGATCAAAACTTTCATCCTCTGAGACTATCAGTTTCTACTAACAATGTCAAATCTCTTAAAAAATAGTATCAGTCTTTTCTTGTTTACATTTGTTTGGGATTCATTTTTTGAAATACACCACAGTAATGTGTGTTAAATAGCATTTGGAAAGGAGACATCCAGTGTTTCCTTGCTTCGGCACCTGTTGACTATAAGAAATATACCATAAGCAATATTAGCAGTGAACTAAATGGAACTTGGCCCCTCAGCACTAACTTCGGATTTATTTGACTTTGTTCTCTTTTAATTAGCTTTAAAGGCTTTAGCTTTTTATAAAAAAGCACAGTAGAAGGTGAATGGTCTGTATGTCTACACTGAATATGCTTTACACACACGTTCATACGCTGCTGGCTCAGGAGGAATTTGAGGTTTAGTCTCTTGCCCAAGGACACATTGGCATGCAGACAGGAGGAGCCAGGGTTTGAACAACAACACACCCTGCCTTGTGATCCCGAGCAAGAACATGCCATTGATTTATAATAAATATTAAATTGTCCTTGTCCTTTATATGCTGCATAGCTGTATATTTTTATATCTTTTTAAAAATCAAGGCACATCAGTTGTTAAATATTACTATTTGTGGTTATTTAAGTGCAGACCCTCTTTTTTTATACCTGGCTTGATCTTTTCTTATCTTATTCATCTGGATGAATGCAGATTTGTCAGTTACATGGTTAAAGTGTTTTTGGCATTAGTAAGGCAGAGCTCTGAATCCCACATTAGGCCGTATGTTGCTTCTTGTCACAACTTGACTTAAGCCTCATACTGTAAACTCTTCATATAAAAGCCTGTGGAAATGAAGGTTGATTACGTTTCTGGCAACTCTTAAATGATGGTGATTTTATGCGATTTTATACATGCAATGATGATATGTAATGAAATTTCAGGAGATAAATGTGTGTTAAGATAGAGGTCAAAACTGTCTCCAATACAGTTTATGCACCATATATAGTATATTTTTATTTACTATAATGATATCAGTATTATCCTAAGTTATCAATTGAGGTATTGGGTTACAGCAGTTGAGTGGGTGGAATGAAATGTTGTTTTCATATTTAAAGCAGTAGGTGAGTAAATAAATAAGTGAATTTCATGAGTTTATTGAGTCTAGGCACAGATTGAGTTCCGAAAGTGTTTTTCCCCTATCGATCTAACTGAAATTAAAACATTACAAAAATAGCAGGAACGTTTATATTTTTCAGTTCATACCAATTAAATTATTCCACATAAATACTATTTAATAATACATTAATTAAAATGTAATGTATCTTTACTTTTGAACTGCACAGAAAGACACCCTGATGGACAGGAATTTGAACCAAGAACCTTCGTGCCGTGATACAAGTGCTAACCACTGTTGTTATATCCACTTATTTTCGCTTAGCTCTGAGCTTACTAGTCCTGTTTACAAATGCTCGATTTTTTCAATGAGTCATATTTCATCTTTTTCAATTGCACCTTAAGGCTGAACTAGAACAAATTCAGGAAGCCTATACATTTACCGGGGTTTTCCTGCTGGCTTATGGGGTTGCTGTTATGTTGTTTTCTGGTTAATATTTGTCCTTTAATGAAATAAAACAGTTACGGTAAGTCCTTTGCCTCTCTTGGCTCTTCATGCACAAAAATGTAAAAAACATGGATGAGAAATTGTGTTAGCTAAAATCAGTTTCTCTTCTATGTGCAAAGAAATATTATCGCTCATATTATTGTTGGTTGAACTGGGTAAAATTAAGACTTCCCAAGAATAAAAAACAGACCTAGACCAAAAAGTACACACACATTTGACCATATAGTGTATTGCCAGTGGAGACAGTTATTATCATAGTTTCTATTTGTGACTATAACGTATTAAAGAATCTTGACATTAAATCCATTCAAGTTTGAAGAGATAGCGATTAAAGTAAAATACTGTATATGCAAAATATACTTCTATAGAAACTTTAAGAAAACATAAAATAATTGATCTGGGTTCAATTGCTGGTTTGATATATCAAAGGCTTTTTATTATTAATGTGTTCATCTTTCAATGTTGAAAGACTTTATTCACAGTGATCATTGTAGCTCATTTGTGTATATGATTACCATTTGATTGGTACACAGTTAAATGAGCTGAGATAACAGACTGCATCATGATATGATATGGTTGATGTAGAACCGTATCATAGCAGCTTTGCATTATTGTTTACTCCAAATTTGGACAGGGTGTATCTGAAATGAAACCCCTTCACAAAAAGTCAATCTTTTGTCACAGTAAAAGGCATCAAAACTCATAATGTGCCACTTCACATTACTTTTTTATAGAAACATAAAAAAAAGAATCTTGTCACAGTAGTTCAATAAATCAACCATGCTATAGTACACTTTGAAAAAACGTATTAAAAGAAATGTCAAGGGGTGTTTCTCACGTAAGAAATCTGAAAAGACCCAAACCAATAAGGGATTATTTTTAGTGACTGATGAATTTTGAATGATGAATGATGATGACCTATGGTTTTTATTATAAGTGTTTGGGAAAGCGGAAGCGTGTATGTGGGATTGTCCAGTTTTGTTTATGCTTTTTTCCAAATTTATTATAGCCAACACTATAATTCAATATATTACAGTTTTTTAGTGAATCTTTTATTATCAAAATCAAGAAAAGTCACCATATTAATACAAATAGTAATATGTACCCATTAATAATTTCTATAACATTTTTGCCATTTTTAAACAGTTTAAATTGTTATTTGAATTTAAAGCACTAAGTTTGCTGGGGCTCTGTCCCTGATTTATGTTATGTTAGTATAATTAATTTCATTGTTGATTCATAAAATTAATGTAAATTAGAGAAGGCCAATCTGCTTTTTGTGAGAAGATGTGGGCAGTCTATAAAGTTGCCTCTCTCGGATGAGTTTGCAGGAAGTGGATGTCCCCCATCTCATGGCTGCTGCAGTGTATTAGGCCTCATGAAGGCCCACAAGCTCACAGCTTTTCTTCCACAGCTTTACTTGTAGCACAGAGTCATAGGAGAGGTCAGCCGACTGGGTCTTCTGGCCATTATACAGGTAACAGCCCCCCACCCCTTCTATCTCTGAGGCAACTGCAGCATAGATGGCCGTGGATGCTCCCTCTGCTGGAGTCTGAAAGGGACACAAAGGGAAAAAAAAAGAAAATAATAATGGTGGTGTAGAAATTGACTTTGTCTACCATAATAACCTCTATGGTGTCCATGATCAGAACATCTGTGGTGTCTATCAAGGTCCTCCAGCCACTGGTAGCTCTTCTTGATTTCAGCCACTTCTGCTGTCTGATGGTCTGATGGAACATGCCTTGTCTTACAGTGTGTTTGATTCACCAGATATGCACGAGTCAAAACAATATACCCTGAACAGCATCTTGGCCACTAGTTTCTTCAGTATCTTTGCAGGGCTGCACAGGTTGTCATACAGCGCCGTGTCCACCATACCGGGGTCCACAGTGTTGACCGTGACTGGTAAGCCACCAGCCGTCATCTGCTCTTGCAAGTAGTAGGTAAATAGGACCAGAGCCAATTTACTTTGAGAGTAGGCACCATGGGAGCTGTAGCAGATCCTGGAGATAAATAAACAGGGTTCCAAAGCATGAAAGATAAATCTTGAGACAATACATGGACATCCAGAAAATAGGAAGACAAAAGTTTTTCTTTCATACCTCCTGTTCAAGTCATCCATATCCAAAACTCCAGAAAAGTGCGTAGCAGAGGACATGTTGACAATTCTGGAACAGCAACCCTGACGACCTGACTTCTTCAGCATGTCCAGCAGCAGGTTGGTCAACAGGAAGTGGCCCAGATAGTTGAGACCAAAGTGTAATTCAAAGCCGTCCTCTGTCTGTCTCTCAGGAACCAGCATGGTCCCAGCTCCATTAGAAAACCAGAAGTGTATTGTTTTAGCATTTAGCAACAGCTCAACCTTTTTCTAACACTAGTATGGACCTTTTGCGTGTTTACAGTGACAGAGTAGCGTTTTACCATTGTTGACCAGAACATGGAGGGGGAGACGTCTGTCTTGGAAAACCTGAACAAACTGTCTCACCGATTTCAGTGAGGACAGATCCATAAAGACAAACTCAGCTGTGCAAAGAAAAATTAGGTTAGTCAGTCTCACACTACTCAAATATATACTGTGTGTGTGTATATATATATATATATATGTGTGTGTGCGTATACATATATACGTACACACACACACACACACACACACACACACACAGTGTATATAAAATGAGTGATCATTACCTTTGCCGTCACTGCTTTCTTCATTAATCTTCCTGGCAGCTGCATTGCCTTCGTCCCTATCGTTCCCAGCTGGACATAATGGAGATCAGAGACATTTTTTGGGCAGATGTCCAGAGGATAACCACTTCAAATGAGTCCTACTGTCCTCTGACTAATGTCATCTCTGTCCACAACAATACAAATTGCACCAGATAACCAACCTCTTAGGTATAAATGGATTTTTCATATCTGTGTGCATCAACTTAAACATAAAAACAAAAATCTGTTGTAGCTTTACTTTCCAGTCCAATATTAGGAAATACCGTAGATCAAAATTTTGGAGGAGACACCAGTCAGAAACATCTGTACATATGTGCTACAACTTCAAAGCCCCAAACAGTTCATGTTATATGAGCATTTGAATAAAAATTTAATTTGACGTAATTATAGTGCACAACCGGAACCTTCTTCTTACATTGTTTTCTTTCGTACATGTATTTTTCAGATCTGTACAAAAAGTTATTTCATGATCCACATGCTCTGCAAATAAAAAGTGAATTTTATGTAGTTATTTGCTTTTGTAATTGTCTTGTGTATGATTTGTTCTTGTATTAATAAGGGAAAGTGGGTATATACATTAAGGTGTAATATGAGTGTAAATAATGCCAGAACACAGATGAAACCGCTGATTGAGTGGGTGCATATGACTGTACAGTAGCCTACCTATGACAACATGCATGCCAAGGCCTGCCAGATGTCGTGCTGTCTCTAAACCCATTCCTCTGTTGCCACCGGTTACAATGGCAACCTTTCCATTTTGCTTTGGCAAGACTGTGAAAGAGAGAGGCCGCAAATCAGTATCAATCAGTGTCAGGTCAGTGCCCACATGTCCACATCCGCGATCAAATGTGGACTTTGACAACTATTCCGCAGAGAATTATGGATCAGTTAAAACAGGTAAAACAATATGGTAGACCACAACTGTTTATGTATGCATGTAAGGACATTGTTAAGAATTGTTAAATTAGATAAATATATAAGTTAAATTCATAGTCATAAAAGAGGCAAATAATTGGTTAAAAGGGCTATTTACAAGATATTTACATATTTACAAGATATGAAACAGGAAATGATTATTAATGTTTATTCAGATTTCATTTATTTGAAAGGTGGACTTGACTTCCTGTAATGCTTTTATTTTGTTAGGACAGACGGTATGTAGACTGGTAACGTGCCGATATTAACAGTTTGTTAAGTTCACAGGCCTATTGTTTATAACCTCTATGTTAGAAGCAGCTAATCTTCAATAAACGAAGAGTTTGAAAGTTACACGCCCTCCTCTATCATTGAGAAGCTCCAATTTCACAACATTATGGTGCCGAAACCCGGGAACTTGGACTGTTGAGCGTCGAAGTTGGAAGCTAACGAAGATAGCTAACGCTAACAACGGAGATGGGGGAGGCGGTGGAGAGGATGAAAAGGAAGCGGCGGACAATCCGCTCTTCGACAACGAAGCTGCTAACTCGAATGGAAGAAGAGGTAAACGAAATACGGCCTGATTGTGGAAAAACTCCGTGAAATGCTTTCATTGTTGTCAGCAAAGGAAGAGCAACTTGTTGACCTGGACAGAGGCATTGAGAATGAAACACCGACAGAGGAACTTGAAGCAGAGATTGATAGCGCACAGGACTACCAGGACCGTATCATCACATGGAAGACGCGCATTAAAAGACTGATTGAAAGGTCACAGGATTATGGAGGTGCGCGGGTGAGTGATACGAGGTCAGACTCTGTCAGATCATACAATCAACAGACTGTTAAACTCCCGAAGCTAGTTATTGCTAAATACAGTGGAGAAGTAAGCGAATGGCAAGAATTCTGGTCACAGTATGAAATGGCCATACATGAAAATGATGCACTGTGCAAAAGGGAGAAATTCACTTACCTTAAGACTTATTTGACGTAAAAGGATAACCTCCCTACCACCAAAGACTCTGATTCCCCTCCAGCAGGCAACAAATGTGCGCAGAAATGACATGGGCCGGCGCTGGAAATACCGGCAGAGACTTTTATCCAGCTTTTGGAACAGCTGGAAGAAGGATTACCTGATGGACCTGAGATCAGCTCATGAGTCTAAGACTCTTGTACCCACTTTGCTGAAGGTGGGAGATGTTGTACTGATTGGAGAGGACAACCTGCCCAGACAGACATGGAAAATGGGTAGAATAACTGAGTTGTTTCCAGGCAGAGATGGACTTGTTCGTTCCTGTAATGTTCGTACATCTGCAGGCAGAGTGTTAAGAAGACCTGTTCAATTGATATACCCATTAGAGATTGTTTAAATGATGGACTGTTGATGAACATTGTTCATCGGCCGGGAGTGTTAAGAATTGTTAAGTTAGATAAATATATAAGTTAAATTCATAGTCATAAAAGAGGCAAATAATTGGTTAAAAGGGCTATTTACAAGATATTTACATATTTACAAGATATGAAACAGGAAATGATTATTAATGTTTATTCAGATTTCATTTATTTGAAAGGTGGACTTGACTTCCTGTAATGCTTTTATTTTGTTAGGACAGACGGTATGTAGACTGGTAACGTGCCGATATTAACAGTTTGTTTACCTCGCTCAATGAATGAGTTCACAGGCCTATTGTTTATAACCTCTATGTTAGAAGCAGCTAATCTTCAATAAACGAAGAGTTTGAAAGTTACACGCCCTCCTCTATCATTGAGAAGCTCCAATTTCACAACAGACATGGTCAAACCAGTTAATATGTTCCTCCAAAATAGACTAATATTTACTATATGTACATTGTTGGAAGAAATCAACAACCATTAAGCAGTTTGGCGAATATTAAAAATAATGTTTTTAAGTTATTTTAGACAGTTATTTTGAAGTTAAAATACGGAGCGGACCAAAAGTGGAAATTCTAATTTAAAACTGACAAAAGAAAATTTCAAGTAAAAAAAAAACAGCTGACAGCATAGTTGGCAAAGAGGAGGCAAGGATTCGTAGATACACACATTATGTAACAACATTCTATATTCACCAAGAATTCTTTTTATTGAATCATTCGTTTGATCACGCAGTGAGTTATATTATAATGGACATTTTCTATACAGATTTTGACAAAACACACAATAACAGGGTTATTCAATTACAGCAGTGAAATGTTTTTCTCACTCTCACTGGCAAAATAAGATTGTTTCATTTTACACTCCTCTTGCAGTTGTGAGTCAACCCACACAAGTGGACTGTACGTTTGCTACATTTTCACAGACACAGATACTAGACAATGAAAATATTTTTTTATAAGCTACAGGCCAACAAGTATCGACTGGAACAAAATATTCCAGTAAATTACGTACATTATGAGATTTGTACATTGTCCAGTACGCGCAGGCATCCACACAGTTTTATAAATGTTAATTGGTTATAATAATAATACACACCCGTTTGGGTGTCATCAGGCTTAGGTTTTAAGTCACAATGTGGCATTAAGACTTGGAACGGAGGAAACCTACAAGACTATCGGAAGTCAAAAGTAAAGTTAAAAGCTTAACAACAGCTGTAAAGCTAACAAATTGACCAACATATCTTATCTTTTTAACTTTTTAATAAATGAGACCACAACATCTACAGTCATGCTAGCTGCCCTCTGTTGCTATGCTGAGGAACAATACTGGCTGCAGTCAAACCCGAGGCACAAAAACCTTGGGTTGGTGTTACGGTTATGGACAGGTTAACTGCTTTCCCTGCTTAGCTATGTACTGGGGAAGCTGTCCAAGGTTTAGCTTTGTCTCCAGGTCACAGTTCTTTCACAATTCCTAGCCCTTGTGCAATTTCAAACCGGGTCACTCAAGAGACTGAACAGGACTACAATTTTCTTCCCAAACATTGCCCAAATCATCCTCGCAGGGTTCTGATTCATAGTAGCTCCTTGAGTTCTCATACAAGAAGACCTGCTGATTTACTAGAGCTGGAGCGATGCGGTTCCTCTTCCCACACAGCACAGTTCCAGATGAACTGAATAGCCTGTGACAAGGTACACTAGTGGCAGGAACACACCAATACTTCTGCAGCACCTTTGGGAGGGTGGGAAAAAAGGCTGCATGACTCGACCACCATATTAAAGGGTCTTCATTCAGACCTAGAACTCTCTGTGACTTATAGTTGCTCAGTTCCTCTACCACCTGAGCATGCAGCTCTTCCTGGCTTTGGTCGCAATCAGACTGGAAAAATATGGCAGCCAAAGGGTTGTCTTGGGTAGCTATGCAGGCTGAAGTTTCTCCTAGATGTGCCTGTTTTTTGCTCGGTGGTTCGTCAGACAGCAGTGACAAATCATTGAGGCATGATTGCTCTGAAATCTGCTTTTCAAGGATTGCTTTTGCCTCTTCAATAATGTTACTCTCAACTTTGGAGCGTTCCTGGGTGGACAGGAAGGGCAGCTTCTTGTAGCGAGGATCCAGAAATGCTGCAATGTTGAGGAATGTTGAAATTTCTTGGGATAGCTGTGAATTCTGTGAATATGTGCTTGACAGGACCTTAGCGATGGCTTCTTTGGTCATGACGAGCTCTTTGAGGTCACCTTCTTTAACCTTGAGGGTTGTGTTTAACAGCATATGAAGCACAGGTCTCACCATGCTAATGGCTGGGTACCTGCATGATGTGATCATATTGACTACAACTTTAAATGACTGGAGGATTTCAATCAAGCCCTCCATTAAAATCCAGTAAGACCCATCAAAACTAAAATGATGGCTGTCAGAGCTCTCTGTGAGTGTTGCAGTTAAAGCAACCTGTTGGTCTTTCAGTCTTTGTAGCATCACTAAAGTGGCCAACCATGACCTACCCCTGTCTGTGATTAGCTGACATGGCATAAGGCCATGCTGCTTCTGTTTTTCACGCAGGAGATACATAGAGGGTTCTCTAAAATGCTCAACAAGTTTGCGACAGCATCCCAAAAAAGTGTCAACCTGCGGCAGCTGGAATGCTTCATTCATCGCATGATTAACTGCGTGTCCAAGGCACGGCACTTCCACTGAGAGTTCCAGGAGTGAGCACGCTTTGACAATGTCTGCTGAACCGTTTGTGGTGGCGCCAATGACTTTATGAGTTATGCCCCATTCTACAAAGGCTTCATACATTGCTCTGGTGATATTCTCAGCTGTGTTGTCCTCTTGCACTTCAAATGTTTTAAGACACCTGTTGGTCATGGAGAAACCAGTTGAGCTACTGTAATTAACTGAATGCATTGAAAGTGAAATATATGTGCTGTTTTGTGTTTGGCTTTGCCAGAGGTCTGTAGCAACTCCACAGTATACAACATCAGCAAGCTCATTAAATACCTTGTCCCGAATATGGTAATACATCTGAGGAACCATTTTAACTGCCAGGTCACTTTTGCTAGGTGGCGAGTATCTGGGATCAAGAGTACTCGTTAAAACCTTAAAGGTACGCTCTTCAACAATGGATATGGGGTACAGTCCCTCACAGATGAAGTTGATTATAGCTGTTGTCAGATCATTGTGTCTTCTGTTTTCATAGTCGAGGCCATGCCTTAGGTTTGTATCCTGGGCTTGTTGTTGGTCATGTAGACCTGAAGGCTCAGTCTTTATCTTTGAGAATGCAGTGGCACATGCCTCACGCATCTGATCCGTGTTGCTCTGGACAAACTCAGTGAACTCTACAGGATGGTTCTTTTCAAGGTGGTATGATAGATTAGTGGTATTTCCAGAGTAGGCAATTTGACTCATGCATACGCGACAGAATATCCTTTTCCAGTGCAATATGCAGCCATCGGCATCTGTATCAAAGCCAAAGTATTTCCAGACTTTGCTTTTTGCTCGTGGGTGTGCAACCAATTTGAGGCCTGAGCACGTTGGTCCTGAACTTTTCCCCTCCATTGGGTCCTTTGGTAAGTTTTCCACTTGGATGCCTTCCCTTACTGAGCACCTAACAAAAATAGTGAAATATATATTTGAGGATGCTTAGAGTTAATAAACCCATCTGAGTAATTTGTAAACCATTCAAAGAAATAGTCTCATACAATTCTAGATTAGTCAGTTGAATCCCAGTCAAGTAAAATAGTCTCATCATTTACTACATTTACCACATTTTGTTAGACAACTGGGTAGGCTGATAAAGCAATTACATGACTGACCAATATTACATGACACGAGCCCAGCGAATTAGGGAGGCAAGCGTCACACTGACGCAGTCCAATGAGGACAGCAACTTGAGCTTCTACGTCAGCGTGTGGCGCGTCATGTGACATTGACATAAGGTCCACCCACTCCAGCGTAACATATAGAATCAGTGTTGCCAGATGTACGATAATTATCGTATTTGTACGATAATTTTGACCTCTGTACGATGTACGATCAATAATGAAATAAAACCCATAATGTACGATAATTTCAGAGTTTTCAGTCGTTTGTCCAAATATTCATCCTATTCCTACCGCTTCTCTCTCTGACCCCCAAGAATCATTTCGCAGGCCCACCTGCCTGCACACACGGAAGCACGTAGGCGCGCACACACACACACAGGCACCGCACAGCGTTGCCCTGCCCGTCATTTGGCGTCATATTTCTACGCTGGAAGATTTCCAGGGAGTAGCCGCGTTCAGTGAACTAGGAAAGTTTGCTCTGGATGTGCTTGTGTTTCCCCACTCAAATGCTTCATGCGAACAAGTGTTTTCAAAAGTAAATCTAATCAAAACAAAACCACAAAACCGACTCATTACAGACACTCTGAATTGACTCCTGCACACATCAGAGTGTGTGAAGACTGCTGGTGGGTGTCACGCCTTCAAACCGACGAACACTATGCTGCGCTCCATGACGGCATCCAATCTGTACCGTAAAAGGATTCCTCAACCAACAACATCTGCCAACATAGCACAAGTGGATGTAGCATCCGATGATGACAGAGACTTAGAGATTGAATTTGAATCCTTCTAGTGTTAATTGTGCTTCTGTTTAAAATTGGCTGAATTATTTTGGAAATTGGCTGTATTATTATTTGGAAAATTAAACTGTTGGAAATATTTTATGCCAATTTAGTTCGTGTACGATAATTTTTGCCAAAAAACGATAATTTTGAGATTTTGGTACGATACTTAGACATTTCTAATCTGGCAACACTGTATAGAATCGATAAGGGAATTGTTCAGCATAAATGCTAATGATCTCAATGGATCTAACCATTTCTTAGTGATATCGAGTAGGAACCAATTATCGATACCCATCCCTAATTACAACATTCATTTCTCTTCTCAAATTCGGTAATAGGGTTGAACTTTTCATTCATTCATTCATTTTCTACCGCTTAATCCTTTTCAGGGTCACAGGGGGGAGCTGCTGGGGGGGTGGCGCTAACCACTGCGCCACCGTGCTGCCTGGGTTGAACTTTTCTCATGTGCATTTTGTCAATAACAAGCCAAACTCAAAAACTCAAAGACAAAAGAAAGGATGTAAAGAGCTTCAATTTTTGCTACATTCACCAATGTCTGTATATTCTTGCTATGTATGATATTCTATGTAATAAGAATTTAAAAAGTCCCCTAACAGCCCACTGAATGAAACACATTCTTAGAGAGATTATGTGTATAAACCCATTTCACTACCTAGAGGCACAATGCGCCTGTTGTCTTCAAATGCAAAGAATTTAGTGATTTCACATCACATGATTTAACGCTAAATCTAAATTTAATCTAATCTAATCTAAAAATCTAATCTAAAACTCAGAGCAGTCAGAGTCAAAAGAGTATTTATTTTTCATTCAAATATCATCAATTTCTGTGATTCCAAAGTGTGCAAGACGAACTTTGAAATGGAGCAGAAGTTTCTTTCTCCCCACAGCTTCTGATCATATTTTGTGGTCATAAGAAGGTGGGTTTTAAGTTAAATTAAAACCCAACTACTCCTTCTAAAAAAAAAATGTACATATTATTTTTGGTATTTTAGTTTTTAAACCCTTTATTTAGTTCACTGTAGGATAAACAAAAAGGTATATGTTCTGGTATACCTCCCTACAACATTATATAAATATTTATATATTTATGTCAAAAAACATTCTTATTAATGATATTGCAACACTATTATTAACCATTTCCCCAATGTTATAAAGTATCCACTGAATGAAAAAAATATGTAATTAAAAAAAATGTAACATGGATTAGAGAATTCAGTTATGAGTGGGCTAATACATAAATAGAGCAATGACCCATGATACAATTGGCTATTATCAAGTTGTTAACTAGCTAGCATAGCAGCGTCGGGTGCTAGCGTACTGGCTAAATATAGCATCTAACGATTGTACACAAACTAACTGCGTCGCCGAACTTTACAATATTCAGTTTATTTCCTAATTACTTACACTGACAAATGAAAACAAATGAAGACACTGGGCAATGTCAAGTTTACATAAATGAGCTAACAGAATTGAGGAGTTTAAATAGATCTGACCTGGTAACGTAAACGACCCGTTGAACAGCTGATAGAGAAGAACTTTCACGCCGCATAAATATAGTCTAATAAAAGGCAGCAACACTGACAGCAACCACATCCTTCTGAGTCCCACCGTACAGTCTTTTCGTGCTGTGTTTCACCAAAATGAGTCCGGGTTGAACCCTGCATGTGATATGTGTGTCCGTGGGTCCGCCCTCAAGAAAACTGCGTCATAAAATGCCGGAAAATGTTCAGGTTATTGTAAACGCTCACTGATATGAATATGAATGTTGTTTTCTCATAACAGTTCTCTTATTAGTACATTGGATTGTAGGTTACACTTGAATTGAATATTTTATTGATCTAATTTATAAAATATGGTGATTTGTGTGTCAGAAACAGGGTATATCAATCAATCAATCAAATTTTATTTGTATAGCCCATATTCACAAATTGCAATTTGCCTCATAGGGCTTTAACAAAGAGTACAGGGTATGACATCCTAATATAATATAATATAATATAATATAATATAATATAATATAATATAATATAATATAATATAATATAATATAATATAATATAATATAATATAATATAATATAATATAATATAATATAATATAATATAATATAATATAATATAATATAATATAATATAATATAATATAATATAATATAATATAATATAATATAATATAATATAATATAATATAATATAATATAATATAATATAATATAATATAATATAATATAATATAATATAATATAATATAATATAATATAATATAATATAATATAATATAATATAATATAATATAATATAATATAATATAATATAATATAATATAATATAATATAATATAATATAATATAATATAATATAATATAATATAATATAATATAATAGTGGAAGTGGTGCGTTGAGATATTAATTGGGTCATAGTGTATATTGAGTTAATTGATTTTTCTGATACAAGATCGCCCTTGTTCTGTTCTTGTATTGCTGCACAACAGAAAGCTTGTATGCCTCAATGCCTTCTCTGTGTAGTCAGGCATGGGTGGAAAGACTAAGCGCTCAGGGCCCAGGGGATCAGTGAGGACAAGAGGTACTTATGCAAGATCTGAATGTCTCAACTTCAAATTAGACACTGGCCAATTGCCTGAGATGACTTGTTTCAAAGATCAAGCAGACGCAGAGAGAACATGTTGTTAACCTATATGTTCTTTGTTTTCTTTGGTAGGATCCTCCTACTGTCTTCATATTTATTGTACAGACAAATTAGCCTTACATCCATCTTTAAATTATCTCCTTTATTCAGTAAATTCAGTCATATTCATCCACAGCTTCTAAGTCCAGCTGTTACTACTACACTCTACACAGTATACTGAGATGTTTTGATTTTTCACAAGAAGATGTGATATATTATTTTGACAAGATTTCATAATACACCAACATTGTTATGATTGTCTCATGTGTCCTCACAATGCCAGGTTCAAATGCTTTGGAGTCAATATCTGATAATTATTGAAAATATGTGAACCAATGTTATTTTGGGGTAAAACCACAGACAGGAAACTGGGAGGCTCCCATTTTTGTTGATGGTTACACATCTATTATTTACTGTTTGGCTGTGAGTCATCCTGACCACTAATTGCTCAGTATTGTCTGAGGCTTAAACATATCTGTTTTGCAGGTTCGTTAAGAAAATAATTTCACAATATACTGTGATGTAAGGACCCCGTCTCAGACTGAACCACCCAGTCTCCTCTTTAAAAGGATTGAGTCAGGACTGGCATAGTACAGGACCACATCTAGTGACCTGCTACACGTTTTTCCATTTTGTGTCAAAAGACGTAAATCATAGTCACCATGGAGTTTGGTTTGAGGATTGCTTTCTGTTTGCTTCTGGTTACTGCAACAGTAACAGTAAAAGGTAAGATGACTATTTCATCAAAGTGTCATTTAGATTGATTAGAATGATTATTGTATTAAAGTTTTTGCTTTTTTTAAAAGATAAAGCCAAAAAAAGTAATGATAATAATAGAATGTAATATATAAATAATCAATAACAATAATAAATGTTATTATATAAATAGATAATAGATAATATAAATAAATAATAGATATAAACCCCAATAAAATGTGTCCATGATAAAATCAGCTCACAATTATGGTACAAGTTGGGGTGAAACTGACTGTAAGTACTGTATATTTACTAACTATGATAAGGGAAACATGGTACTTGGCTGTCAGGCAGTTAGGGTTTCTTGTAGATCAATGTATACAATGTGTCAGTGGGTAGAGACTGATGGAAAGAAACATTAATAAATCAAATTTGCTTATGCATATATCTCCCTCCATCATATCCCCCTTCCATATGCAGGGTTTGACATGTCTGATGACCTCAGTGACAATGGTGAGTTGTCATTTCATTAAAACTGCATGTTTAACACCATTAATGCCAATTCCAACCAAATATTATGGGACGGAATATCAAAATGTATTGTTAGGGTATTGTGAAAATATGTATGTGAAATATTAAAAATGCAAAATAACATCTGCATTTTGTTTTTATGTCCTTCTTCTTACTTGTATGCTTGATGTTTCTGTATAAACAGATTTCCACGCACCAGCTTTGCAAAGACCAAAGCGTTGGGACGGTAAGTAAACAAATCATTCATATTTTCATGTCAAATGGTGTTAAATACTCTAAATGTAATAAAATTAGTACAGTTCAAGAAGCAGGGCTGGAGATATAATGTGTTTCTGTTATATCTGAATGTGATAATGCCTGGTGTTGAATATTCGTTCTGTGGTACGATATATGACTCTAGATCAGAGATTTGGAATAGCCCCTGATTTTGTAATCATAATAACCAGAAATCTCCAAACCTCCCAGCTTAGTGTTGTTTTGAAACAAAACTATTTCTAATGGAGTTTCACAACATCATTCAAATAAGAGCCTGGTAATTTCAACTGAAGCAGGCAGAGCCATTTAGCTTGAAATGTTTTGTAACAATTTTTCCTTATTCTTGTCTTTCTTAAACAGGATTCAGTGTGTTTGATACTCTTCGTGGCAAAGGTGACTGTTCTACAAAAAAAGATGATGAGAAAAAGTTAAATAATGATCCAACGCTCTTGTTATGAGATATATGATCAGATACAGATGAGATTGTTGCCTTACTTAAAACATGCCAACAAGTTAGTCTTGTTGGTACAAAAACCTTCGCATTTCAAAATGTAACTATGGAATCCATCATCCAATTAAATTCCTCAAAAGTGAATTGGTAAACATATTTTCCAAATGTCAAAATAGTCACTTTGAGGAAACATGTGAAGGAGAGAGGCCTTCTGTTTATACATACTATATTTATCTGACAGGGGCTTCATCCGTTGGCCCCAAAGAGACTAAAAGTAAGTGATCAAGCGTCTGTCAATATGCATGCTATTATTTTCTGCATTTTCAAATGGCCTCAAACTCTATCAGATGCTCTTGTAAACCTTGCATAATTAACTACTCTGTGTTTTGACCTACAAAAATCAATTTATTTTGCATAGATGTATGCAATGTGACATGTTTTTGAATCTGAGACCATTAAATTAAATGAGCCTGCAGTTATTTTTTGGGCTTGATGCTGACATACCATTTCTGTTGATTTGTAGATCCCAGACCCACCAAGCCTACTGGAGGAAGTGAGTCCATATAACCATTATTATTATTATTATCACTACAACTATCATGGTGACGATGATTACTCAATTATTCCCTTTTAATTACCTTTCTTTCGTAGATGACTTTGGATTTAACCTAGAAGATGCTCTCCATCCAGGTAAAACTGTTGGTAATGATATACAGTGTGTGTGTGTGTGTGTGTGTGTGTGTGTGTGTGTGTGTGTGTGTGTGTGTGTGTGTGTGTGTGTGTGTGTGTGTGTGTATATATATAAATATGGACTCCATTTAAAGTTAGCATTAGCATTTTGTATTTGGGTTGGCTCTTTATATTATTACCATAATCACATGTACACTTAGTATTTATATACAATATAATTAATTATACATAATTACAATAATAATTAATACGAGCCTTATGAGGCAAATTGCAATTTGTGAATATGGGCTATACAAATATAATTTGATTTGACTGACATAATTGGTATTTTATGTCTCCAGTGGCTGTGTTATTGTTTATCTGTACAGCTGGCATTAGTACTTTGCATGGGTCCAAAACAACAACAAGGTTTTGGTTCCAAAAGGAAGAATAGAGCATGATGGTAGCACCCATGATACAGTGTGTTTGCTTGCTTTTCAAGTGATCTTGACTTTTCTCTTTTGCCGTACGATCCATCCTTAAAGCATCTTGGGTGCATTTGCAAATCACCAAAAATCCATTTAATGTCAGGTTTCAAGGCTGTATGTTATATATTTCAAACAGATTTAGTACACAAGTGCACACATGGGCTGTGGGCATTTCTACTAATCATATGAAAACAGGTGTCCCATTGGAATTGGAACTAGTTTAACTATTCATAATTGATAAGAGTCTAAGTTTTGCTTCATTTACTGTTGAAAAAAGACGTAAACTATTGACAGATGTGTTCTTTAATGTATCCATGTATCCCTCTAGAATGATAACTTAATCTGTTTTGTTCCCCTAGCTGTAAAGCCCACCGATAAACCTGGCAGTGGCGGTAAAAACAAACCTGTTTACTCCTTTCTTTTTGGTGATCAGAAATTTTAAGAACGTGGTGGTATTGTAATCTCAAGTGAACAAATTACCATAATTTAAACATTTCCTCAGATTGTCAGGTAAATGTAATCCAAAAACTGAACAAGGTCATTGAGAATCAAGACCAGGAGCTCCGCCTGCTGCTGCAGTTGATGGCTCAGTCACCTGGCACCAATCCGCGATACATGCGCTAATTGAGATCCATGTAATCCCAAGGTGAGTGTGGAGATGGAGAAAACAATTTCTACATTTTTCTTTTTAAATATCTGTTCCAGTAATCTTCATCCACTTAAACTAGTTGAATCCTGCTTGTGTCTTTTAGATATGGAGAGGTTGAATCAACAGCTTTGTGAAGATCTCCAGAATTTCTTATTCCTTATCCTGATCAATAAACATTTATAAAATTACTAATGCTCAATCAATCAATCAATCAATCAAATTTTATTTGTATAGCCCATATTCAC